>QEPC01002847.1:960372-974319 GCA_003113815.1 Sphenodon punctatus | reverse complement strand
AGGCGGATCTTGTCTATCTTGGAGGTGAAGAAGGAGGCAAGATCCTGAGCAGAAAGGGAAGAAGGAGGGGGAGGACAGGGAGGCTTGAGGAGGGAGTCAAAGGTAGAGAACAGGCGGCGACGGTCCCAAGAACAGGACTCAATGCGGGAGGCATAGTAGTGTTGTCTAGCAAGGGAGATAGCAGAAGTAAGGGTGGAGAGACAGAATTTGAAGTGATTTATTTATAATATTATTATTCCTTCTTTAGACAAATTTACAGATACATTTTTACAATATCAGTCTATACTCATATCATATCTCAATACAATACAAGGTGTTATATTAATGTCAAAATCCCTTATAACATACAGCTAACTCAAAAACAGTGGTCAAATAATATTGTTTTATCACTCAGGAGAAATTCTTCATTTTCAATTGCTGCAATGATTTTGTACCATATTGCTTCTAGATCCTCTTGTTTTTTTAGTTCTGCCATCGATTTTTCCATGGTAAACAAATACCATAATCGACTTATCCATTCCTGTAGTGGCAATGGTCCCTCCGTTTTCCAGCATCTGGCAATTATGTTAACTGCCGCCAGACATAGGATTTTAGTAGAGTCCTGATGCAATTTAAGAGTTTTGTTGGCTGGATATATTCCTAGCATAACTATTTCTGGTTTAAAAGGCACTAAAGATCCATTGATCTTGTTGAGGAATGTCCATACTTGTCACCAACTCCCCACAGGCAGTGTTCGAGAGTACCTTGCTGTCCACATCCCTTCCAACAAAGTCCATTGCCATGGTTTTCCCCACGTTTTTAGTTGTGTCTCTCTAACTTCAAGGGCTGATGCACACAGGTGCATATGCCTCCACATCATTTTAATCTGTTCTTCCGTGAAATTTTTGTTTAATTCCTTTTTCTGGTTAGCTATATAAGAATGCTGTGTAGGGTATAAAAACAGCTTGAGTTCTTTATAAATTTGGGACAATTTTCACCGTGATCCTGTCAAGTTAAATAACACCGCTTCGATCCCCTTAGGTTCTCTGCCAAAACTGTTAGTCAGCCCCGGGGTCAAAAATACGCTCCTCAGTTGGATATACTGGAAAACGTCAATCTTATCCTGTGTTTCCACCTCCAGTGCCTGTCGGGTCTCAATTTTACCTTTATTGAAAAGTTGGTATGCCTTATTAATCCCCTTTTTATGCAACTGTTTAATTAACTTGGTAGCAATTTCTCTCTCCGGCACACTACTCTGTACTGGTGAGTAGGGAGAGACTTGTGGTTTGTCTTTCGATTTCCTCTGCAAGCCCCTCCAGTGTTTTATCAGGGAGTTCACAAATGGATGTTGCATCCTAAGATTTATGGGGATTACTCCTTCTTCTGCAATCACATCTTTCAGAGAGTTGAGTTGAAGCAACTCTCGCTCTATTGTAGGCCACTCAGGGTGTTTTGGACAATGGTAGCAGTATTGCATTGCTGCTAATATAGCTGCCTTGTGGTACAATCTAATGTCAGGCATATTTAGACCACCTTTATCTTTAGGTTGGAGCATTGTGGCAATTTTTAATCTAGACTTTTCCCCCCTCCACACTAATTCTTTGACCATCGCTTCTATTTGTTTGAAAAATGTGTTTGGGAGCTTTGGAAGGGCTATCATTCTATATAGATTGATTCTCCCCAGCCATGAACACATCAGATTTTGCCAGCTTGTGAATTCCTTACGAATTTGCTTAAGAATAGGGGGGAAATTAGCTGTCTTTTGTTAGTATTATTCCTCGGTATTTAATACCTTTCTGGAAATGGAGAGAGTTCTTTTATTTGTTTCTCCTCTTCCGTAGAAGGAGCAAACACAAATGCTTGGGATTTTTCTTTGTTGATTTTGTATCCCGGAATCTTTCCAAACCACTCCATTGTTTGTAATAGTGGTGGAATTGATTCTATTGGATTGTCTATGAATAATATCAGATCATCTGCAAATAAAGCCAACTTATATTCATGTTCGCCTACACATATACCTTTAACTTGTTTATTTTGTCATAGGGCTGTCGCTAAACCCTCTAGGGCGATGTTAAACAGGAGTGGGGACAGGGGGCAACCCTGTCGTGTTCCCCTGTAAATTCCAAATACTTCTGTGTTTTGGTCATTTGGCCTAGAGCACAGGTGAGCGTATATTGCCACTATTGAAACGCCACCTTTTTCAATATAGCAAATAAATAGGTGTGTTCCAATAAATCAAAAGCCTTTTTAGCATCAGCAGCTATTATCATGGCCGTTTTCGGGTTTTTTTGTGCATGGATCAGATTTACTACTTTCCCTATATTGTCCGTATATTGTCCGTACCCTGTCTTCCGGGAACAAACCCAGCTTGGTTCTGGTGAATGATTTCCCCTGCTACTCTAGTGGCTAATATTTTTGCAAATATTTTAAAGTCATCATTCAACAGCGAGATGGGTCTATAACTTCCACATTTATCAACTGGCCTGCCAGGCTTAGGCACCAATGTGATTTGGGTATCAAAGAAAGAAGTGGGCATCTCCCCCCTAATTGAGATTTCATTGAACAATTTGTTTAAATGTGGACAAAGTAATTTAGTGTAGGTTTTGTAGAATTCTGAGGGAAACCCATCCGGGCCATTTGCCTTATTGCTTTGCATACTATCTATGGCTGCTTCTACTTCTGAGGATATAATTAATGTATTCATATAGGCCTGTTGGGAGTTGTTTAATTTAGGCATTTCAGTGTTACTTAGGAATTTTTTTATTTCCTCAGGGTCTGGATCAAAAGAGGAATACAAGTTTTTGTACAACTCCAAAAATTTGTCTTGGATTTTTTCCTGTTCTTTTAATAGAGTTCCATCTTCTTTTATAATATTTGTTATTACTGCTTTTTGTTGTGGTACTTTAGGTAAATGTGCTAACCTGTTACCTGCTTTGTTACTGTTATTATAAAATTTTATACGCTTCTATTGCGTCTTTACTTTATCAAGTTCTATTGTATTTATTCTTTCCTTTACTCTTATTTATTTGACTGTGCAGCAGTTTGGAGGGGGATTGTATATTGAGTGCTTCTAATTTATGGAGCTCCACGTATGTTGCATGTATAGCCTCTCTCTTTTTCTTTTTCATATGTGATCGGAGAGCTATTAATTTGCCCCTTATAGTGGCCTTCGCTGCTTCCCAGAAGGTGGTTGTCAGCTTCACTGAGTCCTGATTGAATTCTATATATTCTTTGATGTCCTGCTCAATTTTGTCGTGCATTTCTTTGTTTTTAAGCATCCCCCTATCTAAACACCATATAGGATGTGTTTGGCGATAGGATATTAGTTAATCTAATTTCAGTGAGTATGGCATTGGGTATCAGACGTTACGAGATCATGCTTAACCACAGTCAATTCCCTGTGGTGGGGAATGCCCTCGTAACGTCTGTTGGGGAACCGGAAGTTCCCCCCCAGATGTTAATCATGCTCAATCCCCTCCGGGAATCTCATTCACCACGCGATCGGCTGAACCCGCGGGGCCGGCGCCGATTGTGTGGTGAATGAGATTCCCGGCGGGGCTGTCAGCAGTATCTTTCTAAAGCTATTTCTTTAGAATTTTTTTTCCATCCATTCTGGATCGCTGAGACATGTCCTCCCTTTTTTGGAAGCTAGCAGTTCTTCAAATTTGTATTTTGGGCAGATATCTTAGCTGACCGGGAGGAGCTCCAGCAAAGCCCAGCTACTCTGCTCAGTGCATGCGCAGTTCCCTCCCTGGAAACTATTTATTAATGTCAACTCAGAAGTGGCTGGATTTTATTACACTTTGTGAAGTGCTTTGGAATGAAAAGGGCTATTTTAATGCAAAATATTCATCATTTTTATGAGCCTATTTTGAACTCTAATGTTGAATTTTAATGCTACTCTAGTCAAATGCTACTCTAGTCAAATGCTCCCCAAATGGACCAAAGTATAAAATATCTAATATTCAGAGTTTTAGGATCATTTAAAAAAGTTAAAAAATTTAATAATCTGAATCCACAAGAGCTTCTGGAAAATAAATCCTTTTTATACTGAGCAGAATTTTTAAGCTAAGTAGAAATCTAAATATCTCTATCTATGTTCAGGAGTAAATGAGACGTCCAATTTCACACTGTTGTATATTTTAGCAATATATTCTTGCCCTTGCTGTGCTAATAGGCTGAGAGGTCCACACAAACTTTCCAGCCAATTGACTGCTGTGCCAGTTGACTGTGTCTGATTGTGTGGCTAGTTTGTTGTGTGTTTGTTTATGCAGCTAGTATATGTTATGATCTGTTTGTGTGACAAACATGGGGCTAACGTGTTGTGGTTTTGTTTGTGCTAAGTAGTGTTGAGTTACAGTTGTGGTACATCATCTGTGATGTCCAGTAGTTGTAGAAATGCTAAGGTGAGAGAAAGAGAAGGTATTTCCTGGCTTTTACGGGTTTGGGTAAAGTATAATGTACAGTTTGTGCAGCAACACTATTTGCTTTGCACACCAATGCACACATAGTAAAACCTCTTTACTAGTAAAAACATAAGAAGTGCCAAACTGGGTTAGACTAATGGTCCATCGAGCCCAGCATCCTGTCTCTGACAGTGGACATTCTTGGTCACTTTGGAGAAGTACCCAGCAGGTCATAATCCATTTCCTTCTGTTTGCTCCCAGCTCTTTAGTCAGGGTTTAGGTCCCCCAATCTGCCTGGCTAATAGCCATTAATGGACCTAGTGCAAAATTCAGATGGGGAACTTCCAGTCCATGGGCCAAATATTTTTTTCACTATTTTTACTAAATTCATTTGCCTCCCCCTCCAGCCACAGCAGCTTGGGGTGGCTTACATCATTTAAAAACATAAATATATATATTAAAAATAATTCCAATATAAGGTCTGGGGTCAGGCGGACCTCCATTTGGAGAGAGTTCCATAGCTGAGGTGCAGCCACCGAGAATGCCCCCCTCGTTGTCACCACCTGGGATACCCGGGGCACTTTGAGGAGGGCGCTCCCAGTGGACCGCAGGGACCATTCCAGGACCCAGAGGGTGAGGCAATCCTGCAGATAGGCAGGGACCAAGCTGTTTAGGACTTTATAGTTTAAACCAACACCTTGAATTGGGCCTGAAAGACTATAGGCAACTAGTGCAGAGAACGGAGCGCTGGTGTAATGTGCTTGGGATGACCCGTCCCCATATGGAGATGGGCCACCGCATTCTGCCCCAGCTGCTGTCTCCAGACCGTCACCAGGGATAACCCCACGTAGAGCTTGTTGCAGTAGTCCAGTCTTGAGGTGATACAAGCATGGATGATGATGACTAGGTCTGAGTCTGAGACATTCAGCTTAAGCCGTCGCACCAGATGTAATTGGCAAAATGCTCCCTTTGCCACAGCTACCACCTGGACATCCAGGTGGAGCTGCAGAGCTAGGAGCACCCCAAGACTACGAACCTGAGGGACCAACGGAGGGCGGACCCCATCAATGATGGGTGCCACCACTCCCTCAGCCCCTCCCACCAGCATCACCTCCGTCTTAATATATTCATTAATGATTTGGAAAAGGGTGTTAAGAGTGAGGTGATCAAATTTGCAGACGACACCAAGTTATTCAAGGTTGTTAAAACCCGAGCAGACTGTGAGGAACTGCAACGGGATCTTACGACACTAGGTGCCTGGGCATCTAAATGGCAAATGAAATTTAATGTGGACAAGTGCAAAGTGATGCATGTAGGGAAAAATAATCCAAACTATGTGTACACAATTCTGGGTACTAAGCTAGGAGTTACCACTCAGGAAAAGGATCTGGAGGTGGTTGTGGACAATACAATGAAATCCACAGCACAGTGCGCAGCAGCAGTCAAAAAAGCAAACAGAATGTTAGGAATTATTTGAAAGGGGTTAGAGAATAAAACTGAGGATGTCATAATGCCTCTATACAAATCAGTGGTGCGACCGTACCTTGAATACTGTGTGCAGTTCTGGTCGTCCCATCTCAAAAAAGACATAGCTGAACTAGAAAAGGTACAGAGAAGGGCAACAAAAATGATCAAGGGCATGGAAGGGCTCCCATATGAGGAGAAGCTTGGTAGGTTGGGGCTCTTCAGTTTGTAGAAGAGACGACAGAGAGGCGATATGATATAGGTCTATAAAATCATGAGTGGTGTGGAACTAATAAACAAGGAGCAGTTATTTACCCTCTCAGCTAGTACTAGAACTAGGGGACACTCCATGAAACTCATGGGTGGCAAGTTTAAAGGAAATAAAAGAAAATATTTTTTCACTCAGCGTATAATTAGGTTGTGGAATCTACTGACAGAGGCTGTGGTAAGGGCCAGTACTATAGCGGAGTTTAAAAGAGGTTTGGACAAGTTTCTGGAAGATAGGTCCATTAGCGGCTATTAGCCAGACAGGATCAGGGAACACGACAGGAGCTGGGGGAAAACAACAGGGAATGGATCCCCCATTGTGACCTGTTGGGTGCTTCTCCCAAGCCATCGTGATTGGCCACTGTCTGCGACAGGATGCTGGGCTAGATAGACCATTGTTCTGACCCAATATGGCACTTCTTATGTTCTTATGTCTTGTCGGGATTCAGCTTCAGGTGGCTTGCCCTCATCCAATCCTCCACAGCTGCCAAACGCCGGTTAAGCACCAAGACTGCAGGGATTGGATCAGCTGAAAAGGAGAGGCCCCATCCTCCTTTAAATCTGGCCACCTCTGCTTCGCCATGGCTGCTTAAAGTGAACCAGAGTGTTATGGTTCATAGTACTAGAGTGGTGGGACGGGCTCTACTGCTTCATGCCAGTGTGCAAAGCATCTCCCTGTTCAGAGGGGCCTGTTGCTTCCTAGTGAACAGCTGATTGGTGGGGAGCAGCAGAGTCCCCCCCCCCCCCCAGCCCCACCTTTATTATTGGTGCAGTTGAGCAACTAATTTTAAATTGTCAATGTGACTCCAAGCAAAAAAGCTTCCCTGTCCCTGACCCAGAAGGATGTGAAAGCTGGAGGATCACTAAACATAGTACCTCTCAGTTACAAAAAACCTTGTGTTAAACATCTTTGTGCTGATCCACTGGGGGGAAAAATTCACCATGTTAAATAGCCTTTAAAATATCTGATTTCTTGGTTGAGTAGTTTCACAGTGGGCTGCGGCAGAAAATATGCTGAAACAAGTGTCCAGGACTACATAGAACATTGGGTTTTGTTTTTTTCATCCCATGTGTGCATATTTAATTTTTAGTGTGATACATTTTAATGCATAAAGAGAGATACGTTGATAGCAGGACAGAGAAGGTTGCAAACACATAATTTACATTGTTATAGAATTGCTATTTACTGGGGGTGGGGAAGGAAGATTTATGTCTTGATTTGCAGCTTGCATGCTCCCATTTTGTAGCCAAGTACATGATCAACAACCATTATGCCCTGAAGATTATGTATTTAGATTTATAAGCCGCCCGTCCCATCAAGGCTCACAGCATCTTACAATCAATAAAAACATCTAAAAATTCCCCCCAAAAAACAGTTCCTCTACCCCCCTACTCAACCCACCCAAGCTTATCCCTGCCTGCCAGATGCCTGGCCAAATAAAAAGGTCTAACAACATTTCCGGAAGATGAACAGGCTCAGGCTTAAATGACCCTCCAAGTGGAGGGAGTTCCATAATTGTGGGGCAGCCACCAAGAATGCTTCTGTGTGTGCCCTAGCCGTAAAAACTTCACAGTAGATGGTACCTGCAAGAGGGTGGTCCCGGCTGACCTCAAAGGCCATGGTGGGACATGAGGGAGAAGGCGGTTTTTAGATACGTGGGGCCCAAGCTGCTTAGGGCTCTATAGGTCAAAACCAGCATCTTGAATCGTACCTGAAAAGCTATTGTAGCCAGTACAGGTGCTGGAGAACAGGTGTAATGTGCTCCCAGTGCCACGCCCCCAATAGAAAATGGGCTGCCGAGTTCTGCACCAACTTCAGCTTCTGAACGGTTATCAGGAGCAGCCCCACATAGAGCGTGTTGCAGTAACCCCGCCTCGAGGTTATGATGGACTAAGGAAGGGTTATGGGAAATATATAAATTAATTGATACCAATTAATGTCTATTTTAAATTTTTTAATGCATTAACAGAGGTGATGAGTTATTTCAAACATCACTGAAGTCCATGGGAACGCTCCTTCCAGCAAGTGGTACTTGATATTTCAGATGCCAGTTGATGGAATGATATAATTTAGGAATGGGGAACATTTTTCCACCCATGGTTAGTACAAGCTCCATGATTTGGATAGGGGGCAGATGTGCTCATGATGGGGGAAGGAAGGGGTGGGTCCTGATCATGGAGCTATGCCATGGATCCATTTCCTGTTCTTCAGTGCATGCCCTCATCTCTGCTGCTTCCCTTGAACTCACTCCTCCGGGGTTTAAGGCAGGAGCGGGGAACCTTTTCCCTCCCGGGGGCCACTTTGAAGGCTTGCACAAGCTCCGAAGGCTGCACAGACATTGGGGCGGGGGTGCTTAAGGGATGCACTCAAGGAAAGGAGGGCCAAAATCATGGATCTGTGCCATGGAACCAGTCCCATATCCTTGTTTGCATGACCTCATCTCTGCTCCCTTCCCTTGAGCTCAGTTTTTCAGTGATTGGAGATAAGAACTGGACTCAAGGGCCAGATCCAGGCACTGGAAAGGGGCCACATAAAAAGTTGCCATGGGCCGCATTTGGCCCTTGGGCCCTCGGTTCCCCACCCCTGGTTTAAGGGTTGGGACTAGGTCCAGGAATTACAAATGGGCCAAATTAGATTGGCCCATGGGCCATAGGTTCCCAACCTCTGATATAAACTGGACAAAATATGTACATATGAATATGTTTGGATGTCTTTCCAGAGTGCTGGATTATCATCAAATTAGTTCTTGCGTCTTTTTCTGTTGCCTCTTCTTGTCCTCCGTTGATACAACTAATAATATCCTTGTTGACAAACTGGTAACATGTGGGATAGTTGATGTTACCATTAGGTGGATTAAAGAACCTTACTCAAAGAGTGCTCATTAATGGTTCCTCATCAATCTGGAGGGAGGTGTCGAGTGGGGTGTTGCAGGGCTCTGTCCTGGACCTGTTACTGTTCAACATCTTTATTAATGACTTGGATAAAGGAGTAGAAGGGATGCTTATCACATTTTCAGATGATGTGAAACTGGGAGGGATAGCTAACACCTTAGAAGATGGAAATAAAATTCAAAATGAATTTGATAGGTTGGAAAACTGGGCCAAAGCTAACAAAATGAAATTCAACAGCGATAAATGTAAAGTTCTGCATTTACGTAAGAAAATCAAATGCACACATATCAAATAGGTGATACCTGACTTGGCAGCAGTACATGTGAAAAGGATCTAGTGATTGTAGTTGATCACAAACTAAACATGAATCAGCAGTATGATGCAGCTGTAAAAAAAGGCGAATGTATTTTTAGGTTGCATTTACAGAAGTATAGTTTCCAAGTCACAAGAAGTAATAGTTCCATTCGATCCTGCCATGGCCAGACCTCATCTGGGGTGCTGTGTCCAGTTCTGGGTGCTGTACTTTAAGAAGGACATCAAACTGGTCGGAGGAGGGCAACAAAGATGGTTGGGGATCTGGAAACCAACTCCTATGAGGAGAGGTTGAAGGAGCTGGGCATGTTTAGCCTGGAGACGAGAAGATTAAGAGGAGACGTGATAGCCGTCTTAAAATACCTGAAGGGCTGTCACACAGAAGATGGCAAAGACTTGTTCTCTGTTGCCCCTTCAGGCAAGACTAGAAATAATGGGCTGTAAGAGCTGTTTGACAATGGAACAAATTGCCTAGGAAGGTGGTGGACTCTCCTTTGCTGGAGGTTTTCAAACAGAGGCTCAGTAGTCATCTGTCAGGGATGCTGTAGCTGCAGATTTCTTGCATTGAGCCGGGGGTTGGACTAGATGACCTCTTAGGTAACTTCCAACTCTGATTCTGTGATTAATTAAGAAATTCAAAAATACATACTATAAATGTTTTAAGCTTCCGATACACAATTTTGTTTATACATTCGGTGTACTTTATAGCATTAAGAAAGCAGTATATTGAAAAAGTCTGCTTTGCTTTCAGCTGCAGTTTAAACATTATGTATCCTATTATATACCATTATACACCCTTATATTGAATTTTATATTACTTATTATTTTTTATTGTTGTAATCCGCCCTGAACGGTGGAAGCAGGAGGGGGCAACATAAAAATGTAATAAACTAAACTAACTGAGCTTAAAGAAAATTAGAGGCTCTCTATTTTGGACAAGAAAAGTTGAGAAGTAATTTGTCTAAATCAAGAATGTTTTCCTTTCGCCATTACTCTTTAAAGTGCAGTTGAATAAAAGTTGAACAGTTCTCTACTTTCGACTCTCATCAGAAATCATAATCCATCTTTGACATTTTCAGTAGCTGCTCTGCTGTCTATAGCAAGTCTAAGATTCCCCCCCCCTTAAGAAGAGAGATTATTTTTTGTTTTTAAAGAAAGAGGAAATGTTTTCCAGCTCTGTCTCCGCCTTAAGTAGTAAAAATGACTATAATATTAGTAATTATGAAGTGGTTAATTCAAGTAGGTGAAAGATTCTCAGTGCATTCTCTTAAAATGCAGATTTTTTTTTTCTAATGCAAGAGAACATTATAGGAAATTGTGTCCTAGTCCAGTAAAGAAGAAAAATGGCAACCTCTGCTAGTGATGGACAAAGGAGATAACGAAGAAGTCTTAGGTAAAGATAATCATCACAATGTGCACACCTTAGCAGGGTGAGTAGCCCAGGAGCCAGATCTTCAAATAAATCACAGACCACCAATAGAGGTATAGTCAAGTGTTTCCACGCTAGGGTTTCCACGTATGCAAATATTTCAGGAACACTTATGGAAAATACATGTTGCAGGCCCTGCATTGGCGCCTAGGCCCTGCAACATGTATTTTTCATAAGTGTTCCTTAAAAATTTGCATAGGTGGCAACCTTATTCCATGCTTTAACCCTATTCCATGCTTTAATACAGCATTCTAGTGCATGCACCATCATCGTAGTCAACCCCAGCCCAACACAAAAGCAAGCAGGCAAGAAAAGGAGGTCTCATAGTTCTGTTTTGGGTTCCCAGCTCCTTGGCCTTTTCCCCAGCAGCTTATTGTCCCCTCCTGCCTTGCACTCAGGACCCAGGAGGAGACCTCCCACACCAGCCTGAATTCTGGCTCTGGAATGCTTGACTTCCCACAGCAGACTCCAGGAAGGAACTGGGAATGTTTAGCCGAGTTTTCAAATATCTAAAACAGATGCCACAAAATGGTGAACATTTTGTTCTTCACTGTCATAGAAGATAGGATAAGAGGGAATTGACTGAAATCACAGCAAAGTAGATTTCAGTTAAATATTAAGAAAAGCTTCCTAACTGAATGGTTGAACAATGAAATTCACTGCTGAGGGAGGTTATTGAATCTTCTTCCTTGGATGTTTTCAAAAATTTGTGGGGACAAACATTTGCCTGTGTAGATGCTGTAGGACCAGTAGAGGGTATCCTGCCTTGGAGCAGGAGGCTGGGCTATAGATGACTTGTGACGTTCCTACCAATCCTACAGTTCCATTTCTATCATCCAGCTTCCCCCCTTGTTCTCCCCCCCACCACTGTGCAGCATAGAACTGTGCTTTTCTGGCTGGCTCCGGAAAGTACTGAACTCGCTGTCATTGAGAATATGTCTTCGGCAAGATCTCATTATGCAAGATAAGATCCATCCTCTCAGGAAGCCAGGACAGATGCTGTCAAGGGAGAGGCCCCATATAGTACTGTGGAGATTCTGGGCAGCACTGCCACAGGCTTCCCGTAAGTTAGGCACTCCTCCTCCCCCCAAACCCCAATTACAACAGGGACAGAAAAGCAATCCAGAATCAGGAGGGGAGGGGAGATAGTTTAAAACCACCATAACCTCATCCCCCACTAGGCTGGGAGCTCTGTGGAAAGCACTGACTCTCATGTGTTGTGTGTAATACAATAGAATATAAAAAGCAATGAAAAGGCCGAAAAATGCTTTGGGTCCTGTGCATGTTGCTATTTCATCATGGTATTGCAGTGACTGTTTATTAACATCATTAATTTGATAAACAGAACAGCCGTGAACAGGAGATAAAATCTACAAATTCATGCTGCTAAATTTCCTGTGGCATTAATTTATAACTTTGGGAGTGTTGTTTACAAGCTGATTGGTATTAAGCCACAGGATCCTGTGAAGATTACCATATACAATTAAATTTAGAGAACAGTGTATCCATGGGAACAGCTATTGCCTTAGTGTGAGGGAATGCAAATCTGCTTTTCTGCTTTAAGGCTGAAATTCAGCACTCCACTCACATTCTAATCAAGCAACCCAAGAAAACCAAATGGGTTAAAGGGATGTAACAGGGTTACTAACCCTTGCAATTTTATCAAGCATCCAGCAACATTAGGCAGTAGTAGCGAAAGAGTCATACACGGATAGCCTTAGACTTCATGAGCCACCCATGCAGGACTCAGACAGGGAGAGATGGAGGTCTGTCACACTTGAGCCTAGGGCCCCCTAAAAGCCAGGGGTTGTAGGCAGCCACCTTAGTTGCCTGGCCTCAGTCGGGCCCTAGATTCCCCAACTCCTATGCAGCCTGTGGAGATGGTACTCATTTTCAAAGTGACCCATGGGAAGGAAAAGTTTCCCCATCCATATAATTAAGGAGGGGTGGAGATCCTCTGGCCCATGGCCTCTTCTGGCCTGTGACCTTTTTTCATCTGCCCCACTGCAGCTTCTCGCATCTTGTCTTCAGTCGCATGGCCTGCTTTCCTTTTTTTTTTTTGCCTGTCCTGCAGGGTGGGTGCAGCCACTCTCTTGGGGGGGATGCTATGAGAGAAAAGGGAAGCTGCAATGGGGCAGATGAAAAGTGGGGGGACTTTTCCTTTCCATGGGCCACTTTGAAAATTAGTACAATCTCCACAGGCTGCATAGGTGTTGGGGAATCTAGGCAGGGCAAATAAGATGGTTGCCTACAGCCGCAGGATTTATTTATTTATTTATTTATTATTTCTTAGCCACCCCCTCATGCCCATAACATCTCAGGGCGGCTTACAACATAAAAAAAAATAACAGTCGTTAAAATATCAGTAAAACACAACAATTAAATCATCTAAAAATCCCCCTCAAAAACAACCACCCCCCCAAACTTTCATCCCAACCCTCCCTCCCCGCCTCCAAAGGCCTGGGAGAACAGCCACGTTTTGCAGTCCCAGTAGAAAGCCATCAGACTTGGGGCCAGATGGGCTTCCTCTGGGAGGGAGTTCCATAGTCGTGGCCTGGCCACCGAGAACGTCCACTCCATTGTGGCCCTCTGCTTTACACGGGGGACCTCCAAGAAGGTGCCCCCGGCAGACCGAAGGGGTCGCTCAGGGGCGTGGAAAGTGAGGCGGTCCCTAAGGTATGAAGGGCCAAGACCGTATAGGGCCTAATAGGCCTTGAATCTGGCTCAGTACACTATAGGCAGCCAGTGCAGCGCGCGGAACACGGGGGTGATGTTCTTCCACCGTCTCGTTCCCATAAGGAGATGAGCCACCATGTTCTCTACTAGCTGCAGCCTTCGAACCAGTGTCCAGGGAAGCCCCACGTAGAGTGCATTGCAGTAGTCCAGCCTCGAGGTGATGAAGGCATGGATGATGGCGGCCAAGTCGGGTCTGGAACAGTCCCGTCCAGGCCCCCCAGGGCTCGCGGTTGTGTCAAAAGAAGCCCATGGTCCACTGTATCAAAAGTGGCCGAGATATCTAGCAGGATCAGAGATGTTCAACGTCCTGTATCCATCTCCTGGTGGAGATTGTCCACCAAGGCCACCAGTGCCATCTCTGTACCATACCCGGGGCGGAACCCAGATTGAAATGGGTCAAGGAAACCAATGCCGTCAAGATGCGCCTGGAGCTGCAGTGCCACCGCCCGTTCAATAACCTTC
>QEPC01002847.1:918336-947566 GCA_003113815.1 Sphenodon punctatus | reverse complement strand
AACCCCCCCCACAAAACATTTCTATACTCACACACCCCTGAACCGCGGGGGCCCCCAAGCGCAGGGCCCTGGGAGGCCACCCCTAGCCACCACGCGGTAAGGCCGACCCTGGTATTGAGGCCCCGCTTGTGGTTGGCGACCTATGTCGAGAGATTGACAGGGGAAATTGTACCCTGCTGATCCTATTAGACCTTTTGGTGGCCTTTGATACAGTTGATCATGAGGTGTTGATGACACAGTTGTGGGACCTGGCAGGGGTCTGGGACTGTGACTCTGCTCTTGAGTGGTTTTGCTCATTCCTGTTGAGGAGGTTCCTGCAGATGGTGATGGGTAATTGTCTGTCATCCTCCCGCCCCCTCTCCTGTGGGGCTCCGCAGGGTTCCATCATGTCTCCCCTCCTGTTCAATGTATAACTAAGGCTACTGGGCAAGATCGTGCATAGATTTGGGGTGTGCTGCCATCCATATGCAGATGACACCCAGATCTATTTACCTTTTTCATCTGACCCAGGTCCTGCAGTCTTGGTGCTTACTCAGTGCCTGGCTGCCATTGGGGACTGGATGTGGGCGAGCCAACTGAAGCTGAATCCAGTCAAGACTGAAGGGATGTTGGTTGGCTAGCCCTATGACCTGTGGCGTGGGGGGTGGGACACCCATCATTGGGTTATAGCCTCCCCTCATTATTCAGCTTCGTAGTCTTGGAGTGCTCCTGGATCCTGAGCTGTGTCTGAAACATCAGGTCACGGCGGTGGCCAGAAGTGCGAAGATCACACTTATTTTGAAATGCATTGCTTTGAATTCAGGAAGATTGTGGATGTGTTAAGTAATGTTTTGATGGTTACAGGTGATGCGAGTCATCGCAGACCCTTATCTGGCGAGAAAAGTAGAGATTAACTCTGTGTTTCTGACTGGTTATGGACTTCCACATGTAGCATAATACTGAATATTTTATAAATACAATGTAAGCACTATTACTGTAGAGTATTCAGCTACATTTTGAGACCATTGGTTCCACTGCCTTGGAATATACATTGATTGAACATAAATCATCAATATTTAATGCTTGCTGCTTCATAGCATTTGATATTCCAATGCAGATTCTGTCTCACATATTTATCTGTTTTCCATCTTTGTATTAACATCTTTATTATTCATGTGATGCAATAAGTAAACTCTCAGTCTCATTCTTTTTCCAAGTCTTGTATTCTTATGGCCACACTGAAGATTGGATAAAGTGTTCTGCATAACATTTCACATTTTCCTCTATTGTAATGTGGTTCGTTTACTCTTAACAGGAAGAGATGGCTGGAACCTCTTCCTACTTAGTCCCAATTGTGATGCAAACATCCTGCCTATCTGTATAATGAGTTTTGGATAGCGCTTTCATCTCAATTCATTACAAGATCTTTCCAGGATACTTTTTTAACTTTTATAAATTTGTTGCAGCTTTGATCCTATTTTGCCTTAAATTGCACTTTCAAGTGTTTCCACTTGTCATTGAACTTGAAGGAGCAACTGATGGCTGAGTCAGGGTAAAGCAATGGATTTTTATTTAATGTTTCCATCTTCATATCCCTTTATAGCCTTCCCCAGACTTTGGAACAATTTTTTGCCAATATAATTAACTATTCTAAACTAAGCATTCATGACTGGCTACTTATCACACATTGGAAGCCTAGTATTTAGTGGCCATTGGGAACACGTTGTTCATTCTTCAAAATACATTACTTGCGCTTAATGTGCTGGCTTTGCTTTTGGCATATCTGTTCCTGTGGTCAAATGACTATCATGTCATTTGTGTGTTTGATCTGACTGTAATGACCAAATTGTTTATAATCTTATAAAAATGATTAAAGATTATACCTGCTCTCAAATTAAAGCACTTTCTTCTAATTTTCTATACTAATTAAGCCACTCAGTATTGTCACATATATAGGAAAGAAAATGTATTTCATGTTCTGGCTGGATGGATCCACAAATATTCCATGAAAACTTCTGCTATTCTTCTGTCATAAAGGTCTGATTAAACTTGCCTGTCAAAATCAGTGTGTGTTCTCCCTCTGACTTCCGTGGGCATTGAATCAGACTTTGCATAGGTGTTTGTAGAGAGTGCCCTAATGGATCTGGTCTGTATCTGTTATCTTTGAAATTTGTCATTCTCATTGCCTGATTTAAATCTTTCACATATTAGCTTCCTAGCGGTGCTACTAATGTAAGTTGAAAGAGTGTTCCAATTTATGACAAAAATGTAAGTATTGGCAATCTCTGCACTAAGCAGAGTTAGGCTGTTAAAACTAGCTCTTGGATTCTATGCTGAATTAATAAAGGAAAAACTTAATACTTATTTAGATGCGTTTTTATAAATGCATAAAAGAACACCTGTCTAGTGCTGAGAACAGTCGACTGTGCTTAGAGGTGTAGTATGTGCGAGGCCTATGCTAACTAAGAAGCCTGTTTCAGAGTGATATGTGTGGACAAGAGACGTCCTAACAGGAGCATGGTGTATGATCATGATAGGTTAGGGGTGGGTGAGTTTCCCAGTCCCAAGAGTCACATGCCAACATCTTCATATGGTTGAGAGCCACAATTCACACATCCATGCATACACACACAAATTGCTGCTTGTGGGGCTGGTGCTCTGCAGTTCTCACTGTTCAGATTCTGAGGAGCAGCTGCAATTCAGCTGCAGAGACTTGGATGCAATGAAGTAAAACACAGGACTATTAAAGCAGTGCAGGTCCCCGGACCAGCCCTGTTCAAGAGCCACATGTGAACTGCCCAAGAGCCATATGTGGCTCCTGAGCCACAATTTGCCCAACCCACGATAGGTCATCAAATCCAGATAGACAACAGATGTGAAAAAAGGGAAGTTACAGGATCTAAGTAGCAACTTTTACGGTTGGCAACCGGTTCCCCCTCAATAAAGGCGTTGCATAGGAAGACTTTTGTTAATTATTGGCTACGACTTTTAGTCCAACATGAGTCGGACTTCCCGTTGCAATCCTTTAGAGAGAAATTACTTCATGAGGAGGTCCGTGTGTATCCCTGGCTCCTTTATTTGGGGCGGACAATCCGTGAATTGGGTTTCTCCTTCGATTATTTTCGTGGGAGAACCCTTTTGGTTATCAGAACAGAGATTTTCACCCGAATTTAGGATATGAACTACCAGGAAGATATGGCAGTGTTGGCTTCTTGGAAAGTCACGCCTACATTGAAGTTCCTTAAAATTGTTTCTCGGTTTGAGCCATACCTGGATCTTTTGGAGAGCCCTCGTCTTCGTAGGTAGTATACACTTCTCCGCTTTCAGCAGGTTCAAACTGCCTTGGTAGAGGGCAGACACAAGTGCTCCCCTCGTGTGCTAAGAGTTTGTTTGTGTTGGTTGGGGGAAATTGAATCTGTCGAACATTTCCTGCTCCGTTGCCCCTATTAGTCTGAGGGAGGTTTGGATTGCTCCCTTCTTGGTGGATCATTTCCCCCCCTTTACTGATGACTGTTATCTGTCTCTTCTTTCCCTGACCGGAAGGGGTGCCATGGGGGCACTTACAGCTTATACCCTCCTGGCATCTAAAAAGTGTCTCCTGATTAAGGAACATATTCAGGAGGGGGGATCCCTGTAGGGGGTCGTGCTTATTTCTGGGGGTTTTGCTGTTTCTTTTTCCTCTCGTTCTCTCCTCCTTCTTTGGGTTCTAATAATTGGGAGTGCTCAATATTTTAGGGGGCGGGTTATCTTAGGGTTATGTATTTTATCTGTTTTATTTGTTATTTGTTTTATGTTTTGTCTTATGTTATTTTGTAATTGTCTCTTGTTGATGTTGTTGGGTCAGAGCGGATGCTAGTACCCTAATAAACTTGAACTTGAAATAGCAACTTTTGTGTCTCTGACCTTAGGGGGGGATTGTATTAGTGTGGGAACATATACAATTAAAGTCATTGTTAGGTTGCCCCACAGTATGATTGGAAGAGGGTATTTGTTCACATGAAAGGTGCCAGGCAGAGAAGGGTCTTGCAAGGATAAAAAGAGACCACTTTATCTCCTTAAAACTTTCTCCCATTTTGGCAGTGACAGCACTCAGAACATCTGTCTCTCCAAGGTGCTTGCTTCATTTCACTGTATTTTCTATCACTCTCTTCGCCTGACTTTGTAAGTATGCCTGTGACAGTAGTTTGGTATGTTAATGTTTCTTGATAACTGAAAATAGTTACAGTAATTACTAACAACTAATAAGTTGCTGGTTTCTGTTATCAAATAAAGGTAATGTGTCCCCAGGTCCTGATTTTTCTTTCCCAGTTTCATAAAAAGGTGCAACATTCAAGAAATTAACCTACAACTGCATTCTAACCATTAATCAGTTGTAATAAATAATTATCTACAGTGCCTTTGTAATTTTTAAAAAGAACAGATCCAGGCCAATAAGTTTCTTCAGATCAAATCAAATAAGCCAGCAACAGCATAAATAAATAGAAATGTTGAAGGAACCTCCCCTTCCCAGCTCATTAGAGAATAAACAGCAGACATATGAGGAAGATCTGAACACAGACAGACAGACAGACAGACAGACAAACAAACAAACAAACAAACACACACACACATAAGTTTTCAGCACCATGTGCCTTTTGTATAAGAGATCTCAGCAAGAAGTGTATTGAGCTGATGAAAACAGGTTGGAAGAATCCAAAGCGCTTCAAAAACATGTTTTAAAAACCAGCGAAAGAAGCGTGCTTCTGGTTTATTCTTCCATCACCCTAACATCCATCCCCTGTGAGGTTGCACACCTTCCTTGCACACTGTTATGACCATGTAACCTCTCTCCTCAAGTCACTACACTGGCTCCCCATCTGCTTCTGCATACAGTTCAAGCTTCTCCTTTTCACCTACAAGTGTCTTCACTCTGCAGCTCCTCAGTACCTCCCCTCTCTTATCTCCCCTTACACTTCTACTTGTGACCTCCGTTCATCAGGCAAGATGCTTTAATCAATGCCCTTCTCCTCCATCACTAACTCCTGACTCCACGCTCTCCACCTTGCTCCGCCATATGCTTGGAACAAACTTCCCGAGTTTGTGTGTCAAGCTGCTTCCCTGTCCATTCAAGTTCCGCCTAAAGGCCCACTTCTTCAAGATCGCTTTTAAATCATGAACACTGGCCCTATCTATATCATAGCCTTGTTGATTTCAACTATGGGTGATTTCAGATGTTACGCGGTTCCGATTCACCACAGTGTATTCCCGGTGGGGGATGAACCGATCAAGCACCCCCCGTGGTCAAAAAAAGCCCTGAACAGACGTGATGGGATCGGGACCACGGCAGGGAATCGGGCCGCCAGATCACGGCCCAGGGCAGTGCAACAGATGTTACACCGATCCCGGGCCAGGCCGTGGTCAAAACACCCTGAAGGCGCCGGGGCGGCTCGTCCTGGCTGCTGCTGTGTGCCCTTTAAATCTCCCTCCCTGGCCTGTGTTGTTGCTGGTTGCCTGGCAGCGACACTGCGTGCTTTGTCCCCGGCTGGGAATCATTTCTGTTGATTCCGGCTGGTGGTTGCCAGCCAGACGTTACTTTTTGTTGGTTCCCATTGGGAATCTCTTTGATCACGCTTTCAGAGATGGTCCTGGGGGGAGCTCCGGAAGCGTGGTTGATTTTGACCCCATGTGGGTATTGACTGTGGTGAACATCTGGCGGCCGCTGAACAGACGTTCAGGGTGCTTTGGCCCCGCCGCGGGATTGAGCATGGTTCACTGTGGTTGACTGTGATCTCATAACATCTGAAAATACCCTATGTTAACTGAAATAAATCAACTTACTAAATACTTGCATCCTGTAGTCCATTATTCATAGGAAGACTTTTATTTGTAGTTGTCTATGTCTTTGTGTCTTGATTAGATTGTAAGCTCCATGGAACAGTGATAGTCCTTATGTTGTGTGTATCTGTACAGCACTCCGTACAACTAGTAGCACTATAGAAATTATTATTAGTAGTGTGAGGTTATGGAGCCAATACCAAGAGTTGGTAGAGAGAAACTAAGCAAGTTAACTTCCTAGGTAAACTAAACATACCACTAAGGGCATATTCCAGCAAACAACTACTTCGGTGTAGGTGTGCTGTAAATCACTTTTATGTCAGAATTGTTCACACGTCAAGTGCACTGAATTGAGCTTATTTGAGAAGAGGAGGCGACATATACTTTAGAAAAATTAAGAGTTCATGACGAAGGGTACTCCCTTTCTCTGTGTACATTGAAGTAACTGTAATGTGAACAAGGCATTAAAAGATACATAACATCTGAACTCTGTTGTAGCATGATCAGTAGGGAAGATACAGTTTGGAGCTGCAGTGAGGGCACTTTCAAAGTAGAATAGTTACATATGTTTAATTAAATCGCAGTAATCCAGTAGTTTCTCATTGTTCATCAGAACATGCCCTAATAAGATAGATTTATGGACAAAGGTGTATGTTAGAGCACTGCAGGAATCAGTAGATCAGTTCTTGCTGGTATTATTTAAGTACCTTCAAAGCAAAGTCCATCCTGAACCATTCAGCCCCTCGGGCTGGTATGGTTGAAGCACACCAGTTTCTGTGGCTTATGGTGCACACGGGAGTGGTGTGGCCAGCATCCTGTCTGACTGCCTTGGACTTGTCCTCCCTGATGGATCAGGTACCAGTTTGTATCTGGGTGAACAGGAAGCAGGACTTGAATCCACAGCTTTCAGGGATGTAGTCAAATGCCTTGATCACTCAGCCACCATGCCTCATTTAAACATATTGGTGACATTTAGCATTCTCGGCTGTGATGTGGAAAAGGATGTTAAAAAATACAACCCCTGAATGATAATCTTTGCAAGTACCCAACAGGCTAGGAAAATATTAGATTGGGATCTATAGTGATGAAGTCCATGTAGTAAAATCCTGTATTCAATGAAGTCAGTTCCAAAACTCCCACTGGCTTTATTCATAAAATTAGTGCTTAATTGTCAAACCTTCCCTTACATGGACAGTTGCATCAAATGTCATGGGACTACTTGTAATAATAAGTAAGTAAATTTTATTTGTACTGGTCTTAGCCATGACAAAACTATAAAACACATCAAAAGAAATTTTACAAGAATCTCTTATTCATAATTAAAACTGAACAGTCAAAACATTTAACAATTTATAACACAGGTCAGATAGACCAAGATTCTTCTCACTTCTCTAATACAAGATACATTCTACTTGCTTAATCTGTCTTTCCAGATGCCGTCTGTTATATAGACCCTTACCGTAATTAGTAATGAGATTAACCTTCTGTTTATATTCATCCCCAGAAGGTATCAGCTGACATTTGTGAACTTCTGTAGCGGCCCTCTATGCCAATGCCTTTCTCCTCTCTCTTTCCATTTGGTACCCAGTATAAGCCACCATATGGGTGTTCTTGCTGTTGCTATCAGACAGCAGGATGATTCTTTTCCTTGCTATCGAGGTATTACTTAGAACATTAACTTTCTTAAACAACTTATTGTGCAAACTCGCATATTGCGGGCAAGAGAAAAGATAATGAGGGAAATCCTCTATTCCTGTATCGCAACAGGCACAGATTCTATCCTGATAGGGAACACCTCGATATCTCCCCTCCAGCACCGCTGTTGGAATAAGCTGTAGTCGTAGGGCAAGGAAGGCTTTCTTTTGCTGCAGGGGCCTGTCACTTTTGATATAATCACAACCCCCCTTCTTTGGTATAAACAGTTCATACCATGGGACTGCTTTTATGGTATGGTATATATTTTATTGTGCAGTCAACTGGCTATTACAATTTACAACTATGTATTTATTTATTATTTATTTTATTTTTTATTATTATTTATATCAATTTTATTTATATTATTATAATAATAAATAATAATAATTATATATATATATAAAAAATATATAATATTATATATATTGTGCAGCCAACTGGCTATTACAATTTACAACTATGTATTTATTTATTATTTTATTTTTTATTATTTATAATAATTTTATTATTTATATTATTATATATTATTAATATAATTGTATTATTTATTATTTATTTTATTTTAAACATTTGTTAGTCACCCCCCCATGCCTATGGCATCCTGGGGCGACGTATAACTCAATAAAACAAATAATAAAAACAACAATTTTTAAAAAAAAATAAAAACCCTTAAAAACACAATATAAACAGGGTTGGGAAAAATAAAATAAAAATAAAAGGCAGGGAAGCGTTAAAAACACTAACCCACCCTCCCCCACTCCTCCCCAAAGGCCTGGGCGAACAGCCAGGTTTTACAAGCCCGCCGGAATGTCAAAAGGCTCGGGGTCAGGCGAGCTTCCTCCAGGAGAGAATTCCAAAGATGCAGCCCGGCCACCGAGAATGCCCTCTCCGTTGTGGCCCCCCACTTAACCCGGGGGACCTCCAAGAAGGCAACCCTGGCAGACCGAAGGAGCCGCTCTGGGATGCAGAGGGCAAGGCGGTCCCTGAGGTACGAGAGGCCGAGACTGTGAAGGGCCTTCTAGATCAACACTAATACCTTGAATCTGGCTCGGCACACTATTGGCAACGAGTGCAGAGTCTGGAGCACAGGTGTTACATGCTCCCGATGACCCGTCCCCGTCAGGAGCCGGGCCGCCACATTCTGCACTAGCTGCAGTTTCCAGACCAGGAACAAGGGCAGCCTCATGTAGAGCGCATTACAGTAGTCCAGCCTCGAGGTAATGAAGGCATTGATGAGGGAGGCCAGGTCTGGCCTGGAGATGTATGAACGCAGCCTCTACACTAGATACAACTGGCAGAAGGCGGCCTTCGCCACCACCTCCACCTGTCGATCCAGGCAGAGATCCGAGTCCAACACCACCCCCAGACTCCGGACCTGCTGAGCTATAGGAGGGTGAACCCCCTCCCCCCAATCAGGGGGGCCAACATCTCCCTCGCTTTCCCCACCACCATCACCTCCGTCTTATCGGGGTTGAACTTCAGTCTGCTCTGCCGCATCCACTCCAACACGGCCTCCAGACACTGGGATAGCAATGAGACAGCAGTGTCTGGGTCAGCTGAAAAAGAGAGGTACAGCTGAGTATCATCATCATATTGGTGACATCGCACCCCGAACCCTCTCACGACCTTCCTCAACGGCTGCATATATACATTAAATAATAAAGAAGACAGAATAGAACCCTGCGGAACGCCACAGGACAAGGCGTGGGGGCAAGATGCTTCAGCTCCCAACACCACCCGTTGGCTTCTCCCTGAGAGGAATGAGCGGAACCATTTAAGAACAGTCCCGTCCAGACCCCCCAGGTCTCGCAGCCATCTCAACAGCAGCCCATGGTCCACGGTATCAAAAGCAGCCGAGAGATCTAGCAGGATAAGAAATGTAGAACATCCTGCATCCATCTCCCGGCGGAGATCGTCGACCAAGGCCACTAACGCTGTCTCAGTGCCATAGCTGGGACGGAACCCAGATTGAAACGGGTCCAGGAAACCGATGCCGTCCAGATGCACCTGGAGCTGAATTGCTACCGCCCCCTCAATAACCTTCCCAAAAAAGGGAAGGCTAGAGACAGGTCGGTAGCTGGTGAGTGCATCCACATCCAATGCTGTTCTTTTCAGCAGGGGGCGCACCACAGCCTCCTCGAGGCAGGGCGACAGCCTTCCCTGCTGTAAGGATGTGTTAACCACTCTCACTAGCACCGTCCCCAATGTCTCCCTGGAGGCTTTCACTAACCAGGATGGGCAAGGATCAAGTTCACAACTGCTGGCTCTCTCAGACCCCAGAACATCCACCGTATTGAGGACTGCTCTTACTTTCCGTGCCAAGGATCTAGACATTTGTCTGTCAAGATCCTCAATTCTAGTCTTTAGTGTATCTCTTGCCTTTTTGAAGGGGAAAGCTTGTAAGAGGATAGGCCCAGATCATCAAATATTATTTTGTCTCCTCGCCACCACAAACTTTTACTATTTACCATGTCAACCTTTTCCCTCAGACAACATTTGACAAGGTTGCCATCCTGATATCCCCCAATCTTTATAGTGGCAACTGTTAACACCTCTAACAATTGTGCTTCAACCGATCTGACACCAATTTCCAGTCTCAGTATCGCCGATGATATTGCCAGTGAAACCTGAAGCAATCTTTTTAAAAATCTACTTAGTATTGGTTCTAACATATATTTTTTTTGCCAGTGGGAGGTGGCCCCACAATATAGCTTGACTTAGCTATTATCTTGGCTTCAAACACCTTGATTGCTGGGGAAATTTGTTGTCCCCCTCTTGTCTTAAAAAATTGTAAATAACCCCCATAGTAGACAGCAGACTGCTTCAACGCACTCAGATGTGACACCCATGAGCTATTATACGAGAAAATAATCCCTAAATAATTAAACATCTTGACTTGCTCAATTTGGGTGTTATCAATCACCCATCTCTCCTTCTTGAATTTTTTCCCAAATACCAAAACTTTCATTTAAAAAATAAATAAATTTTTAGATCTTGTTTTATACATTCTGCCCCCAAATCATTTAGCAATCGCCTTAGCCCAAGGGCAGAGGTGGATAGCAGCGCAGTGTCGTCTGCGTACATCAGAAGTGATACTCTCTTTTCCTCCACTTTGGGGGCCATATACCTCCCCATGTCTCTGTGTTTTAAGATCAAATCATTCACATAGATGTTAAACAACAGCGGCGCAAGAAAGCAGCCCTGACGAACCCCTCTAGTTGTGGGTATAACATTGGTTGAAGTCCCTTTTCTGTTAAACCTAACCTGCAGCCCTGTACTTCTGTAAAGGGATCTAATTAATGACAACAATCTTAAATCAATATGTAGGTCCTCCAATTTTCCCCAAAGAAGTTCCCTATTTATTCAACCGAAAGCAGAGGAAAAATCTATAAATGTGACGAATAATTTCATTTTCCTGTTATACTTTTCTACCAGATGAACCAGAGTATAGCAATGATCCAATGTACTTTTGTTTGGGGTAAAACCAACTTGCTCAGATTCAAGAATACCCTCTTCCAACACCCAAGACTGGAGCCTCTCCAGTAATAACTTAGAGTAGATTTTAGATATTATTGGCAATAAGCTTATGGGTCGGTAGTTTTTTTGGTCATTCTTGTAACCTTTTTTATAAATAGGCACTATAATGGCTGCTCTCCAATAATCGGGGATAACCCCACTCTCATTTATCATGGTGAAAAAAACTGCTAGTCCTCTGTTCCACCAATCTGGATTAGACTTAAAGACTTCGGAGGGAATGAAATCTCCCCCCTGGGCCTTTCTGTTTTTTGCTTCCAATGTTTCCTCTTCGGTAACTGCCTCCCATTAGGGCAATGCAGTATTTTCTTCTGCCTCCCTTCCCATATTTGGGGGGGAGCTGCTATTAAAAATCTCAAAAAAATGCGCCTCCCACACCGTTCTTATAATTTTGGGCTCCACATAAAGATGGTCCCCTCTCATAGAGTAGTTAATCAACCTCCAAAATTCTTTTCCGTTGTTCTGTTCTGATGCTTCCCTTAGCTCACTCCAGATGGGCTTTCGAAACTGCAGTTTCTTTTAATATAACAGATTCTTATATAGCCGATATTCCTGCCTGTATATAGGTACAAGAAGCCCGCTCTTACCTTGTTTAAGAAGGCGCGCAGATTTTCTTACATCACCCTAGCCCTATGGCAGTCCTTATCCCACCATCCCAAGGAGATATTTTTATCCCCAAGCCCCGAGTTAACTTTAGTGAGTATTGGTTTCAGTAGGGCAAAAAGCTCTTCCACTGCCGCGGTGGCATCCCCTAGGGTTGCTGTGGTTAGAATCAGTTCTTTTAAGTATAATGCTTTACCAGATGGCAATTCTGCAGACACCTTATCATTAACTCTATTTGACCAACAAATTCTGCTGGTCCCTACCAGCTCTATCTCTCCCTTATAAGGGAGGCCACCTCAAGGTTAGCTCTTCCTACTCTCTCAAGGGACAAAGTAATTGGGAAGTGATGACTTTCAATTCTGCTGTCCACTCTGAAAGTATGTACAAAATTCAACAATAAAGGGGAGATCAGGGCATAATCCACTACACTTCCTCCACAGGCAAAATAATATGTTACATTGCCTGGAAGATCCCCATGACAATTCCCATTTAGAATGCACAGCCTATTTTCCAGAATATATTCATAAAAAAATTTCCCTTCATGATTTGTCTGTTTATCTCTTGAGATTCTCCCCTCATTCCAGTTCTCCTCAGGATCAAGGAGATTAGTTATATTCAATACCTTCTCCATTTTTTTATTGTCTGGACCTATCCTCCCATTGAAATCCCCGAGGATAATAATTTCATCACCCATCCCTTCCTCAGATAACGCTCTATAGAATTGTTTAAATTTCTTCCATAGGTCTGTATTCAGACTATGTGGGGGGAAATACACATTATATAGCCAAATAGGGGCCTCACTTCCATCAACCAAAATTCTCAATACCAAAACATATCTTTCAAAGGACTTATTCACAATAACTTCAATATTCAGACTAAGGGAGATAAAGGTGACAATACCTCCCGATGGACGCCCTTTGGTATAGGTTGACTTGGCAGGAAGGAACCATTTCTGGTATCCCTCCAGCTCGATCTGCTCTGTCTCCCGTAGCCAAACTTCCTGTAAACTTACAACGTCGAAACCCTGTAGGTATTTTATAAAGTCTTTCTCAGATTTTTTCCCTGTCCATCCAGCAATATTCCAGGCTAAGATCTTTAACCGTAAGTCAATAAAGAAGCCAGAGCCAGTATTTCCCCCTTGACCCTGACTAGGCAACCCACTCTGGGTTAAAGCTAGTTGTCAGTTTACCTCTGAACCTAAACCACCCTCCGGCTCTGACCCCAGCTGGGCAAGTTTACTGCCCATCTCTTCTTCCAATGATTGCTCTGTATTAACTATTTCCTTGTCTTGTGTAGAGTAGTCCCCTTTACCCTGCTGATCTATACTAGCCACCTCAATACTTTCTAGACAACCCTTCTCCTTAACATATGGATTCCCCAAACTCAGGAATACAACCCCTTCATTCCTAGACTCCTTTGTCAAGCTATTAGTAAAAGGATCCTTGCTACTATTCCCTAAATGGTCAGCTCTACCCATCTTCTCTACACAGGGCCTCTCTATTTCCTTCAGTGAGTCCAAAAGCTTCTTTCTTTTCATTAGATCACTATCAAATTTATCAATTTCTTGATTATACGCCACTAAGCCAGTTGTTATAAAATCGTCTTCTAATGTCGTTAGAAGATTCTCCTGCCCTAGTTGGTCTCCGTCTTCTCTCTTATCCTCAGTCTCTTTTGAACTCATATTCCTCCAGGAATTTCTCAAGACCTTTCGCACCTCGTGGGGTGCCCGATCCCCAATGGGAATGAGTCCGCAGACCTGAATCATCACGACTTGAACTATGTCTTGAGTGAAAAGGCCCCTTTATCCCTATCCTTTTAACTTTCCTTTTCTTGATATCACATTTTCCACTCGTCTTCCCCTGCTTTGGGGGCCTCTTGAGTTGGTTATACAACAGCCCCATTCTATCTAAGAAAGTATGTTGATCTAATGATCCTTTCTTGTTCTTCTCTTCCCACTGAACTGAGTGAAAACTGCCTTCACTGATATCTGAAAGTTTATTAACAATATTTCCCACACTACCCGGCTGCTACTCTTGACACTCCATCTCACCAGCTGAGGTATTTTCCACTTGTACCTGCATTGTTTCTTTTGTTTTGTTTTGAGCCCTAATTACTGACTCAAGGTCCCTACCCTGTTCATTACGAGGAGTGTTGAATAATTGATCCTCAGTTTTAACCAATCCATTAGGAGTAGCCCTATTATAAACCCTTGTTGGGTATATAAACCTCCTTTCCAAAAGAATTGCTACCCCCATTATAGATGAGACGGAGATATAGTTGTTAAATTGCACCAACACATTTCTCCTACCTGTTGAGTAGGGGAGAAGGACTACTGACTTTATATCTTTGCTAGTAATTGGTAACCTAGACCATAGTCTGAGATGTTCTGCCACATCTAAGGCAGTCTCCCATGGGGGTAACAAACCATTAACTCGGGGTTTGACTATAAAGGCCAACCTGTCTCCTGATAGGTAACATTGTTCCTGGACTCCACTTCGCCTCCCGGGAGTGTTAATTAATGATCTTCTATCCTGTTGTTGAAGAGATCTTTGGGTCCCTATTTCAGTATGTCTCTCGTTATCCGTAGAGGTAAATATATGATAGTTCAAAGCGGCATGTCCTTTATTTGACTGGCTCTTTAATTCCTGTAAGCTAACTAATTCATCCATTTTTTTGCTCAAACCATTTAACTGATCAAAAACAAATTTGATGGTTTGAGCTGTAATCTGTATATGCTCAGCTAACATCAATTCTGGGACTGCTATCTGATCCCTATTTCCAAGATACCCATTTTTCTGTTGATCAAAATATGTCAAGGGATTAGACTGCGGTTGGGGGGAATCCCCCTTCCTAGGACCCTGCTCAACAATCAAACTATCATCATTTAGTTTTTCTAAAACAGAAAACATATTTGAGCAAAATACATTAGAGGTATCCTCAAAATCTTTTCTTTTGATCCCCGTAAGGAAATTGTCAATTTTCCTTTGTTTCCCCGGTGGGGAAATTGCCGACTTCATGGATCTTGACCGTTTTGTCTTTGAAGCCATGTCCTTCAAATCCAGCTAGATACCACCGGGCATGTCCTCTGAAGTGAAATCCCACTCTCAGCTATCACTTGACCTAAACCAGAGTCCAAGAGCGGGGAGAATGAACAGGTTAACAAATTGCCCTGCCCAGCTCATGGCCAGTGCCTAAGGCCGCACGCACAAGGGCGCGCCCTTGCACGCGCAGCCCTTAGGCGCGACGCCCTTTGGCGTGTGCCTTCGGCACGGCTATAGGCACAGCCCTCGCCTAAAAAGTCTGGCAGATAATGGGCTTAATCAGGATCCTTGCTGCTCTGGGGCACAGGTGTCTCTCATTGATGGTACACACAGTCCAGAAACAGAGAGGAGCAAAAGCAAGACACAGCAGAAGCAATCACTGACCTCCGACCAGATTCAGAAAAGTTCAGCACACAGCAGGGTGCTTCACAAGCCCACAGAAAGGCACAAAACACTCTGTAAACGGGCAGTGGCTTTAATGCAGTCCAGCCGCTTTCCAGCCGTTCTCCCAACCCCTTCCACTTGTCATACACCAATAATAATAATAATAATAATAAATAATAATAAATAATCTTTATTTTTATATAGCGCCCCCCTCCCATAGCACTTGGAGCACTTTACATATAACTGGCACAACTTTTTAATTGTTTGCCAAGATGGCAAGAGTTATGCCATCTAGCCAGAAATGAAATTTTAATCTGGAAACATGCAAGTTACTAAGTGGGGCAGCTGTGGGTGATGGGAATAATTTTAAACATTTATATTTACATGAGAGAAAACTTAATGCTGCAAGCAACACATGACCAGCAATGAATTTGCAACATGATATGGAAGTAGAAAAGGCTAATGCATATGGAGTGATGTCATGTCATGAAACAGGGAGGAAATAGTTTTGTGGTGTTCAGCACTAGTTCCTACACCTGAAATATTCTGCTCAGCTTCATTGAACTAACTCTTGGGACCAGACTGTTGAAAGGATATATTGGAAGGACTCGAGTAGGGTAACAAAAATAAACAGGGAGATGAGGGAATAACGTGAAAAAAATATTAGCTAAATATGTGTAAGAAAAAAAACTGTGATATTATGAATTATTATTAGCTAAGAGTTGTTAAAAATCCATATATTTCAGAAAGAAAATTATAAGTCCTGGAAAAATAGTGGTAGGTTTGCTATACTCTTTCACACATGAAAAAATGGAGCAATAGCAAAAAGCCTTCTAAAACTATACAATACCAAAAATTGTGTGAAAAACTATATAATACCCAAAACTGTGTGGAAAGCCAAATTTTGCCACCTTTACACACCTTGGGTAGTGCTGTACTCAACAAGAAATCTTATTAATTGCAGTTTGACTCAATTTGAGTAAGGAGAGAAGTTTAAATTGGTTTTTAGTTTAAATTTTGGAAAATCAATATGAAGTGAAAATCTCCAAGGCAAAGCCAACTATTATGTATTACAGAGAACTAAATGGCTGCTGCAGCAGGTTGTTATCTGTTCAGTTAGAAATAGAGTATGCAGTGACGCAGCTCAGAAGGACACAGTGAGATGATCCAGTCTTACAAAGTAAAGAAAGAATAAAGAAGTGTTGTAAAAGAAGATAAAGAATTATACAGCTGTTCTGAAATAGTCTTTGCCTGTTGGACAACGTGATTCAAATCATTTTTTTAGTTCTGTATAGTGGGATGATTAAAAAAATCATGAAACCATCAGAGAATATATGGAAACTTTACATGAAGACTGGAAAACTTCAAAGTGAATTTTGTAAAATGAGCTGCATTGTCAGAAGGATCACAAAGCTGTGTCACATCAGCCAAGGAGGTTACAGTACACTGAACAAAGGGGTCCCATGGGCAATTTGCAAAGACCTCAGAGCTGAAGATGTCAGAACTGAAGGCTCCTGGAAAAAGAACCAGCCTGATTTTTCCATTGGAATTGCAGAAGCGCAACTTATAATGTCCCAAGATATTGAGGTGAGAGAGCTTGATTTCTGAAAACATAGTTCTACGTTCATAAGAGGGTTTAAAACCATTGATGGGCTCCCCTGAACTTTGGAAAATGGTGACATGTGATGCTCAATTCACATGCCAGCTGAAGGGCATCTGGTCTCCCTGCAGTCCGCAACCTTGACTAGTCCATATTAGCGAATCAAAGAGATTTGCCCATTGATTTTCCCAGTGATTTGCCCATTGAAACTGAATAAAAGCAAGCTATCTTCAGCAAAATATTTCTAAGAAGCTGAAAACACTTGCTGAGAACAAGGCATGGATGCTTTAGCTATAAACCAAGAACTCCTGTTTGTAACAGCAGACCTATTACTTCCAAGTCTCTTGTTAAGTCTTCTTTCTTTAAGCTCTTACAGGAAGAGTGGCAACTTCAGAATTAGATTTATACGGTTTGAATACCACTGTATATTAATGCTGTCTTTGACTATGCAGAAAAATTTACCTGCACATTGTGGTTTCACTTGTTGGGTCATAACAACTTTTATATGTTGCAAAGTAATGGAGTCCCAGGTCCAAGCATTAGCGTTACATACTAGCAGGACAATCCTCCACCATTAAAATCAATGGGAGTTTTGCCATTGACTGCAGTGGGTGGAGAACTGAGCCCTTAGTATAGTGTCGGAGTTGTTCCTTCCAGGGATCTGGTTTTATTCACAAAAAAGCTAATTTCCAAGCAGGTACTACAAGCTACTACTGGGCCCCTCCTATCTGAGAGACCGCCTCGCTCCCCGCTGTGGTCCGCCAGGGGTGCCTTCTTGGAGGTGAACCGGGGGGCCATGATGGAAAAGGCGTTCTTGGTGGCCTCACCACGGCTCTGGAACTCGCTCCCAGAGGAAGCTCACCTGACTCCCAGCATGTTGGCTTTTTATCGGGCCTGTAAAACCTGGCTGTTCATCCAGGCCTTTGGGGGAGGAGCGGAATAAGGGTGGGATTTTTACCAGTGGTTTTTACCTCTTTGGTTGTTGTTTTTATTGTTTTAGTAATCCCTTGATGTATTGTTTTTATATATTGTTTTAAATATTTTGTAAGCCGCCCTGACCTGTTGTAGGACTGGAGGGAGCAAGATATAAATCTTTGAATAAGTAAATAAAAAAATTAATTTAAACTTTGCAGTTTTTGCTTTCTCTGATTTCTCACTTGTCTTTAAATTCTGCTTTGATTAAAAGGATAATTTACATGCAATGCAGAGCTTGTAGCTGACAACTGAAATACAATGAATTTCTGAGAAACGTGGTACAGTTGGTTGGTTATTTTAAATTTATTTATTTATTTATTCTAAAATTTATATGCCACCCCCTCCTGCCCCAGGCATCTTGCAGAGGCTCACAGAATTTTAAAACATTAAACCAAACTATTATAAAACTACAATTAAAACAATATAAAACCTATCCCCACCCTAACCCACCCCACCTCCCTCAGGAAAGGCCTGGTGGAACAGCCAGGTCTTACACTGCCTATGGAAAGAGGGGAGGTTGGTAATCAAGCGGACCTCCAACAGGAGGGAGTTCCACAGCTGCGGCGCAGCCACAGAGAACGCCCTCCTCATGATGGACACCCGGGAAACCCCGAGAAGGGCGCCCCTGGCCGACCGCAGGGGCTGCTCCAGGTCCCGGAGTGTGAGGCGGTCCTGCAGGTAGGTGGGGCCCAAGCCATTTAGGGATTTAAAGGTCAGCACCAACACCTTGAATTGGGCCTGGAAAAGTATTGGCAGTCAGTGCAGAGCATGGAGCACTGGTGTAATGTGCTCATGTCGGCTCGTTCCAGTCAAGAGATGGGCCGCCGCATTCTGTACTGGCTGCAGTTTCCGAACCAGCACAAAGGGTAGCCCCACGTAGAGTGTGTTGCAGTAATCCAGTCTCGAGGTAATAAAAGCATGGATGACTGTGGCCAGATCTGAGTCTGAGACATACGGCCTAAGCCGACACACCAGATGTAATTGGCGAAATGCCCCCTTTGCCGCAACCATCGCCTGGGCATCCAGGCTGAGCTGCAGGTCCAGGAGCACCCCCAGACTCTGGGCCTGAGAAACCAAGGGAGGACAGACTCCATCAATGATGGGGGCCATCACTCCCTCGGCCCTCCCCACAATCATCACCTCCGTCTTGTCAGGATTGAATTTCAGGCGGCTCGCCCTCATCCAGTCTCCCACAGCTGATAAACACCGGGTAAGCACTGAGACTGCCGGGCCTGATTCGGAAGAAAATGAGAGATATAACTGGGTGTCATCGGCATATTGATGACATCTCACCCCATACTTCCTGACGACCTCCCCCAAAGGCTACATGTACACATTGAACAAGGGAGGAGATAAGATGGAACCTTGCGGAACCCCACACATGAGGCCCCGGGGGAAGATGAAAACTCACCCTGCACCACACGCTGGGTTCTCCCAGTCAGGAAAGAGTGGAACCATTCAATAACAGTCCTGCTAATCCCTGCCCAGTCCCGCAGCAGAGTCACCAACAACTCATGACCAACGGTATCAAATGCAGCAGAGAGATCTAACAGGATCAACAGGGTAGAAAGACCCCAGTCAAAATCAAAGGACAGGTCGTCAACCAAGGCCACAAATGCAGTCTCCGTGCCATAACTCGGATGAAAACCCAACTGTGAGGGATCAAGAAAAATGAAAAAATGATTTACTTGTAATACTTAGTCTTTTCAGTGGTTGCAAATGCTGTTCTCTGATAAGATTATGAGAGAGAAAAATTCAATATCCTACAAATATGAGTGCTATAAAATAAGTGCTTAAAACTGTAAACAGAGAGTGGGAGGGTTTCTGAAAGATTAATATAGTTTTGGTTTGGCATCAGGAGTTTCATCACATTGAAGAAATGTTTGCTTCAGATGGTGCGCATCTGTCTTATCGAGGCCTATCTGTGTTCTTTGAAAGTATAAGATCACATATTGTGGCTGCAGTACTTTAAAAAAGAACATTAGAACTGTAAAAAGTTGATGTTTAATGTTAATATATTTAAAGTAACATTGTTTTTATATGTTATACATTTATATTTCTTGTTAATAAACAGTTAAAAATTTAGATTATTGCATACTTGTGTATTATGGGGTTTATTGAAATGTGTATTGGGTAGAGGTGACATTAGCATACATTTATGAGGGAAAATGTTTGGGGTGGTGAATCAGGAGACTTGTTTGTTATTTTGTAGGGAGAAAAGAATTAGTATTGAAGACATCAATGCTAGTTTTATATGCTCACGACGCTCCACCCCCGTGAGGAGGTGGGCCGCCACATTCTGCACCAGCTGCAGTCTCCTGTAATTAACAATGCTCCTTTAAGTAAACAAGAACCAATCTAATCTTTTCCATATCCACAAGCTCCTGCCAAATAACCTTGTTTTTTGTTGCTACTCCATTCGCTAAAATGAATAGATTTTCAGATAAATCAGGGTTTTCTCTCACAGCGTATACGTTTTCTTGCAGAGGAAGTGAAAGGTACACTACTCTCCCCTTAATCCCCATTACCAGGTCCTTAGAGGGTAACGAACAACTTTTTTTTATTCAAAGGAATCACAGTATGGAAAACTTTTATTAACTGAATCAGAATTTTTTCATACAAATTTAAGGACAATGAGATGAGATGACCTTGTGGATGTTGAATGGAAGGAATAACAAAAGCTCTTGTTTACAAATTCAAAAGGTGGATGATTACTATCTCTGTCAGAGTGGGGGCAGGAGTTGTCATCTAAAAGGTGAAGCGTGTACAAGCTGGAGGGTGGCCAATTTAGGATCAGGGTGTGGGGTTGTCTCCATCTTTTCCCACAAGGAAAACTGTGTCCAACCTGGCAAAAGTAGCATGAATGATGAGGGGAAAGGGTTGCAGTTCAGGACAGATAAAGAGATGCTAAGAGAATACCTAGCTACTTTAAACAAGTTCAGGTCTTCAGGGCTGGATGAATTACATCCTAGGGTACTGAAGGTGTACTCTCTGAACCTCTGTCTGTCATCTTTGAGATTAAATTTTGCAAACTAAATCTATTAAAATCTCAAAATTATTAAATTTGCAGATGAGACAAAACCTGTGGGGGTGAGTTAGGGAAACCCTCACAGTAGAGGTAATGATTCTGGGGGAATTCAAAGGTGGAAATATGTTTGAAATAAAGTAAAACATGCTAAAGGTCAAACTGAGCTTGACCTTGCCCAGAAAATTCAACTAAATAGCAAGCATTTTCATAGTTACATAAATAATAAGAAAACAAGAAAAGAACAAATGGAGTTGCTGTATAGTAAGGATGGTGTAAAGATCAATGATAATGTAGGCATGGGCCAAAATGTAAATGAATACTTTGTATCAATTTTTAATAAGGATGATGACAGGAACTATTGTTCTGAAGACAGAATAATGTGGGGTAACAGAGATTACCTCAGCACAAGTGAAGGCAAAACTCAAAGTACTTAACATATTCAAATCAGAAGGACCAGTTAATCTGCATCTAAGGATATTGAAGAACTAGCACATGAAATTGTTCTCTGTGTTGCCTCTGAGAGCAGGACTAGAAATAATGTGTTCAAATTACAAGAAAGTAGATTTCGGTTAAATATAAGGAAGAAATTCGACATAAGAAAGAACTGTTTGACAGTGGAACAGACTGCCTAGGGCGGTGGCGGGCTCTCCTTCACTGGTGGTTTTTAAACGGAGGCTGGACGGCCATCTGTCAGGGATGCTGAAGCTGCGGATTTCCTGCAGTGAGCAGGGGGTGGGACTAGATGACCTCTGAGGACTCTTCCAACTCTATGCTTCTATGACTGGTCCTGTTGGGTCCAGGTCAGGCGTGCTTTCTGCCCAAGCCTACCAGAGTCTGGCCAGGCTGGGTTCTGCAGCAAGGGGTGGCCCAGCCCCTTCATGGAGAAGCAGAACAAAATCTTAGCCCTTCCCCATATTGTGCTTGCTGACATCACAGTACTGTGTAGGTGGGCAGGGCCACTGGCTGCACTGGGTCCAGGCTTGAGGCCTACTTGGGCCACAATTTCTGACCCAAGCAGACCTCGAGTTGCAGTACACTTCACCTGCGGCTTGGAGCATTTTAACAAACTTCAGTGCACACACTTCATGCATGAAAATATTATAGATCATCAGTATAAAAAATAATAGTCTTTGAATCTAGTTTCCTGCATGCCACTCACCTAATCAAGGGCATTATAATCTATTGAATCTGCTTTAATTTGCTAAATTACCTTCCTTGAAGAATTTGTGCAGCCGTAAAATTTTTTACTTAGTAGAAGAAATTTATCATTATGTTGGATTTTGTGGAGATGAGAAACCGTTATGACTATTCCTGAAAGCAGTTTGTGTCCCCTAGTGTTTAGTAGGGGCGGGACACAGGGCCTAATTTTGGTTTCGGATCCCTGATTTTCGGAAGTGGCTCGGTTCTCAGTTCTCTTTCCTATTGAAGTCAATGGGAAATTTTCCCATTGACTTCAGTGTGAAAGAGAACCAAGAACTGGAAGGGAACAGGAGTCTGGAACCAGAAAAAAAAACCCAGGTGGGCTGTCCCTAATCCCTATCCCAGTCCTGACCTCAGAGGGTGGAGATCCACGTCCCTAATAACCCCTCCCCCCCGGGGGCTGGCTTTACCCCCAACCCCTAGAGCAATGCACTTACTGCTGCCGGTTCAGGTCCGGAGGAAGGGGGTGAGGAGGGACCGACAGCTCCACTGCTGGTGGCCTGGCCTCCTCTGCTGCTGGGTGGTAGTGGGAACCTGGCATGGGAGTAGGCCCGGCTACCTGGCAATGGATCCAGGCAGCAGGGTCTTCTCCCCTGCCAGATAGAGGAGCTGCAGTGGTGGAGGTCTCTATTCTCTGCCAGTCCGGGTCCAGCAGAAAACGCTGGCGGAGCGGCAGCGCACATGCACGGAATGGCTGCCGAGGCCATTGTGCGCATGTGCAACCCTTTTTCCAAATGGTGCTGGCAGCGGAAGCTGTTCTGCGCATGCATCGAGCCATTTCCACGCATGCAAAGAATGGCTTCCCTCTTCCAAAATGGCACTGGCATTAAAGTGTTACACATAGGAAAGAAAAATGATGCACAAATATAAGGTGGGGAGATAATTCTGACAGCAATAGTGCTGCAAAGGATTTGGTAGTTCTAGTGGATCACAAACTGGACATGTGTCAACAGTGTGATACTGTTGCAATAAAGGCCAGTGCCATTTTGTGTTGTATAAATCAAAACATCATATGCAAGAAGCAGGAAGTTATAATGTGTCTATAACTATTGATTGCACAGAGTCAGGTACACTGCTCGTACTCTATAAATAATAAATAAATAAATAATAAGAAGAATACTATACTTAGCACTGGTTGACTTCTCTTGGATAACTAGTTTGCCTTTGGGTTCCTCATTTCAAAAAGGAAGTTGAAAAACCTTAGAGGATTCAGAGGAAAGCAACAGAGATGATCAAAAGTCTGGAATACAAATCCTATGAGGAAAGACTAGGGCACTGGGGATGTTTAGCCTAGAGAAAGGAAGATCAAGGGAGGACATGTTGACAGTTCTCAAATATTTAAAAGGATGCAATAAAAAAAAGATATGTTTTCCATTGCCCCTGAAGACAGAACAAGAAAAACTGGTTTTAAACTTCAGGAAAGTAGCTGTAGGTTTGATATTAGGGAAAGCTTTCCAACTGTTAGAAAAGCTCAGCAGTGGGACAAGCTGTCTAGCTAGGTTGTGGAATCTCCTTCCCTGGAGGTTTTTAAAGAAAAGACAGGGCAGGTATCTATCAGGGATGTTTTAGGTATAGGGTATCCTGCCTCAGGGGAGGGGGGTTGACTAGATGACCTGAGAGCCCCTTTCCAACATTACATTTCTATAATTCTATGAAAAAGAGGAGAGTAGGATGAATGATATAAACCCAAACCAGGTTTCTCAGACATGCCAGGATTTAATTGTTGAAATTATAGTAAAGTATTTTTTACTTTGGGGGAATCCACCACGGCAGGAATATATGGCAGCTGTATGGAGGAAATTCAAATGTTGTGCATTCACAGTTGCAAAACAAAATATTGTTACATGGACTTTTATTTAATAGTACTTCTTGAAAGGAAAATAAAGTTTTTAATTAACTTTTTCATCTGACATCAGAAATTCTACTTAAACATAACTTAAAGACATTTCTTTATTTAATTAATTTATTTATATTTAAAAATTTATGCCGTCCCCTCCTGCCTCAGGCATCTCGGGGCGGCTCACAGCATATTAAAAATATTTAAAAACATTAAAACAAACAGTAATAATTCAATTAAAAAAACAATATAAAACCCCATCCCTACCCTAACCCAACCCACCCACCCCATCTCCCTCGGGAAAGGCCTGGCGGAACAGCCAGGTCTTATAGTCTGCAAAAAGAGGGGAGATTGGCAGCCAAGCAGATCTCCAACGGGAGGGAGTTCCACAGCCACGGAGAACGCCCTCCTCATAGTGGAAACCCGGGGGACCTCAAGGAGGGCACCCCCAGCCAACCGCAGGGGCCACTCCAGGACCCGGAGGGTAAGGTGGTCCTGCAGATAGGCGAGGCCCAAGCCGTTTACGGCTTTAAAGGTCAACACCAACACCTTGAATTGGGCCCGGAAGCCTACCGAAAGTCAGTGCAGAAAGCGAAGCACCAGCGTGATATGCTCGCGTTGACCCGTCCCCGTCAAGAGACGGGCCACCACATTCTGCACCAGCTGCAGCTTCCGAACCAGCACCAAGGATAGCCCACGTAGAGCGTGCTGCAGTAATCTAGTCTCGAGGTAATAAAAGCATGGATGACTGTGGCCAGATCCGAGTCCGAAACATACGGCCTGGAGATGGAGAAAAGTGATGCTCAGACTGTTAGCACTAATTTTTTCCATCTCCAGTCCTCTTCCCTTTCCTGAGAAACGGAGAGGGTGCCTCCACACAAGCTGTGGCGGGTTCGATCTCCACGTGCCCCGTGGCAGGCAATCACTGCCATCACACTTCGGGGGCAGCATGGGGAGCAAAACAGATGGTCGCCCATTGCCCCCCACAAGGCAGGCAGGAAGATGTGCTGTTGTTGGCTTCCACAGGCAGGTGACCTGCTGTCCTGCCCCTCCTCTGGCCTGCCCACTATTGTGCCCCCAGCTGTGATGTGGCCGTGCGGGACTGGAACTAGCGCCTGCCACTCAAAGCCCCAGACAAGAACCAGGGACTGCGCACGCTAACAGTGATGCCCTAATGCACCTTGGTCAGCCTTACCCCACTTTGGGTCAGGCTGCTACATGCTGCGTCCTCGGCCTTTTTCAGGGGATGCAGGACGTAGCAGCCAGCTGCCTACCCTGCCCTGTGGCCAGATGTATTTCTGGTGGCTACCAGGCACACGATGCTGTACATCGTGTGGTAAGGCTGCCGGGATTGGGGTAAGACTGCCCAAGGCAGTAGTAAGTGCATTGGGTGGTTTAAAATGGACCTGGAGATGCAGAACTGACAGGGCAAACAGATTTTTCTTTCTCTCTGTTCTCTAGAAGTCTTGGGTGGGCTGGAGACAGGTAAATCGGTGTTTACTTCCCTTGCAGCCTGCTTGAGACCCCCAGAGTCCAATCTGACAGGATTTCTTATTCTCTAACTCTGTTGCTCACTCACTCAGCTTTGCCTGGCTGTTGGTGTGAGTCTGAATGTCTGGAGAACTGGAGAGAACTAACACCCATCTCCAGTCTAACCAATATGAAGACTCACCATGGCAGGGTATATATTACAGTATTTTAACCACATGCTGCAAAGAAATCATCAATACACTCAAAGATCTTGATATTTGCTGCATGAATATACTATACACACCTTAAAAATTCAAGTTATCAGGGTTCAGAATTCTACTTATCCAGATCAAGTAGCAATACATCCCCCTAGATGTGGGGCTGGGGAAAACAAATTAATTAGACTTATCCAGTTCTGCAAGTTCTGCTTACGTTGCCAGATGCATGTTGAACGTTGTCATATGCTATATTACCATGTTTCACTATGATCTGATAACTATTTTTACTTGGACAAAGGGAGTGATGTGTTTTTGTCAGTTTCCTGAAACTCTGCAGGCTCTGTTTTTATTCAACCTCATCATGAGGTTTCATATCATGGCCGCGGTCTTTAACAAACAGCATAGATGAAACTCACATTGCAGCCTAGCAGAACTGTAGAAGAGTTTCCATTGTCTGAAGCATGATCATCCCGTCGGCTGAATTAGCACCTGCTTCTACAGCACTGGTAGCCCCTCATAGCCCCACCTGTAACCACTCTACTGTCCCTCCCCCTTCAGGTAACTACCATCACCTACAAAGGGGAGCTGCCCTGAGGGCGTGCAAGGACTGGGAAGGAGGGTGGGGAGTTGGCTCCCTGGTGCTGAGGCGAGGGAATCTTCCCCAACTGTAATCACTCTACTGTCCCGTCCCCTTCAGGTAACTACCATCGCCTACAAAGGGGAGCTGCCCTGAGGGCGCTGCCAAAGGGTGAAGTGCCGTTGGCGGGCCGTTTGCAGATGGAGGTGGCCACCATTGGTAGTATCCCTGCTCTGCTGTATAGTAACAGCAGCCCGGACAGTGCCTTTGCCCCCCTAACCCCTACGTGGGCGGAAATAGGAGGGTGAAGATCTTTCTTGATTGCCTGAGGGGTGGGGTGGGATCCTATATTATATTCCAGGGGAATTGTGTGGTGTGGGGGTAACCCTCTGGTCGCAGGAGAGGGAGGTCGGGGTGGTGTGGAGGGGAACCCCTGGTGTGAGCAGGGTTGGACCCTCCAGGGGGGAGGGTTGCCTGCTGGTGGCAGAGGCGGGTAGGGGGGGTCCCTCTCGCCGGCCTGTCGGGGAAGCCTATGGAGGGTGGGTGTCTAATGGGCTTCTCCGAGGAGGGGAGGGGGAGATATGGTCCAAAGGGGAGGGGTGTTCCATCAGTGAGGAGGGAGCGATGCCTTGTGCCCGTTCTCAACCCCCCCCCCCTCAACCCCCCACGCGGATAGGTTGTGGGTTGAGGCCCAGGAGATCCTGGGCCTTGGTTTGGTGCTGCTGAACGCGAGGTCGATTGTCCATAAATCATCTACCATCTAGGAGTTAATCCCAGAGTGGGACGCAGACCTTGTGTGTATTACAGAGACCTGACTGGACAATGAATCGGGCCCTATCTTGGCCGATCTTGTTCTGGCTGGGTTCTCTGTGCAGCATCAGCCTCGGCTGGAGGGATGTGGGGGCAGTGTAGCCATTGTTATCAAGGATGCATTGTCTTTTAGGAGGTATCCGGTGCAGGCTCCACCAGGGGTTGAGTGCCTCCATCTTGCATTGGATTTGGCTGGGGATAGATTAGGGGTGCTGCTGGTGTACCATGCACCCAATTGCCTGGCGGCATCCCTACATGCTCTTGCTGATTTGGTGTCAGATGTGATCCTCTGGACCCCTAGATTAGTGGTCCTGGGGGATTTTAAAATCCACACGGACACCGATCTTGGAGGAGCGAGGCATGAGTTCATGGCCTCCATGACAACCATGGGCCCGTCCCAAATCATCTGTGGCCTCACACGAGGAGGGACATACACTGGATTTGGTTTTCTGCACTGGCCTTCAGGCGGGTGGTCAGTTAGTAGATGTCAGGGGGGTAGAGCCTTTGTCATGGTCTGACCATTACCTCCTTAAGGCATGCATCCTGGCGCATGTCAGCCCCCGACAGGGTGCAGGACATATTAAATCGGTCCGCCCCCAGCGACTTATGGAACTGGATCGGTTTCAGAATGCTCTGGGGGAATTTTCCCCAGACCTTGACACCCATTCTGTCAATGATCTCGTTGCCTTCTGGAACACCTTGTTGGCTGAGACCATTGACCGAGTGGCTCCCAGGTGTCCGCTGCCCTCCCGAGTCTCCCGCAAGTCTCCTTGGTTTACTGAGGGCCTGCGTTGTTTGAAGCGGGAGAGCAGGTGGTTAGAGCGATGGTGGTGCCGGATTCATGACCAGTATGATCGATCGCAGCATAAGAGCAGTTTAAAGGCCTATGCTGTGGCGATGCAGGCAGCAAAGAAGCAGTTCTCTGCTGCCCTTATTGCATCTGTAAAATCACGTCCAGCGGAGCTTTTCCGAGTGGTGAAAGGCTTGATCAGTCCTGCCTGCCTCCACCTATACCTGGAGAAATCCAGTGACCGCTGTGACCGGTTTATTGAGTACTTTGTAGATAAGATCGCTCGCATCCGCCACGACTTCGGTACCACAGTTATTGCAGAGGATCATCTTGGGGTTATGGATGTTCCGACCTGTCCTGTTTTGTGGGATTGGTTTCAGATGGTGGCGCCTGCTGCCGATGTGGAGTCCTTGTTGGGATCTGTTCGTGCCACTACTTGTGAACAGGATCCGTGCCCATCCTGGCTGGTGAAAGCCAGCCAGGAGACGTTACGGACGTTGCTGGCTGGGGTGGTTAGTGCTTCCCTTCGGGAGACCAGGGTGGCTGACTGCCTGAAGGAGGCTATGGTTAGGCCCCTGCTCAAGGAACCATCTTCTGATGCTGATGCTCCTGCCAGTTATCGGCCCATCGCTAACCTTCCATTTTTAGAGAAGGTTATTGAACGGGCTGTGGCACGGCAGCTCCAGGAACATCTGGACCGCACCCGTTTCCTTGAGCTCTCCCACTCTGGGTATGGTACGGAGACTGCATTGGTGGCCTTGGTTGACGATCTCTGTCTGGCATTGGACCAGGGTCGTCAGAGCTTAGTGGTCCTGCTAGAAGTTTTGACTGCATTCGACACTGTCGATCATGAGGTGTTGGTGACTCACCTGTGGGACCGTGCTGGAATTGGTGGAACGGTCTTGGACTGGTTTTGTTCATTCTTGGCCAGGAGAACTCACCGGGTGGTCTTGGGGGAGTGTACGTCTTCCCCCTGGGACCTCACGTGTGGAGTCCCGCAGGGTGCCATTATGTCCCCCCTCTTGTTTAACATCTATATGCAGCCGTTAGGGGAGATTGTGAGAGGGTTTCAGGGCATGCAGTGTCATCAGTATGCAGATGACACTCAGCTCTGCCTCTCGTTTTCCATCGGCCCAGGCCATGCAGTCGCCCTATTTTCCCAGTGCCTGTCAGCTGTGGGGGCTTGGATGCGGTTGAGCCACCTGCAATTGAATCCTGACAAGACGGAGGTGATGTTGGTGGACGAGGGCTTGGGGGGGGCTGGGGGTGGTTGAATCTCCTCTTGTTGGGGGGGTTCACCCTCCCATGGTCTCAGGTGCAGAGTCTGGTGTGCTCCTCGATTCTCAGCTCAGCCTGGAATCTCAGGTTGTGGCCGTGGTGGGGAGTGCGTTTCGGCAGTTACATCTTGTCCAGCGGCTTCAGCCGTATCTCTCAGACTCCGACCAGGCCACTGTCATCCATTCCTTCATCACCTTGAGGCTGGATTACTGCAACGTGCTCTACGTGGGGCTACCTGAGAAGCTGGTCCGGAGGCTGCAGCTGGTGCAGAATGCCGCGGCTAGTCTCCTTACGGGGGTGGGTCACAGGGAGCACATGACATCAGTGCTCCGGGCTCTGCACTGGCTGCCTATAAAGCACCGAGCCAGGTTCAAGGTGCTGGTTTTAACCTTTAAAG
>QEPC01002847.1:896523-916079 GCA_003113815.1 Sphenodon punctatus | reverse complement strand
GAGTGGGAGCCAACTGAGCCTCCTCTGGGAGTGAATTCCACAGCACAGGGGCGGCCACTGAAAAAGATCTAACATCAGTGGTCACCCACCTCGCTCAGGGAACCTCCAAAAAGGCTCCCACGGATGATCTCAAGGGTCACACGGGCACATGGGGAGTGAGGCGGTCCTGCAGATAAGTAGGGCCCAGGCTGTGAAGGACTTTACAGGTTAAAACCAGCACTTTGAACCTGGCCCAGTGCTTTATAGGCAACCAGTGCAGAGCCCGGAGCACTGGTGTCATGTGCTCCCTGCGACCTGCCCCCGTAAGAGACTGGCCGTGGCATTCTGCACCAGCTGCAGCCTCCGGACCAGCTTCTTGGGCAGTCCCACGTAGAGCGAGTTGCAGTAATCCAACCCTGAGGTGATGAAGGCATGGATGACAGTGGCGAGGTCGGAGTCTGAGAGATACGACCGAAGCCACCGGACAAGATGTAACTGCCGAAACACACTCCCCACCACAACCACATCCTGAGATTCCAGGCTGAGCCGTGAATCGAGGAGCACGCCCAGACTCCGCACTTGAGAGACCATGGGAGGGCGAACCTCCCCAACAAGAGGAGATTCAACCACCCCCAGGTCCCCCAAGCCCTCACCCACCCAACATCACCTCCGTCTTGTCAGGATTCAGCTGCAGATGGCTCAACCTCATCCAAGCCCCCACAGCTGACAGGCACTGGGAAAATAAGGAGACTGCATGGCCTGGGTCAATGAAAAAAGAAAGGTAGAGAGGTAATGGTCAGACCATGACTACCCCCCCTGACTTCTACTTACTGACCCACCGCCTCAAGGCTGGTGCAGAAAACGAATGTGACAGACTGTCCATGTGACAGTCAGCCCACGTGGCGCACACCTGCCCCCTCGCCCCCCGGCATCACAGCTCTTCCCAGGTCCATTTGAAAAATTCCTTTGTCGGTGCTTAAATACTGCTTTGAAAAATCTCACTTAAAGCACAAGTTTAGGTGCTTAGTGGTATAGTCAGTGAGTGATTCCCCTATCGGGGAACACTATGGACTAGTTCTCCACAAGTCGTGTCCTTTCACACAGTGAAAGGGGGAGCACTAGAGGGGCCCAGATGGGCAGTGACTCGGCTTGCTACTACTCTGCTAGGCCCTCCTTCCAACCCCCTTGCTGCTGTCAGTCCTGCCACCTCACTGAAGATTGCAGATTGCAATGGAAGCAACAGTGGTGGGGATGGGGGCTTAGCAAAATAGTGGCAGCAGTAGCATACTAGTGGGGCAGGAGGTAGGGATTGGTGGGGGAGCAGTGGTATGTGGTACACATGGGGCAACTTATTTGGGAAGACATAGCTTTCCTGTATCTCATTATGCACCACTCCTACTTAATGGCATTATAAAGCTGTTCTTAGTCTCTTGTTGAAATACAACACAGTAACTGCAAAGGATATTTTAAAAGCAAAAATTTAAGCATGCTTCATTACAGATGTATCCTTTTTATAAAAAAATAATAATTCCATATGTGTTGTATACAACTCTTTATGTGGAATTAAGATAACAGGGCTTTTTATTTCATTAAATTGCCTGTAATTAAACTAATATAACTACTGGGATGATTTCTTGGTGGATATTTATTTATTTATTTATTTATTTATTTAAATATTTGGTATCCTGCAACCCATCCTGCCTGAGGCGGCTTGGGGCGGCTCACAAAAAGTCAGAAAACCATATTAATATAAACATATAAATATAAATAAATAAGACAAATATAAAATTATTTAAAACAATGCATCATAAAACTACTAGAGCAAAAACAAAAAACAAAGAAAACCCCAACCCCCACCCCTAACAGTCTCCCCTGCCAAAAGCCTGGCAGAACAGCCGGGTCTTGCATTGTCGGCGGAAGAAGGGAAGATCCAGGGACAAATGGGCCTCCTGACCGGGAGGGAGTTCCACAGCCTCGGTGCAGCCACCAAGAACGCCCCCTCCACGTTCACCACCCGCAACACTCTTGGCACCTCCAAGAGGGTGCCCCCGACGGACCATAGGGGCCAATCCAGGACCTGGGGGAGTGAGGTGAACCTGCAGGTATGTGGGGCCCAGACCGTGTAGGGCTTTAAAGGTCAAAACCAACACCTTGAATCAGGCCTGGAAGACTATCGGCAGCCAATGCAACAACCGGAACACCGGTGTTATATGCTTCCCGGCGGCCTGTCCACATAAGGAGATGGGCCACCGCATTCTGCACCAGCTGCAGTCTCTGAACCTTCACCAAGGGTATTCTGTGAAGAAGTAAAAAATCCTTTTTATTAGGGGCGGGAAACCGGTAAAATCCGGTATCCGATAATGCCGGTACCGGGCGTACCGGCATTATCGGATTTGACCCGGTAATCCGGTCCGGGGTACCGGATTCCGGGTACCGGATTTTTTTTTGCATTGCAGCCATTTAAAAATGGCTGCAACGTAAAAACTTAAAGCCCCAAGTTAAAAAAAAAAAACAACCTCCCCGAGTCCAGGCTGCGCGGGTGGAAGGGGGGACACCCCCCACCCACCCTGCCCAGCCTGGATTTTTGTTTAAAAACAGACTGAGAGGCGAGCCCACCCCCCAGCACCAGCGGCCGCGGCGTCCCCGCAGCCGCCGGTAAGTATGACCCGATCCCTGGGGGGGGTGTTCAACACCCCCCCCCCCCCCCAGGGATCGGGTCATACTTACCGGCAGCTGCGGGGACGCCGCGGCCGCTGGTGCTGGGGGGTGGGCTCGCCTCTCAGTCTGTTTTTAAACAAAAATCCAGGCTGGGCAGGGTGGGTGGGGGGTGTCCCCCCTTCCACCCGCGCAGCCTGGGAGGGGGAGGGGGAAGGAATTCATTTATTTCATTGAGTTCAATGGGGACACAGCGCCCCATTGAACTCAATGAAATAAATCCGGTACCGGTATACCGGATTTAATCCGGGAATCCGATTTTTGCAGAACCGGTAACCGGTAAATCCGGTAGCCGGTAATGGGCCCGGGGTCCCACCTCTACTTTTTATTATTGCCCAATGAGTCATGATAATGATGTAGAGTGTACCTCTGCAGAGTGTGTACAAATTCTTACATACATTTGACAGTGCTTTTATTTAACTGGAGTGCTTGATTGAAAGTGGGAAGTGCTTGGAAGCTCACATTCTCTCACCCCATCCCTTCTGCAAGTATTGGCCTGTATTAACAACAGTTCCTAGGAATCCTTGTTATTTCCTGAATAAAATGGTAATGGTAAAATGGTTAATCACAATGGCACTATTGTCTCAGGAACCTTTAAGCCAAATTGTTCTGATGTGTTGTAGACCAATGTCAGAAAATGAAATACCAGTTCATATTCTGTCCCTCCCTGCATTGTGTTCTGATTACTTTACACAGTGGAAGCAGTGAAAATGGTTGAATCTGATCCTCCGATATAGAGAAGCTCCTGGCTGATATAACTTGCTCCTCATATCAACTCTCTTTCACATTCTCTCTTGTAAGCATATATTGTGATGGCCTTTCATGGATGGGTTTGAATTTTCCTATTCTAGGGACTTGTCCTCAAAGATTAGTTAGTGTATTTTTTCAGAAAGAGGAGGCAGTCTGCTCTATTTATTTTTATTTTTATTATTTTATTTATATAGCACCAGCAGTGTACCTGACACTTTGCAATCAATAATCATAGACAGGGACCCGAGTTGACTGCGTTGCTGCACTTTGCAGTGATTTTTGCAGAATCAACCAATCCTCGCAGAATCCTCACAGAATCAGCCAATCCTGACCATGACCTGATGGTAAATAGGCCCCTGGGAGATGAATTGTGGGTGGGTGGGGTCTGAAGGCCCTATGTTTGCGTGAGGGAGGTGCTGAAATTCCAGAGGATTGGAGTTGTGTTTGATTAGCAAAGTTGTGATTCTATGTCAAACCTATTGCAAATTTGCTTCCCAGCATGCATACTTATGCAAATCAAGTTAATTATGCAAATATTAATACTCGCAGTGACAGAATTTGGCTTCACTGGTTGCAGAATTTAAGATTTTTTGGTGCAGTCAACTCGGGTCCCTGGTTATAGACAGCTATAACTGTTGACAGCAGGGGAGTTTTGGGGTGTCTGAATGAGGTGCTGGAAGGCTACTGGAAGACTGACACTCTACAATTAGAATTGTAATGTGTGGTTATTGGCTGTTCTAGTAGTGAGGTGAGTGTCCGAGTGGGGAGCCTATACTGCTGGATGCCTTAACTTCTGATTTCCTTGCTTTTCTGGTTTAGTGTTTGATATGCTGCGTATAAGCCTAATCCTTACTGACATGCAATGGAAATGAACATATTTATAGAGTTAACTGTAGGAAAAGTTACTTGGAAAATGTGTTTCCATTCAGAAATAAATTAACTCAATAGACAAAAGTTAATATTTTATTTCACATAGTAAATTATGCATTGCTTTCCGAGGCAGACACCAAAGGCTGCTACAGTAGACAGTTAGCTCTGTCTGTGGCAAAAGATTTAAATTTCACAAATCCGCTTTCAAGCACTGAGTAAACCAAGGTAATCAAACAACAGCTCTCATTAAGAAACACACGCTCATGCATCAGCGTTTAATATTCATCCATAGAAGAGTGAAAACTGACTAACAAGCACAGTTTACACAGACTGTAAACAAACTTTTGCCTAAATTTACAGATTCATCCATTTTAATTAGTTCCAGTGTCTTCTCTTTTCACATCATTAAAAGGATGCTGTCAAGCTGCCTAGGTCCCAAAATGTATGTTTACAAAAATATATAAATCCCTTTGTAGTATCTCGGGAATATGCTGCATGTCTATACAGTATAGAAGTGTGACTGTGTACATAAATGTACTTCATACAGGCTTCAAACAAACACTGGGCTGCAGAGGACCCTAACAATGTGTTTGCTTTTAAGCCTATTTCATCTTGTGATTTAAACTATAAAAGCCTCCTCTGGGACTTCTATCTATTCTTTTTGCTTTTCATTGTTTTCTTTTCTTCTCATTCTTCTGTCACTGCCAGCAGCTAATTAGTCTCTGTCTCCTTTCGGCCCTTCTTCCCTTGTCTCTATCTCTCTGTACTTTTATGCTTTCTCTTCTCTGATCTTCCCAACTGTCATAGTTAGAACTTGATTTCTCTGTAGAGATTCTTGTTGCTAGGTAACCGCTGCCTCTATTTCCTGTGCAGACCGCCTGTTAGAGCGCCCCCTTGGCGTTAGAAACCATGTCTTTGTTTTGTTGCACGCATTCTTCCTGTAATTTACATCATTCTCAGTTTTGTTGTTAGTCCTATACTACAGGTTTTGTTTGTTTTCCCCCACTCCTTGTTATACAAGCAGTTGTTGCAGTTAATAAGTGGTCAAGAAGTAATATTTCATTTATTTTTCCTGTCATTCTTCTAACCAATAGTTTTAGTTTCCTAATCACAATAATAACCCATAGCTTCCTTTGTGAAGCCATACTGAGTTTCAGATGCATAGTCACTCTTTCACAGAAATATAAAAAAAGGGTTAGTAATAGGGCAGATACTACTTCTGGCTTTTAAAAATCTTAATAGTTTTGCATATTATGCAAAATGTCTGGAAACTCAAAATTGAAGGGGTAGTTCCTTTTTCACGTTCACTACTTGCATGACTAAGAGTGGGATCCACAAACCACTATGGGCTTCAGTAAGGCTACTCAGGAGTAACTGGTTTGTGGATTATGGCCCAAGAGTCTTCACGGAAAGCAAGCGGTACATTTTCAAACTGATGAGACAGACAAAGTGTGTGAACAGCAGTTGGAGCAACTGCTTCTGCACCTATGCATCAGGAGATTAGAAATATTAGTGCAGGCTTAATAGTCTGTAAGCCGGAGGCAACATTTTATCACAATCACACTTAATTTGCACCAAAGAGAAAAAAAGATTATTAAGAATTTGGTCAGAGATGCTTTTGGCTCAAGGACAGGATATTCATCTAATTATTTTCAAACATTTTTAAAAGTTTTTTAAAGACATTGCATCATAACCTCCCCTCCTCCCTCGGAATATGTTGATGTCTGAGCACATTCCTCAGAGCAATGAACATAAAAACATAAGTAGTGCCATACTGCGTCAGATAAAAGGTCCATCAAGCCCAGCATCCTGTCTCCGACAGTAGCTGATCTTTGTCCCTTGGGAAAAGTACCCAACAGGTCACAATGGGCAATCCATTCCCTGTTGTTCCAACCCCCAATAGTAAGAGGTTACCTCCCCCAAACCTACTTGACTAATAGCCATTAATAGACCTATCCTCCAAAGACTTATTGAATCCCCTTTTAAAACTAGCTACACTACTGGCTTTGACTACTTCTTCTGGCAGTAAATTCCACAGGTTAATTGTGTATCATCATCATCATCATCATCATCATCATCATCATAATCATAATAGTTTATTGACGGCACTGGTTCTCGCCATGGCCCAAACAAACAACATACAATAAGTAAAAATAAATATACAAGAAATAATGTAAAGTAGAAAAAGTTACTATCTGTATATGTATAAATATATATACTATGAATAATATTTATTCGGCTGGCTTTCCCCCTAGCCACACAGGATTGTGTCATAAAAACCTCATAGACAGGCATAAAAACAAAATAAGAGTACAAGGATAAAGACTTGGAGGAGAGATGCACTATGGCTACTCATCCTTTACCCCCAACGCCTATAGCTGCGTCCAAGGAAGAGCATGAGGCATAAAACGCTACATTGCTCTTCTGTGGGGATTGCCACGGCAAGGCTTGTCCCCTGAAATAAAACTAGACTCCCACTTAATATTTGTAGTCCCTAGGCACCCCATCCTCGCTCAGTTCAATTCGATGCTTTATTAAGCACCGAATACTCCTTTAAACCACTATAGTTAGAAAAGCCACGCTGGGATATTTCACGAAAAGTGCATACGCTAACCTTCATTAATTGTATTAAGCAAACAATGTCAGACACATCAACAACCAAGCTCCCCATGGTACTTCCCTAACCAGGATAAAAAAAAATGTCCCTCGAATGGTACAATTCCACCCTCAAATAGAGGGCCTCCCTTTGTATGGAATGAATATACTTCTGTTAGCAGTAGGTACCGTATCCCAACCCAAGCACACTAGTAGGGCATGGGGAGAACCGTCTAGCCAATCGATCCTGGATCAAAAGTCTTTTCTTGGAGACGAGATAAATAAAGGAAGCTATAGCCAATACTGCTTCTTTGTTCGAGAGCCCCAAGAAATAATTGTGTGCCAAGTGAAAAAAAAATATACTTTATCTTATTTGTTTTAAATCTGCTGCAAGTTAATTTCATGGAGTGTCCCCTTGTTCTAATACTGTTAGGGTAAATAATAGGGATGGGACATCTGTAAAAAAAACGGCTACCAGTTTTACCGGTTACCGGTTTGTAAAAAAACAGTTTACCGGATTAAAACCGGTTTACCGGTGCCAAATCTATTCCATTGATTTAAATGGGGAACTGTCAGTGTCCCCATTGAAATCAATGGGGGGAAAAAACAATCCCTCCCCCTCCCAGGCTGTGCGGGTGGAAAAGGGGACACCCCCCACCCACCCTGCCCAGCCTGGATTTTTTTTTTAAAAAATTTCCCCCGAAGTCCCTGACTCCGGGCTGCCGCCGGTGACCCAAAACCCGCACCAGCAGGTAGGTAGGTACTAGGGTGATCCCTGGGGTGGGGGGTGGTTTAACACACACCCCACCCCATGGTGGCCAATGGTTGCCCAGAACTGGTTGCCTGGCCAATGATGCTCAGGTGGAGGTTGTGGCAAAGAGTGCTTTTTGCCAATTACATCTGGTGCGGTGGCTTCGGCCGTATGTTTCAGACTCTGACCTGGCCACCCTCATCCATGCTTTCATCACCTCTAGACTAGACTATGCTAACGTGCTCTACGTGGGGCTACCCAAGACAATGGCTTGGAGGACGCAGCTAGTGCAGAATGCGACGGCCCATCTCTTGGTGGGATTAGGCACCGGGATCACATAACACCAGTGCTCCGTGCTCTGCACTGGCTGCCAATAGCGTTCTGGGCCCGCTTCAAGGTGTTGGTTTTGACCTATAAAGCCCTAAACGGTCTAGACTCTGCCTACCTGCGGGACCACCTCCCCCCCGGGTGCTGGATTGACCCCTGCAGTCGTTTGGGGGTGCCCTGCTTGAGGTCCCCCGAGTGTTCTGGGGGAGCCACAAGGGAGAGGGCATTCTTGGTGGCTGCGTCACGGCTGTGGAACTCCCTTCTGGTGGGGGTGCGGCTGGCCCCAGACCTCTCCTCTTTTTGGAAAAGTTGTAAGACCTGGCTGTTCTGCCAGGCATTTGGTGGGGGAGAGGGGTGAAAGGGGGGATGCGGGTGGTGTGGTGGTGGTGTTGGTGTTAGATGTTGCCCTCCTTTTGACAGTTTTTAAACATGTTTTATATTGGATTTTATTTGTGTTTTTATACTGTAAGCCACCCTGGGCTGCCTGATGGCAGGAGGGGTGGGGTATTAAATTGAAAAAAACCCAAAAAACAAAAAACTGGCAGGGGCCCCCGACCAGGGTAAGTAAAGCACTCGTTCGTATGTAACAGCACACTTTACACCTGGTCAGGCAGCTGTTTCCCAGGTGGTGTTGGTGCTTAGTCCAGGCTCTGACCCAGGGATGTTCCCAAGTCACAGCCTGGACTACGTGCCAACACCACCCGGGGAACGGCCTGGGCTAACATCTGGAGGCGCTTTCTGACATGACGGTTCCACGTGGGTAAAAGCGTGGAAATGTGGGCTATTGTCTTATCTGAAAACACCCATTGTGGACAATAAATTTAAATCCTCAGCTTGGTGTGTGGCGGTAGTAAAAAAAAAGCACAATGAATGTTAGAAATCATTCAGAAAGTGATAGAGAATAAACCTGAAAATGTACAACCGCACCAGGAATATTTTGTGCAATTCTGGTCAACCCATCTGAAAAAAGATATAGTAGAACTAGAAAAGGTACAGAGAACAAAAACGATCAAGGGTATGGACCGACTCCCATACAAAGAGAGGCTTGACAGGTTGGGGCTCTTCAGCTTGGAGAAGAGACGACTGAGAGGGGATACGATAGAAGTTTATAAAATCATGGAAGACATAAATAGGGAGTGGTTATTTACTAGGGGCGGGAAGTCCGGATTATCCGGTATCCGATACTGCCGGTATTTTGCTGTACTGGAAGTATCGAATTAATCCAGATATTGGGGGTACCGGTACCGGTTCCCCATGCCGGATTGCTTTACATTGAGGCCATTGAAATGAATGACCGCAATGTAAAAAAAGGAAAAAAAACCCCAACCACTTTTCCCTCCCCCGTCCAGATGGAAGAGGGGACACCCCCCACCCACCCTGCTCAGCCTGGATTTTTTTTTAAAAAAAAATTCCCCCGAAGTCCCTGGCTCCGGGCTGCCGCCGGTGACCCGGAGCCTGCACCAGCAGGTAAGTACTAGGGTGATCCCTGGGGTGGGGGTGGTTTAACACACACCCCACCCCACGGATCACCCTACCCCCCCACCCAAGGATTACCTACCTTTGGTGCTCTGGGTGGCGGCGGCGGCGGCAGCATGGCACTCCGGGCGACTTCAGCGCTGGCTGTGGCTGCCGGCTTCAGCGCTTACTAGGCCTTCCGGGGAACTCCGGGTTTCCCCGGAAGGCCTAGTAAGCGCTGAAGCCGGCAGCCACAGCCAGCGCTGAAGTCGCCCGGAGTGCCATGCTGCCGCCGCCGCCGCCACCCAGAGCACCAAAGGTAGGTAATCCTTGGGTGGGGGGGTAGGGTGATCCGTGGGGTGGGGTGTGTGTTAAACCACCCCCACCCCAGGGATCACCCTAGTACTTACCTGCTGGTGCAGGCTCCGGGTCACCGGCGGCAGCCCGGAGCCAGGGACTTCGGGGGAATTTTTTTTTAAAAAAAAATCCAGGCTGAGCAGGGTGGGTGGGGGGTGTCCCCTCTTCCATCTGGACGGGGGAGGGAAAAGTGGTTGGGGTTTTTTTTCCTTTTTTTACATTGCGGTCATTCATTTCAATGGCCTCAATGTAAAGCAATCCGGCATGGGGAACCGGTACCGGTACCCCCAATATCTGGATTAATTCGATACTTCCAGTACAGCAAAATACCGGCAGTATCGGATACCGGATAATCCGGACTTCCCGCCCCTAGTAAATAACCACTCCCTATTTATGTCTTCCATGATTTTATAAACTTCTATCGTATCCCCTCTCAGTCGTCTCTTCTCCAAGCTGAAGAGCCCCAACCTGTCAAGCCTCTCTTTGTATGGGAGTCGGTCCATACCCTTGATCGTTTTTGTTCTCTGTACCTTTTCTAGTTCTACTATATCTTTTTTCAGATGGGTTGACCAGAATTGCACAAAATATTCCTGGTGCGGTTGTACATTTTCAGGTTTATTCTCTATCACTTTCTGAATGATTTCTAACATTCAGTGTGCTTTTTTTTTACTACCGCCACACACCAAGCTGAGGATTTAAATTTATTGTCCACAATGGGTGTTTTCAGATAAGACAATAGCCCACATTTCCACGCTTTTACCCACGTGGAACCGTCATGTCAGAAAGCGCCTCCAGATGTTAGCCCAGGCCGTTCCCCGGGTGGTGTTGGCACGTAGTCCAGGCTGTGACTTGGGAACATCCCTGGGTCAGAGCCTGGACTAAGCACCAACACCACCTGGGAAACAGCTGCCTGACCAGGTGTAAAGTGTGCTGTTACATACGAACGAGTGCTTTACTTACCCTGGTCGGGGGCCCCTGCCAGTTTTTTGTTTTTTGGGTTTTTTTCAATTTAATACCCCACCCCTCCTGCCATCAGGCAGCCCAGGGTGGCTTACAGTATAAAAACACAAATAAAATCCAATATAAAACATGTTTAAAAACTGTCAAAAGGAGGGCAACATCTAACACCAACACCACCACCACACCACCCGCATCCCCCCTTTCACCCCTCTCCCCCACCAAATGCCTGGCAGAACAGCCAGGTCTTACAACTTTTCCAAAAAGAGGAGAGGTCTGGGGCCAGCCGCACCCCCACCAGAAGGGAGTTCCACAGCCGTGACGCAGCCACCAAGAATGCCCTCTCCCTTGTGGCTCCCCCGGAACACTCGGGGGACCTCAAGCAGGGCACCCCCAAACGACTGCAGGGGTCAATCCAGCACCCGGGGGGGAGGTGGTCCCGCAGGTAGGCAGAGTCTAGACCGTTTAGGGCTTTATAGGTCAAAACCAACACCTTGAAGCGGGCCCAGAACGCTATTGGCAGCCAGTGCAGAGCACGGAGCACTGGTGTTATGTGATCCCGGTGCCTAATCCCACCAAGAGATGGGCCGTCGCATTCTGCACTAGCTGCGTCCTCCAAGCCATTGTCTTGGGTAGCCCCACGTAGAGCACGTTAGCATAGTCTAGTCTAGAGGTGATGAAAGCATGGATGAGGGTGGCCAGGTCAGAGTCTGAAACATACGGCCGAAGCCACCGCACCAGATGTAATTGGCAAAAAGCACTCTTTGCCACAACCTCCACCTGAGCATCATTGGCCAGGCAACCAGTTCTGGGCAACCATTGGCCACCATGGGGTGGGGTGTGTGTTAAACCACCCCCCACCCCAGGGATCACCCTAGTACCTACCTACCTGCTGGTGCGGGTTTTGGGTCACCGGCGGCAGCCCGGAGTCAGGGACTTCGGGGGAAATTTTTTAAAAAAAAAATCCAGGCTGGGCAGGGTGGGTGGGGGGTGTCCCCTTTTCCACCCGCACAGCCTGGGAGGGGGAGGGATTGTTTTTTCCCCCCATTGATTTCAATGGGGACACTGACAGTTCCCCATTTAAATCAATGGAATAGATTTGGCACCGGTAAACCGGTTTTAATCCGGTAAACTGTTTTTTTACAAACCGGTAACCGGTAAAACTGGTAGCCGTTTTTTTTACAGATGTCCCATCCCTATTATTTACCCTAACAGTATTAGAACAAGGGGACACTCCATGAAATTAACTTGCAGCAGATTTAAAACAAATAAGATAAAGTATATTTTTTTTTCACTTGGCACACAATTATTTCTTGGGGCTCTCGAACAAAGAAGCAGTATTGGCTATAGCTTCCTTTATTTATCTCGTCTCCAAGAAAAGACTTTTGATCCAGGATCGATTGGCTAGACGGTTCTCCCCATGCCCTACTAGTGTGCTTGGGTTGGGATACGGTACCTACTGCTAACAGAAGTATATTCATTCCATACAAAGGGAGGCCCTCTATTTGAGGGTGGAATTGTACCATTCGAGGGACATTTTTTTTAATCCTGGTTAGGGAAGTACCNGTGGGGGGGTAGGGTGATCCCTGGAGTGGGGTGTGTGTTAAACCACCCCCCACCCCAGGGATCACCCTAGTACCTACCTGCTGGTGTGGGCTCCGGGTCGCATAGTGAATGTTACTATGATAGTTGGGGGGTTTTGTTCTTTTTTTGTCAGTCTCCCTCCTATAGCGATGTCAAATTTGATTATATTATGGTCACTATTACCAAGCAGCTCTACCACCATTACTCCTTGCACCAGGTCCTGCACTCCACTTAAGACTAGATCCAAATTAGCTGCTGCTCCTCATTGGTTCCAGGATCAGCTGCTCCAAGAAGCAGTCATTTATGGCATCTAGAAATTTTACCTCCACATCACATCCTGAGGGAGACATTCACCCAGTCAATATTAGGGTAATTGAAATCACCCACTATTACTGTGTTTTCAGCTGTGTTTCTAGATGGGGTAGGGAATGGGATAGAGGGTTTATGCCGAATTTTGAGAAGGTGTGGGGGTGGGGGAGCTGGCCCTGGTAAGGGAGGGAGGAGTACATCACCCTGGGAGCGGGTGGGGGGGGGTGTTGGGGAGTGGGGGTTCCCCTCACCTGCCTGGTGATTCAACCATGGGGCAGGAGGGCCGGAGAGGGCCTGGCTGAGGGTGGTGGTGGTGGGGGCACAGCTATGCTCTCGTTCACTCAATGACCTCGTAGCTTTTTGGAACACCTTACTGACTGAGGCCATTGACCGAACAGCTCCCAAGCGTCCGCTTCCTGGATGTCAACAATGCAGATCCCCTTGGTTTATAGAGGATCTGCGGTGGATGAAGCAGGAGGAGCGGTGGTTGGTGCGATGGTGGCGCCGTACTCGTACTGAAGCCGACCGATTGCAACATAAAGCTAGTTTAAAAGCCTATGCTGTTGCTGTGCATGCAGCAAAGAAGGAGTTCTTTGCTACCCTCATAGCATCTGCAAAATCACGTCCAGCTGAGCTTTTCCAGGTGGTGCAGAAGCCAGTCAGTTCTGCCTCTCTCCGCCTAGAACTGGAATCTTCCAGTGCTCACTTTGACATGATTGCTGACTTCTTCGTGGATAAAATTGCTCAGATCCATCACAATTTCGGCGCCGCACTTACAGCAGGTAGTGAACTTGAGGTTATGGAAGCCCCACCTGGTCCGATTTTGTGGGATCAATTTCATTGGGTGTCACCCGCTGATGCGGCGGATGTCCTTGGGGCAGTTAGAGCCACCTGTTGTGAATTAGATCCATGCCATCTCTTGACATTGACGCCCCTGCTAGCTATAGGTCAGTCTCTAACCTTCCCTTTCTAGGGAAGGTTATTGAACGTGTGGTGGCTCAGCAACTTCAGGGGCATCTGAATTGGATCAGTTTTCTGGATCCCTCGCAGTCCAGCTTTCGTCCTGGATTTGGCACTAAGACTGCGCTTGTGGCTTTGGTCGATGACCTGCACCGTGAATTAGATCAGGGCAGATCATCTCTTCTGGTCTTACTAGATCTGTCGGCAGCATTTGATACCGTTGACTACGAGATGTTGGTGGCTCATCTGTGGCTGGGGTGGGAGGAGCTGTTCTTGAATGGTTCCGCTCATTCCTGGCCGGGAGAACTCAGCGGGTGATCCTAGGGGAGTGTTCATCATCTTCCAGGGACCTTATATATGGAGTTCCACAGGGTAATATTCTGTCCCCTCTCCTGTTCAATGTGTACATGCAGCCATTAGGCAAGGTCATGAGAAGGTTCAGTGTATGCTGTCATCAGTACGTCGATGATACACAGCTTTACTTCTCTTTTTCTGCAGACCCAGACCTGGCAGTCTCAGTGCTTACCTGGTGTTTGGCAGCTGTGGGGGACTGGATGAGGGCGAGCCGTCTGAAATTGAATCCCGACACGATGGAGGTGATGCTGGTGGGGAAGGCTGAGGGGGTGGTGGCTCCTGTCATTGACTGGGTCTGCCCCCCTTTAGCCACCCAGGTTCATAGTCTGGGGGTGCTTCTTGACTCACAGCTCCGCCTTGACTCCCAGGTGGCGGCTGTGGCAGGGAGCGCCTTTTGCGAATTACATCTGGTACGTCGGCTATGGCCATATGTTTCGGACTACCACCTGGCTACCATCATCCATGCTTTCATTACCTCGAGATTGGACTACTGTAATGCACTCTACATGGGGCTACCACTGGTGACAGTTCGGAGACTGCCGCTGGTGCAGAATGCGGTGGCCCGTCTTCTAACGAGGACAGGTCGTCTTGAGCACATTTCACCAGTGCTCCATTCTCTGCACTGGCTGCCTATTGTCTTCCGGGCTCAATTCAAGGTGTTGGTAATGACCTTTAAAGCCCTAAACGGTCTGGGCCTCACCTACCTGCGGGACTGTCTCATACCCCGGGCAGTGTTACGACCCCTGTGGTTGGCGGGGGACGCCTGACTCGAGGTCCCTCAGGTTTCCCAGGTGGCGACGACGGGGAGGGGGTTCTCAGTGGCTGTACCTAGGCTGTGGAATTCCCTCGTGACGGAGGCCTGCATGGCCCCAGACCTCCCCTCCTTTTGGAGACAGTGTAAGACCTGACTGTTCTGCCAGGCCTTTGGGGAGGGAGACGGGTAGGTGGATGGGTAGGGTGGGGAGGAGAGTTTTTATTTGATTTCCACTCTTTTGTATTTTATGGTTTTTAAAATGTTAGCTGTTTGTTTGTTGGCTTTTATTGTAATGATTGTTGCATGCTGCCCTGAGCTGCTATTTTGCTGGAGGTTGCGGGATAAAAATATCTCGAAATAAATAAATAAATAAAATAAATGATGGGCCAGGATAATTATGGTCTTTCGGGGGGGCATGTATGATCTCAGAGGGGGCTGAGGTGTTTAGTGCCTGTCCCCCTCATCGCCCCCAGGGCAGGTAGTGAGGTGGTTGAGAATTGAAGGTTGAGAATTGTGCTGCTGCTTTGAAATGCCAGGTTGGTCATAAATAAGTCCTTTACGGTCGGGGACACACCATTATCTCCTTCAGGCCAGTCTCTCAGCACATGCCTGCCCCTGGCAAGGTGTGGAACCGGTTCGTATGGTTTGCCCCCAGAGACTTATGGAACCAGTTTGGTTCTGGAATGTTCTGGGGGATATACTTTTAATCCCTGACAGCCGATCGCTTGATAACGTTGTGGTTTTTTGGAACATGTTACTCACTGAGGCCATCGACCGAACGGCTCCCAGGCGTCTGTTCCCCCGAGCATAGGTTGTTTACGGAAGACCTGCATCAGCTGAAGTGGGGGGCGGGGGGGACGGACGGTTAGAGTGATGTTGGCACTGTCCTTGTACTGAAGCTGACCGATTGTGGTATAGAGCTGCGTTAAAAGCCTATGCTGTGGCTATGTGGGCAGCGAGGCGGAGTTTCTTTGCTACCATCATATTGCCCATAAAGTTGCGTTCAGCTGAGCTTTTCTGGATGGTGAAGGGGCTGGTCAGTCCAGCCTCCCTTCCCCCGGAACTGGAATCTTCCAGTGATTACTGTGACATGTTTATCGACTATTTTACAGATAAAATTGCTAGTATCCACCAAGACTTTGATGCTGCACTTAATACAGTGAATATACCTGAGGTTATGAATGCCCCTTCTGGTCTGGTTTTGTGGGATCAGTTTCAGGAGGTATCGTCCGCTGATGCGGTGGAGCTGCTGGGAGCTGTGACGGCCACGACTTGTGAACTCAATCCTTGTCCAGAAGACATTTGGGTCATTGCTGGCAGGGGCCTGGTTTATTTTATTTATTTATTTATTTATTTATTTTATTTTATTTTATTTTATTTTATTGCACTTATATGCCGCCCCCTATGCCAGTGGCATCTCGGGGCAGCTTCCAACAAAAATAAAAACAATCTTAACAATATAAAAACCACAATGAACTCTAAAATTCCAATATTAAATAACAAATTTAAAACACTTCCCCCCACAAAAAATGTAACCTACCCTCCCCTCCCCACCTCCGAAGGCCTGAGAGAACAGCCGTGTTTTGCAGGCCCAACAGAAGGCCAACAGACTCGGGGCCAGCCAAGGGCAAGGTGGGTGCCTGAAGGAGGCTGTGGTGCGGCCTTTGTTCAAGAAACCATTTCTTGACATTGATGCCTTTGCCAGCTACTAGCCAGTCTCTAACCTTCCCTTTTTAAGGAAGGTTATTGAATGGGCAGTGGCCCAGCAGCTCCAGGGGCATCTGGACCGCATCCGTTTCCTTGACCCCTCGTAGTCTGGCTTTAGACCAGGTTATGGCACTGACACTGCACTTGTGGCTTTAATCGATGATCTACGCTGGGAGTTGGATAGAGGTCAGTCCAGTTTTCTGATTATTTTTTTTTAGATCTTTCAGCGGCTTCTTACACGGTTGACCTCGGTTGACCATGGTGACCTGCGTGTGGGACCATGTCGGGGTGGACGGGATTGTTCTTGCATGGTTTCACTTGTTCCTGGCCAGGAGAACTCAGTGTGTGGTATTATTATTATTATTATTAACAAACATTTATATAGCGCCAGCAGTGTANTAGTCAGGAGCTTTGACGTAGTACTAACACCCGGCAGTCTCGGTGCTTACCCGGTGCTTGGTGACTGTTAGGGACTAGATGAGGGTGAGCCGCCTGAGGCTCAATCCCGACAAGATGGAGGTGTTGCTAGTGGGTAAGGCAGTGGGTGTGGCGCCCCCTGTCATTGATAGGATTCATCCCACACTGGCCCCCCAGGTTCGTGGTCTGGGGGTGCTCCTTGATTCCCAGCTCCACCTGGATATTTAGGTGGGGGCTGCGGTGAGGAGCACATTTCACCAATTACATCTGGTGTGACGGCTTCAGCCATTTCTCTCAGACTCGGACCTGGCCACTGTCATCCATGCTTTCATCACCTCAAGACTGGACTTTTGTAATGCGCTCTATGTGGGGCTACCCATGGTGACAGTTTGGAGACTGCAGCTGGTGCAGAATGCGGCGGCTAGTCTTCTTACGGAGACGGATCCTCATGAGCACATTACACCGGTGCTCCAGGCTCTGCACTGGCTGCCGATAGTCTTCTGGGCCCAATTCAAGATGTTGGTGCTTACCTATAAAGCTTTATACGGCCTGGACCCCACCAATCTGTGGGACCACCTCACGCCCCCATGCTCTGGATTGTCCCCTGTTGTCCACTGGGAGCACCCTCCTTTAAGTCCCCCAAGTTGTTTGGGGTGCATCTATGGAGAAGAAATTCTCTGTGGTTGCTTTTTGGCTGTGGAACTCCCTTCCGGTGGAGGCCTGCATGGCCCCAGACCTCCCCTCCTTTTGGAGACAGTGTAAGACCTGACTGTTCTGCCAGGCCTTTGGGGAGGGAGACGGGTAGGTGGATGGGTAGGGTGGGGAGGAGAGTTTTTATTTGATTTCCACTCTTTTGTATTTTATGGTTTTTAAAATGTTAGCTGTTTGTTTGTTGGCTTTTATTGTAATGATTGTTGCATGCTGCCCTGAGCTGCTATTTTGCTGGAGGTTGCGGGATAAAAATATCTCGAAATAAATAAATAAATAAAATAAATGATGGGCCAGGATAATTATGGTCTTTCGGGGGGGCATGTATGATCTCAGAGGGGGCTGAGGTGTTTAGTGCCTGTCCCCCTCATCGCCCCCAGGGCAGGTAGTGAGGTGGTTGAGAATTGAAGGTTGAGAATTGTGCTGCTGCTTTGAAATGCCAGGTTGGTCATAAATAAGTCCTTTACGGTCGGGGACACACCATTATCTCCTTCAGGCCAGTCTCTCAGCACATGCCTGCCCCTGGCAAGGTGTGGAACCGGTTCGTATGGTTTGCCCCCAGAGACTTATGGAACCAGTTTGGTTCTGGAATGTTCTGGGGGATATACTTTTAATCCCTGACAGCCGATCGCTTGATAACGTTGTGGTTTTTTGGAACATGTTACTCACTGAGGCCATCGACCGAACGGCTCCCAGGCGTCTGTTCCCCCGAGCATAGGTTGTTTACGGAAGACCTGCATCAGCTGAAGTGGGGGGCGGGGGGGACGGACGGTTAGAGTGATGTTGGCACTGTCCTTGTACTGAAGCTGACCGATTGTGGTATAGAGCTGCGTTAAAAGCCTATGCTGTGGCTATGTGGGCAGCGAGGCGGAGTTTCTTTGCTACCATCATATTGCCCATAAAGTTGCGTTCAGCTGAGCTTTTCTGGATGGTGAAGGGGCTGGTCAGTCCAGCCTCCCTTCCCCCGGAACTGGAATCTTCCAGTGATTACTGTGACATGTTTATCGACTATTTTACAGATAAAATTGCTAGTATCCACCAAGACTTTGATGCTGCACTTAATACAGTGAATATACCTGAGGTTATGAATGCCCCTTCTGGTCTGGTTTTGTGGGATCAGTTTCAGGAGGTATCGTCCGCTGATGCGGTGGAGCTGCTGGGAGCTGTGACGGCCACGACTTGTGAACTCAATCCTTGTCCAGAAGACATTTGGGTCATTGCTGGCAGGGGCCTGGTTTATTTTATTTATTTATTTATTTATTTATTTTATTTTATTTTATTTTATTGCACTTATATGCCGCCCCCTATGCCAGTGGCATCTCGGGGCAGCTTCCAACAAAAATAAAAACAATCTTAACAATATAAAAACCACAATGAACTCTAAAATTCCAATATTAAATAACAAATTTAAAACACTTCCCCCCACAAAAAATGTAACCTACCCTCCCCTCCCCACCTCCGAAGGCCTGAGAGAACAGCCGTGTTTTGCAGGCCCAACAGAAGGCCAACAGACTCGGGGCCAGCCAAGGGCAAGGTGGGTGCCTGAAGGAGGCTGTGGTGCGGCCTTTGTTCAAGAAACCATTTCTTGACATTGATGCCTTTGCCAGCTACTAGCCAGTCTCTAACCTTCCCTTTTTAAGGAAGGTTATTGAATGGGCAGTGGCCCAGCAGCTCCAGGGGCATCTGGACCGCATCCGTTTCCTTGACCCCTCGTAGTCTGGCTTTAGACCAGGTTATGGCACTGACACTGCACTTGTGGCTTTAATCGATGATCTACGCTGGGAGTTGGATAGAGGTCAGTCCAGTTTTCTGATTATTTTTTTTTAGATCTTTCAGCGGCTTCTTACACGGTTGACCTCGGTTGACCATGGTGACCTGCGTGTGGGACCATGTCGGGGTGGACGGGATTGTTCTTGCATGGTTTCACTTGTTCCTGGCCAGGAGAACTCAGTGTGTGGTATTATTATTATTATTATTAACAAACATTTATATAGCGCCAGCAGTGTA
>QEPC01002847.1:833568-882891 GCA_003113815.1 Sphenodon punctatus | reverse complement strand
CCCCCAGGGATCGGGTCATACTTACCGGCGGCTGCGGGGACGCCGCGGCCGCTGGTGCTGGGGGGTGGGCTCGCCTCTCAGTCTGTTTTTAAACAAAAATCCAGGCTGGGCAGGGTGGGTGGGGGGTGTCCCCCCTTCCACCCGCGCAGCCTGGGAGGGGGAGGGGGAAGGAATTCATTTATTTCATTGAGTTCAATGGGGACACAGCGCCCCATTGAACTCAATGAAATAAATCCGGTATCGGTATACCGGATTTAATCCGGGAATCCGGTTTTTGCAGAACCGGTAACCGGTAAATCCGGTAACCGGTAATGGGCCCGGGGTCCCACCTCTACTGAGAATCATTCCATCCTTGACTCTAAATTTCTTGCTTCTACAAATTAGCTCCTCCATACTATTTCACAATGGTTTGTACATTGCAGTTGGTTTTAAGCCGTAAATTTGGTTAGTAGCTTTTAGCAAATTTTCACAGATGATAAGGGTCCTCCTGGGTCATGTAGCCCAACTTCTTGTATGAGCAGGAAGAATTTTGAAATCTATTTTTAAATACTGCAGTAATACATTTAAACTTACATAGCTTGTTTCAATTCAAAGGTTTCCAGGCATTTTATAATCTATATGCATACATACATAAATACAGAGCCAAATTTGGAGTCAAGGGTAGCGAGTTTGGAGGACTCTCAAGTCATATTCTTTTAGAAGGATAAATCCAAGACGTTTTCTTTGTGTGACTCTTTTTTGCATTATATGCCCCAGCTGTTCAGCAAAGATGGCCACAGATAAACCCCTGTTGCTGAAATCTGAGTTCAGACACTGGTCCTGGGCTCTCAGGAAGCAACCCTATATTAAAAGACTGTTGCGGAAGACAATCTTTTTTATTGTTTGCTCCAGAGTTTCAAAAATACAAAATTTGTTCATGACACTGCACAATGATCACATACTAAGAAAAAAACCTGTAAAAATATATGTGACAGTGTATTCTGTTTCCTTCTATAACAGCTATGTCAGAGGTTCGAAAACTGTATATCATAACCCCAATAACAGAAACTGTGGATGGGATCGCAATAGTAACATTTGGCTTACTTGGTTGCTGTCTGGTGTCATGAGATTATATGGGGACATGTGGGCAAAAGTTTGGAACCACTGAGCTACCCTGTGCTGGGAAAGATAGGAGCCCAACCAGTGAATGGTAATATAGATGAAAGTTGTCTGAAAACACCAAGGAAAATTTTTCTTAACAATATAGCACAGGTTTAATGTTGACACAGAGCAGACTTACTTCGTCTTAGTGGAAGTCTCATCCATAGTAAACAGAATTGTAATCAATTTTTTAAGATGAGAAAAAAAGTCTGAGTAGACTGATTGATTCAAACTTGTGCTTTCAAGGAGTCTATTTTTTCAGCCCCATATGCCTCCTCTCCTGTTTTTCGTACTAGTCCAGTGTAATTGAGTGTTTTGTAGGATTTAGACATGGTGAACTGAACATTCCCTACGTGATTCCATGGTGGGGGATGAGGGTTTTCTTTATACATCATTATTATGTTTCTCATCACTGCAGAAACACCTCTGATGACTTTGCTTTAATGACTTCTCTGGTTTAACTATCCCACTGTCTGATTGTCATTGTTATCAGAGTTATTTTTTTCCAGGTAGCCAGGCCAAGATGTTGGATTCTAAGATTAATGAAATTATGCAATAACTCACTGGCGGTCATCTGTGGTGTTAAGTTGTGCCTTGGAAATGAGAAAAACAAACTCTGTTACTGTAAATGCAAAATCAGTTCTAATATCCCACAGATGCTCAGTATGTCTCATAGTAAAAACTTTTCTCCCCCTGCAGCAGACAGTCCTCCAGCTGGGTAGCTCCACCTTGACCGGCAGGAAGCAGAAGATAACAATTTTTCCACTGCGCATGCGCCTCCTGCGCTACCCTCCTCTTCAGTTTTTTCTTCTGCCTCGGACCGGCGGGAGTGTTAGGCACGGGCTCTGAAAGAAAAAAGAAGAAAACAGAGTCAGGACTTGATGGGGCGCTTGAAGGGGTTTTCCCCTGCCTTGGCAGAAGCCATTGGCAGCGGCGGTCTGTAACCCAGCTGGCTCCCGTGCAGCAGCCTGGGAGCAGGGAGAAGCGATCCGCGGATCCAAAAGCGGCCTCTCCCCCATCTGGAATGGTCCCCTGCAGTAGCAGGGGTCCGTTCAGCCCAGACTGCTCTTAAAAAAAAAAAAAAAAAAAAGTGCAGGGGCGAAAGACTCGATCTCTCCCACGCCGTGGCATCGGGAGAGTGAGACACAGACATGGAAGGCACTTCCAGGTTGGAGGTGAGTCCCTTCCAGCTAAGCGATCGTGGGCGGTAAGGGACCAGGCCCTAGAGAGGGCTCCCTCCCAACCAAAAAAGGGGAACATTGAGAGATCTTACAGCCCTCCTCCCCTCTTGTTTCACAAAACTACAACCCCCACTTATCGACCCGCTCTATAACAGGAGTCATTGTCTCCACAGGACTCCGGGCAAGGGGGGACGTCAGGGGCCTCTGTGTTGACCACCCCGGGGGGTTGGGATACACAAAAGGAGGCTTTCCAAATGCTAAATACTAGTATGGAAAAAATTATCCTCTCCATTTCAGTGCTAGGGGATGAAAAAGAGAAAACAAGCTCAGGGAGAAAAAGCCTCCAGTGCAAAGAAGAGGCGGACAAAAAAGGCAGGAAAATCCTGAACTACCACAGGGGCGCCATTTCCTGCCTGCTTCACTCTCCTTCATCTTTTGAGCAGGCTAGCTCAGCAGGAGAGGGAGAAGGGAATATGGCCACAGGAGCTGCTATACACTCCCTGGTGTGAAATTCCGACATTGAGTCGGAGGCTTTCCCCTCGGAGCTGGAGGAGGGGGAATGGCAGGACACTCCTCTATCTAACAGGGATCAAGAGAGGTAATTTCCTTTAAATTTCAAGGAGGAACTTATGGCCCAAGTTATAAAAACCCTGGCCCTAGAGGAGAAACAGAGGAAGGATCAATCCTCAGACTCAGAGGAGGATGTTCGGCAGCTGATTCCCTCTATTTCAGGAAGAGATGCTGGCCTTCTCCTGGATAGGACTTTTGAAAAACTCATCTTGGAGGAATGGAAATTACCTGCCAAGTCGTGCAGAATGAATAAAACCGAAGAGGCGTTGTATTCATTCTCCAAGAAAAAAGAACCATTATTTAAAAATCCAAAAGTGGATGCAGCTGCTGCATCTTTGGCAAGACAGACGGTTTTTCCACCGAAGTGGACTGCTTCCCTAAGGACCCAGCAGATAGGACCATTGAGGGAGCTCTCAGAAAAGGGCTGGACGCATCAGCAAATTCATTGCGAGTTAACTTCCTGTCCTCTTATCTGGCCAGGACAAATTTAGCATGGCTGCAGGAGATGCAGTCGTCGGATATTTCTGAAGAAAGAGCTAGGGTCCTTTCTTCCAGAGTTATGCTGGCTACGGCACTCCTAGCCGACTCCACTACAGATGTGCTCTCGTGGTCGGCCAGGGCAGTTTCCTTATCTGTGGTGGCCAGAAGGAGGGTTTGGTTAAGGTTGTGGCAAGGGGATTCTTCCACAAAGACCTTATTAGTAGAAGGGCCTTACAAGGGCCTCCAACTCTTTGGGACCTGTTTGGACAAGGTCCTAACAGAGGCAAATGATAAATCCAGAACTAAAACTTTGCAACAGTTTACAGCAAAGAAAAGAGCCTTTCGGGCCCCTAACTTTAGGTTTAGAGGGGGGTACGGATCCTTTCGGAAAAACAACCAGCCCTCTGACAGGGATTATAATAGGCAGTCCTTTCTTTTTCGGGGTCAACGACAGCGCAGGTCTGATAGAGGCAGGTTCCGAGACCCTCCTCTTTCACAGTCAACAAAACAGCCATGACTCACAAGGAGGGGAGGATATAGGGGGAAGGTTATAAATTTTCTACAAAATTTGGGAAGTTTCAATTTCAGATGCTTGGGTGCTGAAAATTGTGGAGCAAGGGTATGCCCTAGAACTCCGAGCCTTACCAAGGAACAAGTTCCTCCCTTCCCCTGTCTCCAAGAATCCTCTCAAAGTAAGAGCAATGTCGGAGGAAATAAAAAGGCTACAAAAAATAAAAGCCATAGAAGAGGTACCGAACGAGGAGAAAGGTTTGGGATTATATTCCATAATCTTTCTGGTCCCAAAAAAGACAGGGCAATGGAGGGCTGTGTTAGATCTAAAGTTTCTAAACAAGTGGATAAGGGCCCAAAAATTCAAAATGGAATCGATATCTTCCATTTGTCACAGCCTATCAAAAGGGGACTGGCTAACTTCCATAGACCTGAAGGAGGCCTATCTCCATGTTCCCATTCTTCCGAAACACAGGAGATGGCTTCGATTCGCGTTCAACGGCTGCCACTGGCGGTACAAGGCTCTGCCCTTCGGCCTCTCCTCTGCCCCAAGGACCTTTACCAAGGTTCTCATCACCCTCATAGCGAACCTGCGCAAGGAGGGGATCCATGTGTTCTCCTACTTGGACAATATCCTAGTCAGGAATCCATCTCAGGAGAGGGCTTACAGGGACGTCAACAGGGTGATGACGTACCTGGGGTTACATGGATTTGTGACAAACCTGCCCAAGAGTCAGCTGACACCAACTCGCAGATTACAACATTTGGGAGTAATCATCGATACTTCCTTAGACTCCGTGTTTGTTCCAGAGCAGAGACAAGAAAAGATTCGGTCGATGATCCGCCTGCTCCAGGCTGCTCATCGACTGAGACTGAAGTCTCTGGCAAGGCTTCTGGGGCTGATGGTGTCGTGCTCTCGACAGGTCCAGTGGGCCCGCTACAACCTCAGACCATTACAGAGGCTGCTGCGTCCTTTTCAAAGAGATCTTACGCAAGGGGGAAATCCTTGGGTTCAAGTGCCCACCCACATAAAATCCTCCATGTCCTGGTGGCTAGATCCAGCCATGTTTCAAAGAGGAGTTCCACTGACGGAACCCCCCCGGAGGTTAATGACCTCCGACGCCAGTTTGACGGGCTGGGGGGCCCACATGGAGGGAAAATGCATCCAAGGGACCTGGTCCCCAGAGGAACAGGAGAAGCCCATAAACCTGTTGGAGCTCAGAGCTATTCGCCTGGCACTTCAGCAATGGGCACCCCTCCTCCTCGGGTCTCATGTCCTGATATACACGGACAACATAGCAGCAAAGGCCTATGTGAACCACCGGGGGGGAGGGGGGGTCGAGGTCTCCAGCCCTTCAGAAGGAGGCCTCAATCCTTTTCAGTTGGGCTCAGTCACAGGTGGCCTCTCTAAAGGCTTTACACATAAGGGGAGTGAACAACATACAGGATGACTGGCTCAGCAGGAACCAGGTGAACCCCCACGAATGGGTTCTCAACCGAGAGGTTTTTCTTCTCATTACAGAGAGGTTTGGGGTTCCGGTTGTGAATCTGTTCGCCTCCAAAGACAACACCCAAGTAGCACGCTTCATGACAGCATCGGAAGACTCGGGAGCCACAGCCCTGGATGCTCTGAACCAGGAATGGCCCAGGGGGCTGCTATATGCCTCCCCCCCCACTACCCCTTGCTATCGAGAACGGTGGCAAAGATCAAAAGAGAAAAGGCCCTAGTAATCTTACTAACCCCATGGTGGCCCAGACGGCCATGGTTCTCCGACCTAAGGGAGCTGAGCGTAGAGGAACCATTCTTGCTTCCCGAGAGGGGGGGACCTTCTGTCTCAGGGGCCCCTTCTCCACGAGAACCCGGGGGATCTAAAATTGGCAGTGTGGAAATTGAAAGTTTAATCCTACAAAAGAAGGGTTATTCTGGGGCAGTCCAAAAAACCCTGTTAGCAGCCAGGAGACCGGCTACTAGAAGATCCTATAGAGCGACTTGGAAGGTTTTTGCGACATGGGCCTTAGGCAGAGGACTGGATCCCTGTAGTCCTTCAATCGCTGATATACTAGAGTTTCTGCAAGCTGGGCTGGACAAAGGCCTAAAATACAATACGCTAGCCAGACAGGTTTCCGCTCTAAACTCTGTCTTAGCTACTCTGACCTCTAGGGATTTCTCTATTCATAGACACATTCGACAGTTTTTAAGGGTGGCCAGACATCTTTCTCCCCCTGTAGTTCACAGATCACCTTCTTGGTACCTGGTTATTGAGGCACTAACCAGACCCCCTTTTGAGCCATTATCACATGGCTCTCTCTATATGCTATCCTTGAAGGTGGCTTTTCTAATAGCTGTAACTTCGGCCAGAAGGATGTCTGAGTTAGGAGCCCTTTCGATGGAAAAGAATTTCTGTTTCTTCCAAAAACATTCTGTCACTCTCAGACTTGATTTGGCTTTTATTCCAAAGTTTAATTCCATTTTCCATAGATCGCAGGAGATTGTTCTACCTTCCTTCTGTCCGAATCCCTCTCATCCGAAGGAAAAGTTATGGCACACCCTAGATGTGTGCAGGGCTCTTAAAATTTACCTTGTTAGAACCCTTGTTAGGGGTTTTATAAGACAACCGCACTATTCGTTCACGTACGACCAGCTATAAAAGGGGAGAAGGCTTCAAAGACATTAATATCTAAATGGGTGAAGCAGGCTATCATTGAGGCTTATAGAGCCAAGGGGAAAATTCCTCCCCTCCAAATCTGGCCTCATTCTGTAAGGGGACCGGCTACATCATATGCTTTCAAGGCAAGAGCATCATATGATGAAATCTGTAGGGCTGCAACTTGGACATCCGTCCACACGTTTGTTAGGCACTACAAAATTGATACTTTTCAATCCACGGAAGCGGCTTTTGGGAGGAGAATTCTCCAGGCAGTTATAGATACGCCTGAGTCCGTCTCTTCCCACCCCCAGTAAATAAAGAGCTTGGGTATATCCCAGCCGGAGGACTGTCTGCTGCAGGGGGAGAAAAGGAAATTGGTCACCTACCTTGGTGAATTCCTTTCTCCTCTGCTGAGCAAACAGTCCTCCGGACCCACCTAGAGACTTGGGAAAAAAGGGAAAAACAAGTAAATGCTGTAATTGAGAAGAGGTTCTGTCTTCTTGGGGAAAATACCCCCTTACATGTTCTATAAAAGTTAGTTGGTTCGTGTTTTTTGGTTATGACTAATTATTAGACTTACTCCCTCCAAGGGGTTTAAAAATTATTGGTGGTCAACACAAGGCTGCCGGTCCTCCGCTTTGGAACTATCTGAAGAGGAGGGTAGCGCAGGAGGCGCATGCGCAGGAGGCGCATGTGTAGTGGAAAAATTGTTATCTTCTGCCTCCTGCCGGTCAAGGTGGAGCTACCCAGTCGGAGGACTGTCTGCTCAGCAGAGGAAAAAGGAATTCACCAAGGTAGGTGACCAATTTCCTTTTCCCTCAAAGAAAAAAATCATAGTTGTACATTTTTTTTTATTCAAGCAAACTTCAACTCTCAGTACAATTACTGCAGCCTGAGATATATAGATATTTCTTTCGTTGTGTCACACAGCATGCACACTGCTGGGCTGTCTGATTGGAGACCTTTCTTTATTCCAAAGCAACAGGACTCTCTGTTACTAGTGCATGCCACACATTGTATGGGGAAGAACAAGTTAAAGCGGCATGAGACTCGTAGAGGTTAATGGCCTCGGGCAAATCTGCACTACAGTGCCCTCAAGTTGCAATAAAAAATGTACCCATTAGCCTGTTCCACCTGTGATCATTTCCATTAAATTAGGTCTCTTATGCAGCATTTCCGAGAATTCAGCAAGCAATAATGTTGTATTGAATTTTTTAAAATTCTCTCTGTGGTAAGAATACGGAATGATGCTCTGGTCATACAGTCCACGTTATCCATTTCCCTGGGTCTTTGGATGAGATCGTTATAGAGAAATAGCTTATGCAGAAATCTCAAGCTGGCTAAGGTGTCATGTGCAAGTGAGCCCTATAGCCAGCAGTAATAGTGCCAATGCCCACTGTATCTTTCCCATGGTGCTCTGGCAAATGGAACCGCTAAAGAGGTACATCATGAATTACTGATAGAACACAAGCGAGTGTCCAGTAGATCTTGGTGTGCGGAATGGGACAGCCTCTCAGAGACTGACACTGGGGAGGAGAGTGGGTCTGGTACCCCAAGTAGTAGTCCTACCTTCGATAAGGCATTCCGATTTTGCAGGATTTTTCTGTGAAATCGGTCTGACCAGAGCATTCCAACAAGCGCATGGCAGCTACCATCCTATTGTATGATGGTGGCCATTTTATTCATGCGGAGAACAGCTGCTACCATTTTGCACATGTATAGTATTTTTCTTTGGTTTGGAATCGGAACTTGGTGAACATTTTAAATTCAGCCTTACCAAGGAGTGTCTTGGGGAGGAAATGGGCTAAGAGAAAGAGGCTAACCAATGGGAAAGAGGCTAAGCAATGGGACACTCATGGAAAGAGGATAACCATGGCGGAAAGAGGATAACCAATGGGACACTGTAATACCAGGGTACAAAATATATCGGAATGACAGAGTAGATAGAGTTGGTGGTGGGGTGGCTCTATATGTAAAAGACAACATTGAGTCAAGAACAATTACAATTTTAAAGGATGCAAACTGTTCCCTAGAATCTCTGTGGATAGAAATTCCAGGTATAAAGGGGAAGAGTATCTCAGTAGGGCTATACTATCGTCCCCCTGACCAGATTAAATGCATCCCCCCAAAAGAAAGCAGGAAGACCAAACGTCTTCCACTATGGCTGAATGGGGAGGTGAAGGAGGCTATTAGAGCCAAAAAGGCATCCTTTAAGAAATGGAAGGCTAGTCCCAATGCAGAGAAGCTGAATGAGTTCTTTGCGTTGGTCTTCACTGCGGAGGATTTTGGAGAGGTACCGATGCCGGATCCTTGCTTTGTGGGCGAGGAATTGGAAGAGCTGTTACTAATCAATGTGACGTTGGAGGATGTTCTACGGTAAATTGACAAACTGAATACTAACAAGTCNTGAGTTCTTTGCGTCGGTCTTCACTGCAGAGAATTTTGGAGAGGTACCGATGCCGGATCCTTGCTTTGTGGGCGAGGAATTGGAAGAGCTGTTACTAATCAATGTGACGTTGGAGGATGTTCTACTGTAAATTGACAAACTGAATACTAACAAGTCACCAGGGCCAGATGGCATTCACCCCGGAGTTCTGAAGGAACTCCTATATGAAATCACAGACCTACTGTTAGTAATTTGTAACCTGTCACTAAAGTCTGCCACTGTACCAGAGGACTGGAGGATGGCAAATGTAACCCCAATATTTAAAAAGGGATCCAGAGGTGATCCTGGAAACTACAGACAAGCAAGCTTGACGTCTGTGCAGGGCAAAATAGTGGAAACCATAATTAAGGACAGAATTACAGGGCACGTTGACAAACATGGCTTAATGGGGAAGAGTCAACACTGATTTAATAAAGGTAAGTCATGCCTCACTAACCTGTTGGAATTCTTTGAGGATGTAAATATTTAAGCATGTGGACAAGAGAGATCCAGTAGATATAGTGTACCCAAATTTCCAGAAAGTATTTGATAAGTTCCCTCATGAAAGACTCTTGAGAAAATTTAAAAGTTATGGGATAGGAGGTATTGTCTTACTATGGATCAGAAACTCGTGTGGAGGAATTTTTATAATGGACCCTATGGAAAGTAAACTACAAATAGCCAGAGTAAAATGGAAGACAGATGAATGCCGGGTAAAAATCATTCTTTGCTGAAGTGAGCTTAGCCTGCTAGATAAATGTCAGCATTAGACTAGTTTGTGTTTTCTTTTACATAGCAAGGTCTGGGAAACAGCTCCATATATGATAAACAATTGAACAGAGGAAGGTTACGCTGTTCTTACTTACAGCAGATAGGAGAAAATGTCCTTGCAGCTGCTTGAGAGTAATCGGCTTTGTTTAGGCTCCTCATTTTGTAAACAGTCTAGCATATATTGTTTTGAGAATAACCTGCTATGTAAACAATTGCTGTAACCTTTTACCTTTGTATGATGTGGCTTTGAGTGGCATGTCTGTAACTCTTTGCTTGAATTGTAACCTATAAAATACCTATGTAATCTGCAATCCAGCAGACCAGGCTGCTTCCTTGCATGGGGTCAGTTCTGCTCTCTCTCTCTCTGCACTTTGAGATCAATAAAGATATCTCTGACAGATTTCACCAACAACAGTTTGGTGTATTTGAGTATTAAATATTCCTCGACAGTTTGGTGCATTGGCCGGGAAGGCTATTAGCCCGGCTGGTTCCAGGGGGGCTGAGGACCGTCTCTCTCCCCCCCTCCAGGCGCCAGATAAGGAAAGGAGCCTTTTGAAACCCCTATGGAGGTGTGTGTGTGGTGGGGGGGCTGCCTGTAGGCTCTGGGAGCCAGACCAATGGGCAGACGCCTTCTGAACAGTCAAGCTGTGTGTTCAGATCTGGCAGAAATTCTTGTTAGTGTATCAATAAAGAAACTCTGACAGTTTTCACCAACAGCAGCTTGTGAGTATAAATTATTCCTTGACACTGGTTAAAAGATAGAAAGCAAAGGGTAGGACTAAATGGGCAGTTTTTACAATGGAGAGATGTAAAAAGTGGTGTGCCTCAGGGATCTGTTTTGGGACCGGTGCTGTTTAATGTATTTATTAATGATTTGGAAAAGGGTGTTGAGAGTGAGGTGAACAAATTTGCAGATGACACCAAGTTATTCAAGGTAGTTAAAACACGAGCAGACTGTGAGGAACTGCAACAGGATCTTACGACACTGGGTGCCTGGACATCTAAATGGCAAATGAGATTTAATGTGGACAAGCGCAAAGTGATGCACATAGGGAAAAATAATCCAAACTATGCGTACACAATGCTGGGTACTAAGCTAGGAGTTGCCACTCAGGAAAAGGATATGGGGGATCCATAGTAAGACACTACCACCTATCCCATGACTTTTTAGTTTTCTCAAGAGTCTCTCATGAGGGACCTTATCAAATGCTTTCTGGAAATCCAGGTACACTATATCTACTGGGTCTCCCTTATTCACATGCTTATTTACACCCTCAAAGAATTCCAACAGGTTAGTGAGGCATGCCTTACCTTTACTAAATCCGTGTTGACTCTTCCCCATTAAGCCATGTTTGTCACATTGGTTTGTAACAGATCTTCCAATTCCTCGCCCACAAAGCAAGGATCCGGCGTCGGTACCTCTCCGAAATCCTCTGCAGTGAAGATCGGCGCAGAGAACTCAGTCAGCTTCTCTGCAATGTCCTTATCCCCTGTGAGCGCCTCTTTTACTCCCTTGTCATCTAATGGCCCAGCTGACTCCCTAGCAGGCTTCTTGCTTCTGATGTATTTGAAAAAGTTTTTGTTGCTTGTTATTGCCTCTTTAGCAAGCCTTCCTTCAAAATCTCTCTTGGCCTGCCTTATTAACACTTTATATTTACGTTGCCAGTGTTTATGCTCTTTCATATTATTTTGATTGGGACTAGCCTTCCATTTCTTAAAGGATGCCTTTTTGCCTCTAATAGCCTCCTTCACCTCCCCATTCAGCCATAGTGGAAGACGTTTGGTCTTCCTGCTTACTTTTTTAACTTGCGGAATGCATTTAATCTGGGCTTCCAGAAGGGTGCTCTTAAACAGTCTCCACGCCTCTTGCAAACTTGTAGCCCTTGCAACTGGGCTTTTTAGTTTCTTTTTAACTAGTTTCCTCATTTTGTCATGGTCTCCATTTTTAAAGTTAAATGCTACTGTTGTACTTTTGTTTATCTTTCTCCCTACAGAGATTATGTCAAATGTGATCATATTATGATCGCTATTGCCACAGTTACCCCTTGCACCAGGTCCTGCGTGCTACTCAGGACTAGATCTAGAATAGCCCCTCCTCTTGTTGGTTCCAGAACCAGCTGTTCTAGGAAGCAGTCAATTAGGGCATTCAGAAAATTGACCTCCACGTCGCGCCCCGAGGGAACATTCCCCCAATCAATATTAGGGTAATTGAAGTCACCCATTATTATTATGTTGCCGACTTTAGTAGCCTGTCTAATCTCTTTTAGCATTGCTTTATCAGTCTCTGTGTCCTGGTCGGCGGGACGATAGCATAGCCTACTGAGATACTCTTCCCCTTTATACCTGGAATTTCTATCCACAGAGATTCTAGGGAACAGTTTGCATCCTTTAAATTTTTAGTTGTACTTGACTCAATGTTGTCTTTTACATATAGAGCCACCCCACCACCAACTCTATCTACTCTGTCATTTTGTACCCTGGTATTACAGTGTCCCATTGGTTATCCTCGTTCCACCATGTCTCTGTGATGCCTATAATGTCTAGATCTTCATTTAGTGCCATACACTAAAAGAGAATAATATTGTAAGTTTTCAGTAGAAGTTTAGAGACTGTTTTGATTCCAAAACAGTAGAGGATCTCTCTTATTGGACCAACTTCTCTTCTTGGGAATATGCAAGCTTTCAGGCCACACAGAGCCCTTCTTAAGCATAGAAAAAGTCAATCTGTGACTGAGGAAAGACCCTGTGTGGCCTGAGAGCTTGTATACCTACAGAGGTTGATCCAATTAAAATATCATCTGAACTAATTTGTCTTGGTAGAAGTACATACAGTGTGATCTTTTTGTTCCTTCATGGTGGTACTAACTAGATAGCCCTTAGCACTGACGGGAGTCCTATTGAACTTAAGTTTCCATCAAATCAGCATTGAGGCCCAGCACTAGTACTAAACAACTTGAGGATCATGCTGATAGAGCAGCATTTCCTATGTCACTGAAATATAAACTGTTCTTCCAGCATTTGGTGGTAAAGAAATATTGTTTGACTCTATAGCAAAGCTTCTTTAACAAACCAGAGACAGCTGTTCAGGAATTAAAGTATTGATATGCTACCCTGTTATCATTTAACTACATAGAAAAATAAACTTCAGTGCAGCTTTGGTGAAATACATGACTGGATGTGATGATTGTTCCCAATGTGAATAGTTATTACATACCCCTTTATGCTGTGACATATACTGCTACCCCCATTATAATGAATGTTCTTGTGTCATAGGTGGCAAAAGTCTATAAAGCTGCAATACAGCAGACCTTGGATGTTCTGTTTCTTCATGACGGAAAAGAATTTCTTACCAGCACAGATGCAGTAAGCCGGGACTCAGCTGACCGCACCATCATTGCTTGGGACTTCCACAGTGCTGCAAAAATCTCTAATCAAATTTACCATGTAAGATTAACTATTATTATTAGTGGGGATAGTGGGATATTTTTTGGTTTCCTGATTTACTATTCACAATGGGCTAATAGATAGCCAGAGCTGAGAATGTCACATATTTAGGTCTTTTTCAAATGGGCTGGCGGTGTGGGAGGGATGGGTGGAAGCTGCGGTGGGTGTATGGCACATGGGTGGCCCGTTACATGGACGCCCACCCACCCCACCCATTTCCATGCATGGAGGCACCTCCATTTTCTCCAGTGCCCCCGTGTGTGTGGGATCAGTGGAGGTGGGAGGAGTGCGCACGCACTCTCACCCACCGAGTTGCCCACGTGAGCGAGGGGGCGCGTCTCGTGTGAAAAGAGCCTTAGTACCAAGTCAGACAATTCTGGCTGTCTCCAAGATGATTGTTTTTTATATTATAAAAGCTGTTGTAATTTGGATATCAATTTCCTTGAGGCATCTTAGTCCCTAGCAGCTACTCCATTTAGTAGTATAACTACTACAATAATTACGATATCATCATCATCTGGTATATTCCACTGTGAGTAGTGCAAAGAGGTTTTGATTTTCCATAAGCTTCTGTGAGTTATTGATCAATTTTGTTTCAAGTAGGGATGAGTGCAACTTATATTCAAGCACAGTGCTGCTGCATGCTTTAAATAAGCCATTATAGCATTATTGCAGAGCTACTTTCTGTGAGGCAAGAGTTCTGTTATCCTGTTTTAGCAACCCTTACTGTCTAATTATAAGTCTAACTTGGGGAACTATTTGCATTTCATTGCATATTCACTGATACATGAGCTAGGCTTAGGCACACACAGCTTTAAGTGTCACTCTGACCTGCTAGCTGTACCAAATTGCTTAAAATAATGCCATGTTTCTGTCTTCAGTACAGTAGAAGTGATACTTCTACTGACTGCTGAAATCAGTATGCAGGAGAAATTTATCAGTGAAGTTTTCCCAACAGTAGAATCATGGTAAATGAGAAAAATAGCAATGGGCAAAATTATATATATACCCAATCATATTCTGGCATGTTCTTGGATTACAAGTCTGTAATCCCCTTATATGTTAAATTCTCAAGACAGTAATTACCATGCTACCAAATCATTGAGAAAAAATACAGTCGGAAACCTTTGATTTTGGGCTACAACGAATCTCTAAATATCAGGATTAGAACTCAAGGAAGGAAAGGGAAATCAACCCAAAGTTTTTTATGTAGGTGTTTTACACCTTCCCGTGTAGAATCTGAAATGGGCTGCTGGACTAAATAGACTACTGGGATAAACGGACCATGGTCTGTGTTAGCGCAAGGGACTGGACAAGGCAGAGTCTTTACAGGATCATGGCCAAACCAGAGTCCTGATGGGGTCCAGACAGAGAACAGATCAAAGCGGTGGTAGAAGTGCAGAATCAGGGGCCAGGCCAAGGTTGAATCCAGATAGCCAGTCTGGTGCAGGTAGTTGAGACTGGAACAGAAACCCTGGGGTAGACGTTATGCAGTAGGGATCGAATACAGGGGTAGGAGTCAGGAACCAGGAGATAAAGACAGGGGTCCAAGGTTGTTGCTCTGTCTGGCTCCTGCTTTCTGTCACATGCCTCTTTTACAGAGCATGCCGGTCAAGGGCTGATCAGGACATGGTGGGTGGGAACCCCATCAGGCTGTCTAATGGGTGAACAGGACCAAGTCAATGACCAAGCCTGTCTGAACTGATGGTGCAGGGGTACCAGTCACCAACACCCCAATTGCGCCGTTTGAAGACCATGTCCTTTACAGTCTGGGCTGCCATGGTAATTCCCAGGTTCAAAGATGGGTAAAATTCCATTGAAAATCAACATGAATTTAGATCCCAACTTTCTTATAAGATCACAATGTGTTCAGCTAACTCCAGTTTTATACTAGAAAGTACAGCCCTGCCCTGGTAGAGAGATGGAGTGGATGATCTAATGAGACTTTTTCATCCCCAGCTTCCATGATTATGTCTTTGTCCAGTTTTGGAGTTTCACACACCCTGTGCATAAAACGTGACAGCAAATTAATAATTTGCACTTCAAAGGAAAGTACTTCTGTGAATAAGAGATGGCAAAGCAGTCATGTTCAGTGCATTCAGTAGCTTAAACAAGCTAATTTTTTGGGAAATAGAGTTCTATCAAATTGGGCAGTTGCTGCACTCTTTTAGAGCTAGCATGAAATCAAACATGATTCTGGTAAATAAATACCCCGACAAGCTTTCCTTTAGTTTTGTAAATATCCCTTTCTAACTTTTGAGAAAAGAAGGTCTGTAATTTCCCCAATGAACAAAAATGCAAATGCTCGCTGCCATTAGGAATAAAACCACTTTATACAGCCAAAATAACCCATTTCTCTTTGACTTTCTTGCTAATATGGCCAAACCCTTTCACATTCTATAATAATAATAATAATAATAATAATAATAATAAATGGTGCAAATAGCAGGCAGGGAAAAATCTGAGTCCAAAATGTTAAGTTTGTTAAAAATATGAACAGATGAAAGCAGGCTGTGCAATAGAAAATAATCCTTGAAAATAAGTTAATATGCCATCTTTAATGTTTCTCCTTTTTTTCCCTCCTTTTTTTTTTTTTTTGCCTCCCCCTCATCTATTTTCCTATGTTTCCTTCAAGTTGCTTAGTTTTTCTTCCTGTGCTTTTTTCCTTCTTCCTCCTCCTAATATTCTTTACTTCACTGGTTTCCTCTTTTGTCTCATCCTCTGCTAGTAACAATACGTCATCTGTTCTACACTTGTAAAAGTTTTTGTTCTTCAAGCTCGTTTATCTTTTAGCTGTCTAACTTTTGAAGAATCAGAACACCTCTCTCGCCAATGGCAAAAATCTCAAATTCTTTTCCCTATGTACAAACTTGGTGTTTGTACTTAAAAAAGTTACGTTTTAACTTTTTACAGAGCTACTCATAGATTTTATTATAGAGCGTCAGGATCCACTCTATAGTTAAGGCCAGCATGCAAGTTTCTGTTTAACGCATTAACATTCTGTTGCTTATAAAATCAGCACTATTTATTCTATTTGTCAAGTGAGCACAATATGTGAGACTGTACAACGTCTTTACTGCTTACATGCCATGGCATGGAAGTTAAGGTGGGAGGCTTAACTTATACTTTCCATGCTTTTTGGACCATGATTGAATTTGTAAGGGCCTTAACTTCTGTCTTGAACCAAAGGCTTTTTGAGTATAGAATAGGATTTATGGTTAGAAGACACAAACACTCCAACACTGATAAAATGGGTATTACATTTTATTATACATGTTGCAGGGCTGCAGGTGTGCTCTATGGGTGCCTTGCAACATGTATAATAAAATGTAACACCCATTTTATCAGTGTTGGAGTGTCTGTGTGAAAAGGGCCACTGTTTTGCTGGACTAGGTGAATCTGTTCAGAATTTTCATTTCCTAGATCAGGCTCATCCCAACTAATCAAGGGATATCTAGTCCAACCCGCTGGAGACCAAATCTGAAATTTTCCTCCAGATCCCTTTGAATCTCACAGGTGCTTGCAAATCACTTAATGAAACAGGCCCATGTGACTTTGTTTCTTAGAGTGATGCATCTAAAATATGTCTTTAGTTTGATATAACTTTAATTGAATGTTAAATCTGAGCTAAGCTAAGGCTGATCTGGAACCACAGTCACATCCCTAACTACATCTGATGTTTCTGAATTTACTGTTGCCAAGGACTTGATAAAAACTATTTTAATTGTGACTACTGAGTGCAGTAGGCATAGGAAAGCCAGTTGCACTTAACAACATGGAAATAGCAACAAATAAGTATTTTTTACTATATGGTCAATCCTGCTCCTATTTTGATGTCCAGAGATGATCCTTTTGCAGCATAACTGGGAGGAGAGCTAGAATTTGGGTTTTGTGTGCAGCTGAGAACATACAGTGCAGCATAGGCAGGTACTGGAGAGACAGGGCATGGACATCTGCTTTGATATGGAAACTTCTGTCTGCATGGGCTGCAGAGCTACTTTAGCTCCATTGGGCTTGAGCAGGGGTCAGCATTCCCCTACTTCATTTGGGGAGAGAACATTCCTCCCCACCCCACCCCGAGCTGTTCGCAGGAGGGGCGGGATACAAATTGAAAAATAAAATAAAAAAATAAAATAAAAACATTTCTCCATGATCAGGTAGGGCTGAATTGAAACCAGCTCTTTCAGCCTTGCTGCATTTCTCTGCTGTTTTGGAATGCTGCATAGAGTTCCACTGCAGATTTTAAAATGTGACTCATTTCTTTATGATATTCTGAATGCAGGGTGCCATTATTATGCACATGTGCAAGAAAATTGTTTTAGTATTGTGTGTATACTAAACCCACAGCTGGTCCATATCTCTCGCAGTTCGGTCTATGACCCTTTTCACACAGACACTCCAACACTGATAAAATGGGTGTTACATTTTATTATACAGGTTGCAGGGCTGCAGGTGTGTTCTATGGGTGCCCTGCAACGTGTATAATAAAATGTAACACCCATTTTATCAGTGTTGGAGTGTCTGTGTGAAAAAGGCCACTGTTTTGCTGGACTTGGTGGATCTGTTTAGAATTTTCATTTCCTCTCTAAGATCAGGCTTATCCCAACTAAACAAGATAAGTACCAGGTTTAAAAATTGCCCCTGTGTGAACTTTCAGGGTAATATATGGAGCAAACAGGCTTAGTTTTATTGTAAGTTCCTTCACCATTATAACCAAAGTTTAATTCTTTCTCACCTTTTAAAACATTCAGATATGTTACATCTACGAGAAATTGCCTGATTTATTTGAACAAACTTGCCTTAGACACAAAAACAGATAAGTGCATGAAGGACTGGGCTTGTAAATTTCAAGGCCCAGGACAAAAATAAAATGCAGGGCTCCTGTGACTCCACCCTCCATAGCCCCATCCCGTCAATCCCTTTCTTCAGGGCACTGCTTCCACAGCCTAGGAGGTGAGGCGAGCCGGGGATGAAGAGTTGCAGGTGCCAGGTGGGGAGAGGGCCCAGCAGAAATAGCCTGTCCCCCAGCATCGAGATCACTTGTCCTGAGGCTACTAGCTCTGGTCTCCTCCTCACCACGGGCCCAGGGACATAGCCCCTAGTGGCCCTGCTTAAGGCCAGCCCTGAGTGAATGTCAGTCTTCTAAACCATTTTTTTTTTTTTTGCAGGAACGTTACACCTGCCCAAGTTTAACTCAACACCCTAAAGAATCTGTATTTGCTGCTCAAACAAATGGAAACTACATGGCCTTGTTTTCTACACAGAGACCGTACAGAATCAACAAAAAGAAAAGATACGAAGGGCATAAGGTATTATTCTTCGCTTGAAATTTACGTTGCTGAAGCCTATAAGCAAAATCACCTCTATTTCTGTTCTCTTCACATGTTTGGTGGTACCACTGATTTAAAGAAGGGACAGAAATTAAGAGACTTGGATATTCTACCTTGTTTCCTATATTTTAGTTAATTGAGAATGATGTAACAGTATTCAGACAGCAGAGCTTAAAATAACTGAAAACTTTATGAGTTGTTAATAGCCTTGCCAGCTATTGATTGAACACTTCTAACAATATAGTCTTATTAAGACTATCTTATTAAGACACTGGGGGGAAATAATTAAAGCATAATGTTGGAAATTGATGTATTATGTTATGCATTTTGAGGAGGTTATATTACAATGTCCTAATTAGCATCTTGATTTGTTCCCTTATTCTTGTTTTTTTCAGGTTGAAGGATTTGCAGTGGGCTGTGAGTTTTCTCCAGATGGAACTCTTCTAGTGACAGGAAGCTCAGAGGGCAAAGTATTTTTCTATAACTACCACACTGCTCGAATCATTCGAACTTTGTCTGCACATAGCCAGGCTTGTGTAAGCACAGCGTTTCACCCAGTCCTTCCGTCGCTTTTTGCAACATGCGATTGGGGAGGAGAAATCAAGATCTGGCAATAACAAAAACAGTGTTCTCTTCTAGAGTGGACTGTGCTATCATAATAGATAAACCATGGTATAGGATGGAATCTTTTCAGGTGAATTTGTGGGGCAGGTTATTGTCATTTTCTGTATTACGTATGAGTCTTCTGAGGCTGGACTTCAAAGTGCATTAAGGTGATTTAAGTGCTTACGTAGAAATCAAAGGGGGGTTAGGCCAACTCTGAGCAGTTCTGAAAATCTCTCCGGCTCAGAGCTTAAACCTTTTTTTTTTTTTTTTTTTAAACCATTATGAGCTTGATTCTGCAAGGTGCCAGCCACTCATTCCTAATCCTCATTGAGTACTTGGTGGGTCAAGCAAGAATGCTTAAAAACTTAAAAGTATCCAGTAATTGAGGGAGAGAGATAAAACAGGCATATGGGTGAATATTAGTTTACTGTTTTTTCACACCACTGTATCTTTTAAATAGGCTTCATTGTGCTCTAGCGGCTCAGTCCGTTAAAAACAGCAGCAAACTGCCCATTGACTTTAATGGTCCCGGATATGTCTCTTAGTTTAAAACAGGGTGTGTGTTCAGTGCAGAGGGAAATATAATTATACATGAAATCAGTGTTTTGCATCCCATAGTTTCCCTTTTTAGTGGCAGAGGAGCCACCTTCTCCTAAAAAGCACAAGAAAAGACCCGCCTCTCCTCTGTTAATTGTTTAACATAGACATAACTAGTTGCATAGTTATTTATTATATCTAATACGTTCTTGGAGCATCCCTAATTCTGACATACAACACATATTAAATCATTCAATATATGTTTATACATATATTTATGTACATGCATGTATACGTTCATATATATTTATACATAAATATATTTATATATTTACATATATAAAATGTGTATGTGTATATATATCTGTATATATATCTGTATATATATCTGTGTGTGTGTATATATATATATATATACGTACAGATAATGGCCTTGAGTTAGTATGGTTTGTGTGTCCTAGTTAAGTCTGCAGACTTGTAATTAATTGGCTTTGTGAACTAAAATGTAAAATATTTTAAAGTCCATTATTTCAGTTGGATGTTTACAGCTGTTTTAATGCTTAGGCTGTTTTTAATGATAATGCTGTAGTCATAAGTATTTTGCTTGGGAGTCTCAAGCAGGAGACAATGAATAACCAAGCACTGCAAACATGAAAAAATAATTCCTAATTTTAAGAGCTTAATACTGCCATTTCTTTTCTGTAAGTTGAGCACCAGAGCCATTATATTGCATACCCAAACTGGATCTCAGTTTCCCAGGTGTGATTACCTTGTAGTACCTCAATTGTATATTGCAGGGATGGCCAAAGTTTCCAACCTTATGAGCTGAATACCCAAATCTTCACATGACCAAGATCCACACCCAGCACCATGAGAAGGGGCATATACCCAGGCCCTCTTCTTGCCCATCTGATCCCAGTCGGAGTCCACAGGGAGAGGGCAGGAGGCACCTCAGCCCCAACCCCAGCCTGCTTGCCCTGGCCAGTCCCAGGCCTGGTCTGGCAGCTCCCTGCTCCTACCTATGTGGCAGGCAGTGTGGGTCCCTTGCACTCCCAAGTGTGCAGCAGTGGTGGCTCCAGCCCTCCACCCAGACAGGATGGCTTCTCCACAGCCAGCATGCAGGGGAGGCAGGCATGGAGGGAGCTGCACTGATACTCCTCTCAAAGGACTGCCACTTCCTGCAAAAGCTGTACATGGAGGGAAACTGCTCTTGAACAGCATGAGAGCCAGGCACGGCTTGAAAGCTGCAGATTGGCCATCCCTGGTATAGTGCTATATTCCTGTATCCATGTGTATGTAGGATGTGTCTGAATGAACTACCTGATCTGCAGTTCAACAGGAGTAAGTACATTAATGGTGCACATATATTTGTATTAATATGTATCTATAAAAGCAAAACTGACCATAAGATGTATCTTCATTTCAATGGCACAGTACGAAGCTAAATAAAAAGAAGTCTCAGGCGTAGTTACAACTCTCTTTTTGAGCTGTAATTGAGATTTAAAATGACCTGATGTGCCTTTCCAGTATATTTAAAATCCAGTCAATGAATACCTAATGTCTTGCTCACCTCACTCATGCAGTTAGCATCTCGTTGGTCAGTCGGCTCACTTGGTTGGGTAAGTCAGGCAATTCTAAAAACATTGTCAATACAAATAAATATCCATACTTGAAAATTATTTTTCATCCCATTTCTCTGCACTGAATTGAGCTCAAGTGCATCAACTCCACAGCCCACCCCCCAGGTTCTGGATTTAACTTTCTGGTAGTACATCCACTCACGCCTGCTGTGGAAAAGCCAGGGAGGGGGTGGGGATGGTGAAGGGACTCCTTTCTTAGGGTGATGGAGGCTCCCATCTGCAAACCAAGCCTGTGAGCCAGGTGTGGTGTAGTGGATAAGGTGCTCATGCCCTAGCCATGAACTCATTGAGTGACCTTGGGCAAGTCACAGTCTCTCAGCCTCAGTTTCCCATCTGTAAAACGGGAATGTGTGTGTGTGTGTCTTTCCCTGTGTGTTCCCCTCGCCCGTGTCCATCTTAGATTGTAAGCCCACTAGGCAGAAACCTCTCTCTGAAACTCTGACTGTAAAGCGCTGCATATGCCTAGTAATGCACTATAGAAATGATAAGTAGTAATAGTAGTAGTAGAATGAATGAAGAAGGAACCACACTCCTGTTGCAATCCCTCAGGAAACAGGTATGAACGGTGCAGGAGGAGCTGGCTCATTCATAGCACATCCAGAGTTTTATTGACAGTAGCATGCAAAGATTATAGTGATTGGGAAACCAGGCAAGCAGAGAAGATTGCAGTGCTCAAGCCAGCATCCTTAGCCCTCATCCATTTTGAGCAGGAACTGGGATGCTGCTTTGACATCTCCAGAGGAGGAGCAAATCCCAACTGCTGGAGAAGAAGAGCCACGTATCCCAAAGAATTGGGGGCTTATGCAAGGCATCCTGATGAGGAGGAAATGGGTGGTGGTGATCATGGGACTCCTTTCATGGGGCGATGGAGGCTCCCATCTGCAAACCAAGCCTGTCACTCTGAAAGTTGTGCTGCCTGTCTGAAGCCTGAATCGGAGACATTATAGGGAGTTGCAAAGGTTCATCACACGCTCTTATCTACTCCCTCAGAATACTCATTTATATCAACACTAACGATACTGCCTGGAATGATTGTGAATCAGAAGCAACTACAAGACTGTGAACAACGGTGAATGAGCTGGGGGCAGGGGGCTGTTTTCCTCTATCCTCCCCTTTGAAGGTAAAGGTCCATACAGGTACAGATGTATCCTGGAGTTGATGCATGTCTTTGTAGGTGGTACTGGCAGGAATGATTTGGCTTCCTTAACAATGAGATGATATTCCATGAAGGAGGATTGATAGGTAGAGATGGGATCTACCTATTAAGAAATCAACTCACTAACCTGATGAGAAGGGCTTTAAACTACATTTCATGGGAAAGGATGAACACGACTCACACAGATAAATATGTGTAAGGGCTGGAGAACCTGAGGCCAAATGCAGCCCATGGCTAGTTTTTATTTGGCCCCTTTTGGCCCATGGATCCAATTCCAACCCCCAGGTACTGAAAAATCAACCCCTGCGTATGGGAGCAGATATTTATTTATTTATTTATTTATTTTACAATTTTATACCCCGCCCCTTCTGCAAAGCAGCTCGGGGCAGCTTACACTTTAAAACAAAAATATAAAACATATAAAATACCAATATAAAACCACATTTATGGTGAAGCCATAAAAATATGAACATAAAACAAACCCCCCATCCCTCAACCCCCCCCCCCATCCCATCCCTCCCTCATCCGTCCTCTCCACCAAATCCCTGGCGGAACAGCCAGGTTTTACAAGCCTGATGAAAAGTCAGCAGGTCTGGGGCCAGACGACCCACCTCCGGGAGGGAGTTCTACAGGCGAGGTGTGGCCACCGAGAATGCCCTCTCCATAGTGGGCCCCCGATTTACTCGGGGGACCTCCAAGAAGGCACCCCCAGCAGACTACAGGGGCTGATTGAGGACCCGGGGCGTGAGGCGGTCCTTTCACCACACCCTGCCAGCCTGCACTGTGAGAGTCATGGTGTCAGTATCCACGTTGACCCGTGCTGGCTCTGGGTGGGGGCGGTCATGGAGGGTTCTTTGCCAGTGGTTGTGAGTTCTGTGAGGGGAGCAGGAGTGGTTGCAGCAGGAGAGGGCAGTGGGTGAGCCATATCCACCCACTTCTGGCCCCTGGTGAATGCACTGCCATACAGACAGATGCCACAATGGCTCCATCAATGCAAAGGAACAGGTTCAGGAGCTCGTAGTACAGAGATATTTGCCTCTCGCATCTGGAGGCAAAGTTGTTGTCCCAAATCTCCTTGTAGCCTCTCCTTTAAGTGCTTGACCCACTGCTGGTACTGGTTCATGTCCCTGGTGTGGCCCTGCTGTGCCATTTGGACAGATATTTCTTGGAATGCAGCCTCGTTCCTGGAGCATTTTACCAGTTGATATTGGACTCTTTGGTCTAGGACCCAGAGCCATAGCAAATAGAGGATTTTCTGCTGGCTTTATCTTTAAGGTTCCCAGATATAGGAGGATTCATTCCTTGGGAGAGAACCAATGAGATATAGTCAGAGACTTTAGTGTCTTGATTTTCATATACCTCTTCACCCTTGAGGAAGGGCTTTTTAGCCCGAAACGCGTCGGGTTGTTTTAGGGCGATATTGATTTGTTATTTTTGCAAGTTGCATTCTACGTGGAGAATTTGGTGATTTGATTTTGATCGCCACTTTGGTGAGAGATTATGTATATGCAACAATTTTGTATTGTTACGTTGATTATTTTTAATACATATATTTGTTCCTAGTAGCTCCTTGTTTGTTATTACTCTTTGCTCCGCACATAGAGCGATCAAGGCCTTGGTTTCTGCCTCAGTCCAGGGAATGCAGCATTGGGAAGTGTGTGCAGCTGGGGGAGGAGAGATGCGCCCTGCTTGTGACCAGAGCTCATTGGCTGCCTCCATCCCCTTTCAGGTACTTATACAGGAGCTGGTGCCCCCTTGGGTGCCAGCCCTTGGGCTATATCCAAAGGGTGTCGCCCGTTGGTGGGCACATTTGTGGGGCCGCAGTGGCAGTGTGACACACACACCCCCACCCACCCCCGGGCTTGGGAGAGCTGAAGAGTTATGGAGAAAAAACGGGGCAGGAAATCGAACTCGCCGACTGGCTCCTCTGACCAGCAGCACCTTAAGCAGGCGAAGATTTCAGATTTTACTTACCATGACCCTGCCATCCCCTTGGTTTGAATGCATAGGATCCGAGGTAGATGGAACTGAGACTGATAAGAATACCCTCATCAAGGGCCCTATTGATCAATTTGCTCAGGCGGCAGCAACCCCAGGGACTTTTGTTATGACTGCTGGGACTACCCGGGACCCTGAGCGATGCCAGATGGACTCTTTGCTTCTGCGTTGTTGTACTCAATTATTAGAGATTGCCTCCTTATGGCAAATTAATGCCACCAAGTGGGGTGAAATATTTGATCAAATACATGAACAGCTTCGGGGAGTGGTTGCTAACTTGCATAAAGTGTCGAGTAAGATTCAGAAGACAGGAAACTGTCTGACTCCCCGGATTGAAAGGGACACTGCTCATACTGGTGATATTAATGATTCGCATGAGTCTATGAGGGGGGTCTCTAGTTCCAGAACTCGTCTCAAGGTAAAGAACCAGCTTTCTGGCTCAAGAACTAGACTTCTAGCCGGGGGCAGGCAGGTCACGATCTATGATAATAGAGAAATCTGCTATTATGCTGGTTATTAGACCCCTGTGGAACGGAGTTATTCCTAGCTGGTCTAACAAAACGTTGGTTGCTCGTAACCTTTCTTTTCTTGTGGGTGTTAAAATGGCTCCGGGGGAAATTGAGCAAACTATTTTTACTAAGGAAGCAACTGAATTAATGAGTCTCAAGATTTTTTTTGAATGATCCAGGATGGGTTTCTAGGATTTTTCGTGAAAGATGCTCTTTGAAACAATGGGGCGTATCAATTGATAGAGTTTTCCATTATTCCCTGCCCAAGTCTCTTAACTAATGTACCAGAGGGGCAGGGGTTTGATGAAACTCCCGATGAGCCTGATATAGAACCAATGGATTCAGAGGCCCCGCCCCCCCAGGTTCCTTCAGATAACGAGCATCTACTTGCCTACATAGTTGAACCTGAGGCTTCAGATCATAGGATTGCCACTTGTAGGGCCGACGGTGAGCTGGGGAGATCCCCTGATGTTCAGGGGAATAAGGCGGCCGTTAATAGCCCTATTAAATCTGATGAGATTGCAAGTCCCTCCAAAGTATTTTCTCTAAAAAAATCTTTGATGCCTGCTTTGACTTTACTTCATCAAAGTCAGATGATGCCCTGATTAAGGTATTTTCTGAGAAACTGGAACCTAGGGAGCGGGATTCCTTCCTTAGCATGCTGTTTATCCTGCAAGACAAGCTTCTTGAAGGAGAGATCAACTGTGAGGGGGCTAAGAATTGTAACTTGACTCCCCCGCAGATTGTATTCTCTTTCGAATCTGGGGTCCCTCCTCTTTGTGTGTTGGGACCTTCTGGGCACGTGGAGATAGGCAGCGGGTTAGGCGGGGAAGTGCCAAGAAGGATATCTGATCACCCTCACAGGGAGGACGGTATTGAGGGTGCTGCTCCCTCCCAGATCTGCCACTGGCTACGCATAAGGATGGGGAGGAGACCATTTCCGCTGATGCCCTGCCAAGGGCGGATACTTTAGTGACAGGGAGGGATAATAGGGAGAGATCGAATGGAAGCCAAGTGGAGGATGAGGTAGTTTTTGAACATACATTTAATTACTACCCCCCTTTGATTCCAACTGCCCCTGCTGTGCCCTTTAATTCCAACTCTCAATTGATTAACCATGACGGTGTGCAGGGCCAGGATTGACTACAGAATTCTCAGGACAGTATGCATGCAAGTTATAAATTAAAAGTTCTGTCATGGAACATTGCTGGTTGGTTCTGGCTGTTAAATCACAAAGTGCAAGTACTGCTTCGAGATGCATACAGGAAACCTGGCTCAGATTTGGTCTCGCCCGGCCATAAGGGTGTCCAAGTTTGGACGGGCCTCTGGTGGGCTTTTCACCCTCCTAAAGTCTTCAACATCAGTGAAGGGCGAATTCTTGCCTGATGCCCCATGCAATGTATTGGCGGTACTTTTTACGCTTGAGACTGACTGTAAGCTACTTGTCCTTAATATTTATATTCCCCCAAATTCGGTACAAGATGGGTCTTTTTGGTCCTCACTTGAAAATTTTACTGCCTTGCTTGAAAACAGCTACCCTAGGCAGCCGATTCTGTTAGCTGGGGATTTTAACACTAGAGTCGGTAATAACTTGTCCAGGCAAGCTGAAATTCTGGGCATAGAAGAGACGGATGAGTTTTGCTTTCCCCGCTGCTCTTCTAAGGATGGTGAGTTGAACCCTAAATGGGGTATATTTTCTCAAATTCCTATTTGTAGGTGGCTGGAAAACCCTTAATGGGAGGGCTTCCACAGACCCCCTTGGACAATTCACTTTCATGTCCCTCAATGGGAGGAGTGTTATTGACTATTTTTGTATTCATGATGTATTCCTGGCTTCCTGTCGGGACTTTAGGGTTCTGACTGATGGTTATAGTGACCATTTACCTATATCTATGACCTTTTCTTTCCCTCTGCAAATTGATCCAGTCAGAGCCCCTTTCTCTTGCCCTAGTGGGAACGATTCTGTTAATCCTGCGGTCATTCTCTTTAGGATTAGGTGGTCCATTGTGGTAGGCGAGAAATGCTCAAAATTATACTCCCAGGACGTGTTTGTCAAATTGAAGTCGGCTTTTCTTTCTCCATCCACAATGGACTCTTTGCTGATCTTTGATTTATTTGATGAACTTTTAAGGCAGTTTAGGGAAGCTTTAGTAACCAGCAGATTGGCCAGTTGCCATGCTGTGGCCCCTGCCCCCATTCCCAAATGGTATGATGATGACTGTCTGAATCAAAGGGCCCGCCTCAGGAGAAAAGCTAAGATATTCCATCTCATAGGAGATGAAGCTGCTGCCAAGCAATATGTTAAGGAAAAGTGCACTTAAAAAAATATGATTAAAGGTAAAAAGAAATCTTTCCAGCAAAATGCCTGGAAACTGTTAGCCCTGGCAGCTAAGAAACTGGACTCAGCCCAATTTTGGGCTTTAGTAAAAAAAAGGGGCACAATTCACCCTCAGCTCAGACGCAGTTAGATCCAGCGCTACGGCAATCTTATTTTTCAGGCATTTTTAATCAAATGCCTGATATCACTATCTTAAATCGAGAACTGCTAGCGAGTTGTTCAAGCTGGCCCTCAGTGGAACTTGATGATGATAGGTCTTTGCTGGCTAAATTTAAAGCCAAGAAGGCTCCTGGGCTTGATGGAATCCCAGTTGATCTTTTTAAACATAATTTGGATTGGTGGCTTCCAATACTCGCTAAATTGTTTAGCACCATAAACAACATTGGTATGATTCCAGCGGGATGGAATGTGAGTATTGTAGTGCCCATCTATAAAAAAGGGGGTCAAGAATCTTCCCCAGAATTATAGACCCATAAGTTTGCTTTGTGTGGTGGCTAAAATTTATGCTAGATATTTATTAGCTAAACTAGAAGACTGGGCTACAGTAGCCAATTTTTTCCCTGAAGAGCAGACGGGCTTTAGAGCTGGGCACTCGACCACGGATCATTGTTACACGTTGAGGCATTTACTCGAGAAATATGTTTTGCTTAGGAAGGGTAGGTTACTCATGGCATTTTTAGACCTGCGCTCAGCCTTTGACCTGGTAAACAGGAGCATCCTCTGGGAGCGATTATACCAAACCAACATGGACCGAAGATTGATTTCCCTGCTTCATGCCTTATACAGCCAGACCTCTCTTAGAATTAGGACTGGGCATACTGGTAAGATCTCCCATACGATACCAGTTTCTAATGGAGTTAAGCAGGGCTGCGTACTCGCTCCCTTCCTGTTTAATTTTTTTATTAATGGGATCGTTGACACGTTGAAGGAGGATTCCTTTCTGCCAGCCAGAATTGGACCCAGACCATTATCGATCCTCTTATATGTGGACGATATGTTCCTTGTTTCACCTTCTATTTCAGGCATGCGTAGAATGCTCGTGGCTGCTGGGCAGTTTTGTAAAATGTCACAATTGGTAATAAATCATGGTAAATCGAAAGTTGTGATTGCGGGTAGACGCTGTACCAATCACAGCTGGCGTCTCAATGGTATTAGGTTGGAGCAAGTCACCTTGTATAGATATCTTGGGCTACTTTTTAACTCCTCTCCTTCTTGGAGGTCTCATACTGAGACTGCATGTTTAAAAATGCGACAAGCAGTGTTGGCCCTCCTAAAGTTCTGGAGAGTTCATGGGGGACATGCTATTATACCAGCAATAAAAAAAATGGATTAAAAAACCTCGCCGGGTGCTCTGTTTGGGGCAGAACTGTGGGGTCTCTTCTTGCCTGATATCTTAGAGCCCCTTCAAAACCTTTTCCTAAGAGCACTATTGGGGGTTCCTAATGGCACCCCTGTTTTCTTGCTCTGACTTGAGACAGGGACTAGTCCTTTAAGTACTAAACTGATCATTAGCCCTTTGATCTATTGGCTGAGGGTAAGTGATATGCCGGAGGACAGACTTCTGCGCTTGTGTCTTGAGGAAGCTAAATCCTGGTCTACTCGTATATCATGGTTGAGAAAAGCTATGAATGCTTTAACATGATCTAGGACAGGGCCCCGAGCCAAACGCGGGTCTGCGATTCGCAGATTTCCCGCGGAATTCCCCTCCCCACGCGGAATCTCCTGCCCCGCTTACCCCAGCGCAGAATTTCTAGCCTGCGCTGCGGGGACGTGGGGCAGGAGATTCTACGGGGGAAGGGGAATGAACAAACCCTCGGGGCTTCCCCTCCCCAGCCTCCCCAGTTGCCAGGGCTTGCCTCCCCCCCCCCGTTTAGATAATTAATTAACTTACCAGTGATGGCAGCAACAGCTGCTCCGTCCAGCGCGCTCGTACTTCCTGGCCCCTCCCGACGGGGCCTCTCAGGGCGACGCAGCCGGATGACGTCATCCGGCTGCGTCGCCCTGAGAGACCCCGTCGGGAGGGGCCAGGAAGTACGAGCGCGCTGGACGGAGCAGCTACTGCTGCTATCACTGGTAAGGCAATTCCTTTTCTAAAAGGGAGGGGGGGAGTCAAGCAAGCCCCGGCAGCTGGGGAGGGGAAACCCCAGCAGCTGGGAAGCCCTGAGGGTTTGACCGGGGAGGGGGGAGGAGGCAAGCCAAGCCCCCATCCCCACCCCGCATGGTAAATCACGCCGAGGCGCAGAATTGGGCCCTGAGTCCCACGGAATTTTTTTTTAAATTCCGCCGAAGAATCGGGGCCCTGATCTAGGATTATCTCCTGAAATGCTTAGCGCTATCCCTAATAATAAAAGGAGATTGATCATTAGGAAGCAGCTTGAGGATCAAGCATCGCAGCAGGATTTGGGGGCCCTTCAGATTGTTCAATGTACTCCATATTATAAACTATTTAAATGCTCACCGGGTTGTGAGCTTTATTTTATAGACAGTGGAGGGGCCTAAATTTCGCAGAGCTCTAACTCTCCTGCGTTTTGACCTCCTCCCCACTAAGGTATTACAAGGGAGGAGAGATGGCACTCCTTACAGGAACAGACTCTATCTATATAATACTGGCCAAATTGAGGATTTATTGCATTTGTTATTCTCCTGCCCCCTTAATTCTTACTGGAGGGATTTATATCTTGCCACCTGGCTTGCCGATCGGCCCTATCACTCTCCAGAGCAGTTGCTTCAATCTTTACTGCAATCTAATGCTCCCGAGATTCTGCATAACCTCTTCAAATTGGCGTTTCCGCTTAACAAAAGATGAACGTAACCTAATTTAGCTGCGCCCTTGCTCTGCTGAGTATAGAGGCCTTGCTTGATTTCCACTTTTTTTTTTTTTTGGCTGGGTAGATTATTTCTGCGACTGATTCAACTTTGTTAGTTTCTTGCTCCTGTATGAGATTAGCCCCCGCGCTGGTTTGATGGGGTACCAGGAAGAGTTTTTATTATCTTATTTTATTTATCTTTTACTGCTGATATCATTATTATGTTTATACTTTAATTATATGGTTGTAATTGGTGTAAATGTTTTTTTCTCCTTTCTGTGTGTTCTGATCTGTGCAATGACCTAAGGTCTCGCACTAATAAAAATATTGTATTGAATGCAGCATTGATGGGCAGATCAGTAGGCGGAGAGGGACTGATATTATGTGGCAGCAGTGGCCGCAATGCTGGCTGTTGCCTGGCTGTCGGTCTGAGCCATGGCCACGTAGGTGATAAGCATCTGCAAGTGGTTGTGGAGAATGCAGTGGCTGGGAAACAGCAAGTGTTGCTGGACATGTACTGCCAACCAGGAGGAGCTGGGAGAATGCATACTTGAAAAAGGTGTGGGCAGGCTTTTAAGGCAGACATTATGTGCATGCTAGTGAGAGCAGAAAGAGTAGCAGCCTGGGGCACAGGCTTTTAGACAAGCAGCCTGGAGAAGCGTGTTCTTCAACGTGGTGGGAGGAAAAGCCACACAGGGTGCATTTACATGCACTGGAAATGGCCACCCGCCGTAGGAATCGGTGGTGCGCACGGCCTCCCGTGGCCTCTTTGAAGACATATTCTGGAAACCTCAATGTTAGGGTTTCCAAAATGCGTCTTTAAAGAGGCCGTGCGCACCGCCAACTCCTACGGCGGGCGAATTGGCGGCCACTTCTGGTGCGTGTAAACGTACCCCGTGCAGCTTTTCCTCCCGCTGCATTGAAGAACGCGCTTCCCAGGCCAATCATCTAAAAGCGGCTACAGACACATGGACACACATTAGCCTGCATTTGCCAGCATGGCGGGCTTCTCATGAGTGGGGGCTGCGTGTCTGGTGGGTGGTGGCCCCATGCCCAGTGGGGGCAAACACCTAATAAACAGTCCACCTGGAGTGGACTCCTTTGTTAACACCCTATGAAGAGGGTATTTATTTTATTTATTTATTTTATTTATTTTATAAACTTCTACCCCTCCCCTCCTGCCATGCAGCTCGGGGCGGCTTCCAACATCTTAAAATCCAGTAAAAACAGTTAAAATAATCACAAATATTATAAAAACAGGGCTAGCAAACCAATCTAAAACCCAAAAATAGGTGGGGGAACTAAAACCCCACACCCTACCCACCCTCCCTCCCAAAGGCCTGGGCGAACAGCCAGGTCTTACAGTTCCGCTGGAATGTTAACAGGCTAGGGGCCAGGCGAGCTTCCTCCGGAAGGGAGTTCCACAGCCGCGGCCCCACTACCGAGAATGCCCTCTCCATCGTGGTCCCCCGCTTAACACGGGGGACTTCTAGGAAGGCACCCCCGGCAGACCGCAGGAGCCGCTCTGGGGCGCGGAGGGCGAGACGGTCCCTAAGGTATGAGGGGCCGAGACCGTGTAGGGCTTTATAAACCATCACCAACACCTTGAACTATCGGCAGCCAGTGCAGAGCTCGGAGCACCGGTGTAATATGCTCCCGGCGGCCCGTCCCCGTAAGAAGACGAGCCGCCGCATTCTGCACTAGCTGCAGCCTCCGAACCAAGAACAAGGGAAGCCCCACGTAGAGCGCGTTGCAGTAGTCAAGCCTCGAGGTGACGAAGGCATGGATGAGGGAGGCCAGGTCCGGGCCGGAGACAAACGGACGCAGCCTACATGCTAGATATAGCCGGCGGAAGGCAGCCTTTGCGACTGCCTCCACCTGCCGCTCCAGACGCAGATCTGCGTCCAATATCACCCCCAGACTCCGAACCTGCAGAGCTACAGAAGGGCGAACCCCCCCAACCAGGGGGGCCACACACCCCTTCGCTCTCCTCACCAACATCACCTTCGTCTTGTCGGGGTTAAGCTTCAGTCTGCTCAGCCGCATCCACTCCGCCACGGCCTCCAAACATTGGGAAAGCAACGAGATAGCAGGGTCTGGGTCAGTAGAAAAAGAGAGGTACAGCTGAGTATCATCAGCATACTGGTGACATCGCACCCCGAACCTTCTCACAGCCTCCCCCAAGGGCTGCATATAGATGTTAAACAACAGGGGAGACAAGATCGAACCCTGCGGAACGCCACACGGTAAAGCGCAGGGGCACAATGTTTCCTCCCCCAGCACCACCCGTTGGCTCCTCCCCGAGAGGAATGAGCGGAACCATTCAAGAACGGTCCCGCCCAGACCCCCCAGGTCACGCAGTCGCCTCAGCAGCAGCCCATGGTCCACGGTATCAAAAGCGGCCGAGAGATCTAGCAGGATGAGAAATGTTGAACATCCTGCATCCATCTCCCGGAGGAGGTCGTCTACCAAGGCCACCAACGCCGTCTCGGTGCCATAGCCGGGGCGGAACCCAGATTGAAAAGGGTCTAGGAAGCCGATACTATCCAGATGCACCTGGAGTATGGGGGTTGGGACCTGAGAGATGAAGCAGAGAAGCACAGGAAGATAACCAGGACATGCAGATGGTAGGAAGGAAAGTTGGGGAGAATAGAACTGGCAGAGCTGGAGTCAACAAGGAGGTGATATAGACAGAAAGGGAGAGGAAGGGAATGTACCTAGAGCAGCTGGAAAAAGTGTACTAACTGATTCTGCCGGAGCAGCAAATGGATGCATAGCCTCTCTTCCCCCTCCATTGTCCCCACTTTGCTAGCTCCATCATATCCTAATGATGCATGATGTAACTTATGGACAGTCCCTTAGTCAAATTAACTGCAGTCAAGTATCTCTGAAACATTGCTAGCTCTATCATTTTTGCTGCTTAAAATGTTAACAAATGCATACTTCCCTCGTAAATAATATCATTAAACTGATTTATGTCTATGATAGATTAGATTAGGAAAGTATTTTATATGACCCTTCAGCATAGTAAATTGCCTCCCCCCGAAATGCCGATACTAGATCCATAAAGCATGTAAAACAGTAATTCTTTTTTGTGTGTAGCATTGTTTTACTCTGCTGACTTAATCTTCCTTGACACAAAGGCAACACTTCATTAGCGTTCATATTTTCAGTTTAAAACCACTCAAATGGCTCTCTGGGAAGCATCCAGAACAATATTAGAGTTAGTTGGAGGCTTGAATCAATTAATCTAAACATCTGAACCCAGCAGTTTGAAAAACAAGAAGCCTTTCATTTATTTGCAGTTCATAAAACCTGATTCCAGATAACCCTGAACTTCAGTGTTTTGAATATGGGGCTTGAGTTTGTAGCTTGAGACAATCTTGCTGTAAGTGTCTCCAAAAACTGAGTGCAGTCTGAACAAAGGGGTTTGACTTGACGTAGACCAGGTGACAAATAGTAATGAGGGATTGTTAAGAATTCCTTGTTAAGTTTCATCCTGCTTTTTATCGTCAGCCAATTCACAGTTTGAATATTTTATTCCTGCAAAAAGTCTTGCGGTCTTACTCCTGTTTGATGTTGTATAGAAACTGTTTAAAACCTGTTCAAAGGTAGCATCAGGCTTTAAACCCTCTGTCTTACTCTCTGTTCATTTAAGAAAGGAGATATCCTTGGCATCAGCAGCTGGAGTTTCTGATTGCTTTCAGGAACTGGAGTAGGCAATGGTATGCAATGTGAACATCTTTTCTAATTTAGAGCTGATTCAAATCTAGACTGGAATTTGGTTATTAAGTATATCTTAGTGCTGTGCTGTTAATTATATTGTCAAAGGAGAAAATCTCAGGATGCATTATCTTATTGAATACACTGTAATCAACACACATAAATCCTTCAGTGGTCCCATGCATTCCCACCAATGATGTGCACAGAATCTTCTAGAGCAGTCTGGCCTCAAGAGTGGCTCTCCATTCCTCCCTCCTTCCTTAAGCCTTTTGGTGTGCTGTAGAGGGAGTATAAAATGGGTGGGGCTATCCCCTTTCCCTCAGTTTCTTCAACTGCTATTAAAGCAGCTACAGCATTCATCTGTGGTCAGGTTGCATATTCTCTTCTCCCTAAAAAAAAAAAGTTGGAATCCTCTTCATCAGACTTGGGTGACTCTGACCGAAGTTCTGCAGAAAAGAGAGAGAAGACAAGATGTTCACCTGTCAATATCCCATTTAAATGATGTCGGGTGATGATAAACACGACAGGGGCCTGCTATGGCCCACTTGGGCCACCAGGGTCTCCCCATCATGTTTGGGTCCACTGCTGCCCCGGCCTAGGTAGGTGGCTGACCCAGATGTGGTCCCCTGAATGACTCTGGGCCCATAGCCCACGGCAAGGGTCGCCCAGGCGTGCCAAAGAGGGCCTCTGTCACGTTTATTATCATTGTTTGTTCATGGCCCCATCCTCTGCCAGGGATCTGGGGCCACCATGATGATTGACCATCATGGTAGGGAGGGTGGGGCTCTGGGGGCATGACCTCCTGGCTGCTCATCTGTTCTGTTCCCCTGCTTGGGGGATGCAGGGGGAGGGCTCGCTGGCTGCCCTGGTTAGGCATGTGTGTGTTATGTGCCTGCCCCTGTGGGGGCTGGCCCTCCCCCCGCCCCCCCAGAGCATGTAGCCAGCGTGCCGGCTGTATGTTTATTTTCACCCTATGTTTCTTAGCAATTACCTTGTCGTCTTTGAACACCCCCTTTATTCCACGATAATCTAGCAGGCTAACTGCCTCTCTAGCAGGTTGTGGCAGTGGCCAGGAGTGCTTTTCACCAACTTCTTCTGATGAGACGGCTGCGACCTTTTTTTCAGATTTGGATTTGGTCACCATCATCCATGCCTTCATTACCTTGAGGCTACACCACTGCAATGCACTCTATGTGGGATTGCCCTTGATGACTGTTCGGAAGCTACAGCTGATGCAGCATGTGGCAGCCTGCCTTTGGTTGGGGGTGGGTCATCAGGAGCACATTGAACCAGAGCTCCAGAGTCTGCACTGGCTACCAATAGGTTTCTGGGCACAATTCAAGGTGCTGATTTTGACCTATAAAGCCATAAATAGCATGAGTTCCAGGTATCTGAAAGACTGCCTTTTCCCTTATGTTCCGTTGTGACCTCTGGGGTCAACTGGGAGCGCCCTCTTGCAGGTACCATCTCCTCGTGAGATTTTTACAACAAGGACATGCAGAGAGGTGTTCTTGGTGGCTGCCCCACAATTCTGGAGTTCCCTCCCCTTTGGAGGTCCACCCAAGCCCAAGCCTGCTTATCTTCCAGAAGAGATGCAAGACCTTTTTGTTTGGCCAGGCAGTTGGCAGTTGGCAGGCAGGGATAGGTTTGGGTGGAGGGTAGAGCTGAAGCGAATAGTACTTCCGGATACTCGGACTGAATTCCAAAATTCTGAATAGTCGGTCCAGGTACCTGGAGGCACTTCAGCACTCTTTCCGAAGCTTCGGGCTTTGAAAATCGAAGTTTGGGATGTCAGAAAACTTTGGAAACTTCGGAACTCTTTGGTGCTAGCTTGACACCTCAACAGGTGTTGCCATGTGCAGCAACAACACAACAACACATGCAGCCCCTCCTCCCCCTGATGCGCATGCCAGCAGGGTGAAAGGCAGAGTGAGAGAGACGGAATAGAAGCCAGCACAAAAAACACCACCGCCATGTAATAAAAAAAAAAGGTTTGTGATCAGTAAGTTTTCCCCACCCTCACTCCCAAGCATGCCCCATGAATGATACACATGCAAGGCTTGAAGTTCAGGGTTGGTGGGAGGGATTTGGACTGGGATGCCCCACCAAAAAGAGTCCAAAGACTACATTAGAAAGCAAATCAAATTGATCAATCAAGTTTCAACAAGCTTTTGGGGCAGGTCTGTGTGTGGCCCTATGGGTTCCACCAACCAGACCAGTAACCATTAACAACCACACACAAGAATCCAGATATCTCCCCCCCCCAAAATTCCATTATGTGTGCCCAGCCCACCTATACAAGGTAAGCCCAATCCCCCCACCCCCAAATTATTAAACAGAAAGAAACTAGAAAGTATTCCCCCAGTGCCCCAGCTGGTCACATCTTGGCAAAAGTTCTTGAAACCACAGCCAAAGCACTAACCAGAAAAGCAAGTGAGCAAGAGTGGGACAATTGCTCCAGAAGAAAAACCCAAAAAAGTGCAACTGCGTGCAAAAAAAATAAAAAACCCCAACAACAATAGCGTGTGTACCCACAGCATGGTTCACCTCAACAGTGAGTACACCCACTGTAAAATCATTATTATGCCAACCAAGCAGTGCACAGAAAAAACAGGCTCACAAGAGTGGGACTTTCGCTCAAGAAGAATACAATAAAATAGTGCACCAGCGTGGAGAAATCCCACCAAAAGCCAGCCAGCCCACAAGAAGGAAATCAGACATTCACACACACCCCCACGGGCACCCTCTTTGCATGGCATTGGTACTGTGGCACAGTGGTAATTTGAAAAGATCAGACACTGGTAACTTGAAAAGACCAGACTTGAACAGACAAACCAGACTCCCAGCAGCAAACCAGTAAGGAAACCAGACTTTCACACCCTACCCCTCACACTGGCACTCTCTTGGCATGGCATGGTTCTGTGGCACTGGTAACTTGAACAGACCAGTGGCAGTCAAGGGGAAGTGGAGCCAGGCAGAGAGATACCTCTGGCCTCATGGTGCCAAGTGTCAACCAGGCAGCAGGCAGAACTGGAAGCAATGTGGCACCCAATTATTATTGTTTTAAAAAACTGCATGGCATGGTAAAGGTAAATGTAACTCCCATCCCCAGCATTGGCCCTATGGACAGGCCAGACCAAACCAGGCCAGGTGAGGCACCTCTCCCCCTCAGCCAATTACTTACAGATCCAGCAGCACTGTTGCACGCAGCCAAATTCACCAGAGAATGGACAAAATGGCTGCATCCATTTTTATTTTACTCTGCCATCCAATCAAAAGCTTGCCATCTGGCTTGACCAGCCAATCAAAACTTGCCATCTGGCTTACCATCACTCAACTCTCCCCTCCCATACTCCCCTCCTACCAAATATGACACTAAATTTCATTTCCAGAAGAAGCTCAACTATCCAACAACTCCCCATGTGTGCAACAGTTTCTGAAGTTTTCTGAATAATGGCCTTGGTCCTCGGAACTTCGGAGTTCAGACTTTCCGAACCAAATATCGTGATCTTTGCCGAATTCTGAAGTTTTCTGAAGACTTAATTTCAGCCCTAGTGGAGAAGCTATGGTATTTTTTAGCTGTTTTATATATTTTTATATTTGTAAACCACCATCAGCCTATTTGGGAATGGTGGGTTAAAATTTGAATTAATAAATACATTCTGAACAAGCAGCAAGCAATGGAGAAGAACTGCCAGAATCCTATAGAAGAGGAAACTACAAAAACTGAGCCTTGTGGTCGCCAGGACGTAGATCTACATCTAGTGCTACATAAAGATAAGGTTGCCCTTAGATAGGCCCCTCTTTCTTTCCCAAGGTAGTATCCCCATTCTACTTAATTTAAGAGATTTGTGCCCTAGACCACATTCCAACCACGTGTTACACACTCTAGACCTTACATTGGCTCACCCCTTTTATTTAGTTAGAACTACGTTTTCCCAATCAGATGATGTCCTTTTTATTTCCTATCAAAGCCACAACAGAGGAAAGAGATGCTTTCATAGGGTGAAAACAGACATGATGCTAACTCTACTTTAACAGCGCTTTAACATTTCTTATGCATGTTGCAGGGCTGCATAGGGCACCAATAAAGCCCTGCAACATAAGAAATGTTAAAGCGGTGTTAAAGTGGAGTTAGCGTCATGCTGTTTTCACCCATAGTATCCCAGTGACTGACATTTGAAGGGCAGCAACCTGGGTATCAGTATATATATTACAACTTGCAAGGGATTACAACTTTCACCTTGTAGCTAGGAAAAATGCCAGCTTTGGCAAACCAGTACATACATCCATTTCTGAAGTAATCTCATCCTTTCAATTGCTTTGGAAACTATTGGTGGGAATGCATGGGGACGGCAGGGTACTTCCCAGGAATTGTCTAGATCAGGGGTGGGGTATCTTTTTCCTCCTAAGGGTCACTTAAAAACCTAGCCATGGGCTGTATTTGGACATTGAGCCTGAGCTTCTCCACTCCTGCTCTAGATGGTCACGTGCATTCTCAAATCCTAGTTATTAGCTTAATTAGAAAGAATTTTAGGTTGTTAAAGTGTACTGGATTTCAAAGTAAAAGTAGCAGAGTAAGGTTACTTAAGATTGAAATAGATTGAAAAAGAGGGCAAATGTTATTAGTTGAAGAAACTTAGGGAACTTGGCCTAACTGGCATCCACCCTAAGTGATAAACAGGATGAGTGAAGATGGGGTAATTAGGACCACCACCTTAAAAGGTCATCTTGTTTTAAAACCAGTACACCACAAAGTTTAGTAACATTAGAGTAATTTTCCATTGACGTATGTATGGATGTCAGTTGAGTTTGGATTTTTATTGGTTAGAATTAATACCTTTTCATTGGAACAGGTAATATCTTGGGTGGGTATGGGAGGAGAATAGAAGGTTTTAAAAGACTTAGGCTGAATGGAGAAGCCCACTTTTCTTTTCTTCCTTGCTCTTCACTTTACTTCTACTTTCTTCCATCTTGTCCAGACCTGATCAACCTAGTCAACCTCCGTATCCATCTAGGAGCTGGTCTCACTGAATGGAGGGTAAAGATATATTAGCTTATTAAGGAATGCATAGAACGCAGTACCAGATTATCTTCCGGAGTACTGTCAGCAGTTATAGGAAAGATCATATTTTGTGAGGTTGTATGTCCTCATTCTGTGTTTCTCTGTAACCATAATATTCATTTATGCAATTGTTGAATATTCGTGGGGACTATGCTCACAATAAATAGAACATCTGAATATTCATCTGAATCTGAATTGTCCAATGTCTCTGTATTAAATTAGGTGTCCAACAGGGGAACCCATTAATAATTCAGTAACAAAGTCCCAAACATTCTAAACATAAATTGAGCCTCCAAAATAATTGATCAATAGTCCTGTTGGTAACAATAGCACGCCAGAAGTCCCTTACTGGGTGGGGGGATGTGGGGAGCCACTCCTGAGACTGGACTGCTCTTTGGCCTGCAGCTTAGTCGCACACCCATTGGTGGGAATGTATGTGACCATCTTGAGGAATGACAGTTACTAGGAAGTAGCCCGCCTGTCACATTGATCCATTTCAGCTACAGAAGTCCAATTTAGGCTGCAAACAAGGATTGACATGGTCTGATGAAGCTTTTGAAATTTGATGGATTGTTCTTCAGTTCATTTTATTTGCAACATGGCAATCGATACATGCCCTGGGGCAGAGACTCCAGTGATGTGGTAAGAGCTAAAGAGCATTGTGTGTAGTAATGATAAGCATGGTGACATATTGTATCAAAAACGAGCGTGCAACCAGAATTTTGAGAAGGGGAAGTGTGATGTGACCCGAGTCCTAGAACCGTGTCCCCTGATGCTCCCCACCCAGCCCTCCTCTTCAGTGGGGTAGCAATGCTGTGGTGGGACTGGGCTGGACAGAAATGTCCAAATTATGAGCCCCACTACGGGCAAGATGGCAGGGGTGAGGGCTCCTACTTCAAGCTGCCACCGCTCTAGAAGGGCCCCAGTAGGAGTCTTGCTGCAAGCCGCCAAGACCCATGCGCAAACAGCCTCAGAAATTTTCAGAGCGGGTGAGGGAGGGAGCACAGCCAGCAATCGAAGTGGGGCCTCGATTGCTTACAAAGCCACCCCCCACCCTCCTGGGTCTGCGGCCCAGGCTTAACTGAGCCCCTGCTTCTCTTCATAAGCCCTGGCAACATCGACTAGGGCTCTTATCCTCACCATCCTCTTTCTGCTACTGTCAAACTCCAGCTCTACTTTGGTGTAGGGTAGCCATACCTCCCCTTTAAAAGAGGGCACTTATGAAAAATACATGGTGCAGAGCTGCACTGGAACCAATGCAGCCCAGCAACATGTATTTTTCATAATTGTCCTCTTTTAAAGGGGAGGTATGGCCACCCTACTTTGGCAGGGGGGAGTGGGCAGCAGGGCTGGAGCACTAGTAGTAAGATAAGGGAGGAGACCCCTATTAACCAGAGTCCCCTCTGCTCGCTTCTCTCCTGGCTCTGCTGCTCCTCTCACTAACCTTGCTATCATTTCCACCCCCCACCCCTTCTTCCACACTGCCAGGTTCTGCCTTGAGTCTAATCATAGGGGAAGAGGCAATCACTGCCTTCTGCTCAATGGAAGTGAGATCCCCATGTTGTTGTTGTTATTATTATTATTATTATTATTATTATTATCAAGCATTTATATAGCACAAGCAATGTACCTGGTGGTTTACAAAGTAATTGAATAGACATGGTCCCTGCCCTAGGGCTTACAATCTGAGAGACGGGGAATGAGCGGGAGGCGAAGGGAAACATAGGGAGAGACAAGGAATGTAACATTCACGAAGATGCGAGGTCTCAGGTGCACGCGCTTGACTTGGTTACATCGAGAATGATGACTGGTTGGTCCACGTGGTGAGGATATGAGTACACAGACCTCAGGGAACAGATTGTACTGGATGGAAGGTATCAGCAGGAGTTAGGTGAGGGGAGCAAGAAGTCGGGGAGGGCAGAGCAGAAGAGGTGGGTCTTGAGGAGGGATTTGAAGGTAAGAAGGGAGGGGGAAAGGCAGATGTTGGCAGGGAGGGAGTTCCAGGCATGAGGGGCAGCTAGGGAGAAGGGATGAAGGCGGTTAGGGGAGCAGGGGAGGCATGGGAGGGTGAGAGAAGGGACAGAGGAAGAGCGGAGTTCACAGACTGGAGTACAGAGGGAAATTAGCGCAGAGAGATATGGGGAAGCAAGGTTGTGAAGAGCTTTATAGGGGAAAACTAGGAGCTTGTGTAGGATTCGTTCAGGAAGGGGGAGGCAGTGAACAGAGGAGAGGCTGCACGTGGTCGAATCGATGGGTGAGGTGGATGATCCTGGCTGCAGACTTTTGGACAGAGATAAGGGGAGAAAGGTGTGAGCAGGGGTGTGAGCCCCCATGTGGGCAGAAACCAGCACCTGTCCTGACAACAGGGAGAGGGGAGTATGGAGCTGAGTCTGGTGTTGGGAGGGAGAGTCGCAGGCCCCAAGAACCCCCTTCTGGTGGTTTGTCTGATCTGAAGGGAACCTAGCTGTACATCAGGGTGGGGAACCCCTGGCTTATGGGTGAAATACATCCCATGGCTGGTTTTTATTTGGCCTCTTTCCAATTCCTGGATCTGGCATTTTGATTCAGCCCCTACCCTTAAGCATTGAAAGAGTGAGCTTGTGGGAAGGGGAACAGAGATGAGGGCCTGCACTCGAAGATATAGAATGAATCCATGGTACAGTTCCATAATCCCAGCCTCTTCCCTTTCCTTGTCCATCTTGAAAACCCCTGTTCCCAACTATTGTCCTGCATAGCTTTTACTAATTTTCAAAGTTAGTGGAAGGGAAGGGAAAAGGTCTCACCCCCCACCCCCTTGCTGGACCCTGAATGTGAAAGGAATCACGTGTTTGACAGGAAATTATTTTATTTTTCAGTGGCTTGTGGCTTAAAATGTTTACCTTTATCTTTACCTTAGATCTTGGGGTCAGACTGACCCCACCGAGCACAAAAAACATTAAAATATGTTAATTAGTAGCTCTTCAAGTTTGAGCTTTTAGGACATAGTCACCGGCACCTCTGGACATAACATACTAAAATTTCAGCCTACTACCTCTTACCGTTTGTCTCCTATAAACAAAAATGTGGCATTTTTCAAACGGACCCCAGGTTTCCATAGAGTTTGCCTATTGGGGTCAAATGGACCCCAAGCCAATGCATTTCAATAGGGGTCAAATGGACCCCAGCTTAAAATAAACCAAAATAAACAGTTTTCAAGGACCATTCAGATAGCAAGGGGACATGGAACTCAAGGCCACTTCAGACTGGCAGCAGCAATGAAAATTAACCCCTTCACTGCTATTATTTTGTGCCTTTGTATCGTGGCTGAAAAAAACCATGAAAATATGCTAAGTATTGGGTCTACAACTTTGAGCTTGCAGCGCATTGTCACTGGTATAACATGTCTCCGGCCATAACATACTCAAATTTCAGCCAGATATCTCTTATCGTTTGTCTCCAATGACCACAAACGTGCCAGAGTGCAAACGCACACAAAATGTCAATGGAGTTTTCCTATTTACACAAACCTTTTCTGTGTCATTTCTCAGCTGTCCAGGTAATGTTAGGTTTCATTTCTTCAGTCTAGGTTTAAGTTTCCCTTCTGGGGTCAGTTTGTGGAGACAAGAAGTCAGTGTTAGATTTCATTTCTTCAGCCAAGTTTTAAGTTTCCCTTCTGGGGTCAGTTTGTGGAGACAAGAATCTTAGGCAAACAAAGAAATGCAAACAAGCCCGGAAGCATCCTAGGCAACAACAAAAGAAATGCAAAAGCAGGCTATAAAAGTGCTAAGTGTACTCCACTGTCCTTAGTAAAGCTAGACTATAAGGCACAGCCAGTAATTTGCAGGAGATAATTTGCATTTGGGACGAATTTGGGGAGTGAAAACGATCCCCATAAAACAGACTCTTTCATGTGTTTCTCTCCGTGTGTGTGTGCTCCCAGGGCTTTGTTTAAAGGTTTTGGGACACAGACTATGGCCGCTTTTAGACGAGCGCCGTGTGATTGCGCATCGCCATTGCGCATATTTTGAAACGTCCGCATGATCTAATTAGACGAGACGGAAGTGGGTTATTATGCGCATATTACGGCGGTGGCGCATTTTTAAAGTCCACAAATTAAATAGCTCACAATCGAGCTATTTAATTCGCGGACTTTAACAATGCACCACCGCTGTAATATGCGCATAATAACCCACTTCTGTCTCGTCTAATTAGATCATGCGGATGTTTCAAAATATGTGCGATGGCGATGCGCAATTGCGCGCCACTCGTCTAAAAGCGGCATAAGTTTGGGAGATAAAATAGACCCCACCTATAATGGTTTTTTCCCATAGGGGTCATATGTACCCCAAGACCTGGCAATTGCAATTTTTTTAAAGTCAGAAGGTAAAGGTTTAAATAAAACAAGCCAACTGTTTCCCCCCTTCTTAGTCCGTTCCCTACTTCTTTAAAAATACAGGGGAGGGATTACTGGCACTGCCTGTTAATGAAAGCATTGGGTGAAGACAGGCATGCACGTAACTCCGCTTTAACATTTCTTATGCATGTTGCAGGACTGTATTGGCGCCCTGTGCAGGAGTTAGGGTGTATGTCTGTTTTCACCCATTGTGTAATCTAGCTAGGTTAACACAGAAGCAACAGATCTGATCTATTCTAAATAATTTCTTGCCTTTGTTGCTATAGTAACTGAACACCTTGCAGCAGTGTATGTGGTGGATCCACCCCATGCCAATCTTCTCATCTGCAACAGGTCCTGCAGAGGGGGTGATAGGAACTTAGGGGTCAGTTGTGCCCTGAAGATGTTATCCTAGCTGCAGCGAAGGTCTTGTGTCTTAACACCGCACCCCACCCCACTAACTCCACAGGGTGGATTGGGATAGTTGTGTGCAATGGCTAAACCTCAAAACAGAAAGGAGAGAATGTTTACAATTTTCAAAATATTCCATAACAAAGTGAACCCTGCGACCCCAATCTGGTAAAGACTTTAGTTTTCTGTTACCTCTCTGACAAATTAGACTTTGTTTTGAGTTTGGTATTTGTCTTTTATTGAGACATTTCAGCTTGGTCTACAATTCAAAGTATATATCCTACTCTCATTAACTAATGCCTGAGCCTGAGTTTTTGAGCTCACCACCTTCTTGTTACCTCTGCCTTCTCTCCTGTCCAGTCATTCTTCCCCAGCCTCCTTTTTCAACATTTCCCCCTCTGTACTCCTCAGAATCTAGCCCTGTGGTTCAGGCCCTTTAAGCTGTGCATCCCCTTGTCTATAGTGTTTAGACCCCACCACCGTCACACACACACACATCTTGCTTCCTCACCCCCTTCCCCTCCTCTCCACATTCTCTGACCCTCCTCATTGCTAGGCCTCTCTTTGTTTTGTTTTTCAAAATTCCTAGCTCAGGCAGAGTGGAGCTAGATTTTTGCCAGCTGGGTTCCTTATCACCCCCCTCCCCTTTTTATAGAATTGCTGGTCATCTCCCCTGTTATGAATGGCATCGCAGCCTGACCATAAGTCTTTACAGGACCTGTGCCTCTCAGTTATTTGTGTCACAGACGTTGAAATGGGGGGATTAGGTCATGGCAATGGGTAGTCCCACTCTTGCCTTCTCCCATGGTGCCCTTAGTCTGTGGTCCACCTTCTAGGGAGTGCGGTGGGAATGAGAGGGAGATGGATCACTCCTCCATATTCTCCACACTTGCTGTTCTTCCAGAGCTGGGGTGTCCTCCATGCTCCTGTCCTACACTCTTGGGGGAGGCCACAGGGACCAAGAAAAGTTGAGATGGCAGCCAGGAAAATAACTGAGTGGCACAGGTCCTGTAAGGACTTATGATCAGGCTGGGCTGTCGTTCATCACAAGGGGGATAACCAGCGATTCTTTAAACTTGGAAGGCCAAGGAACGTATTGTGGGGGGGCATGAGAAGGAGCACAGCTGGCTCTTGGCTGCAGCCCTCTACGTGCTAGGCCCTCTCACCTGCTGCTTTCCCATTCTCTTGCCTTCGGTCTCTTGCCCAGGCATCTGGTTCATCTCCCCACTCTGGGGTTTTGGCATGGTCCTGGGCCCTTCTTCAAAGCCCCTCCTGTGATGAGCTACTGGTCTCCCTCCTATGCCCTGCTGGGCTTACTTGCCCTCCGTGGACCACCACCACACTGGGCCTAAGCCCTTGGAATATCTTTGGGATTGCTTGCTTCCCCACAGGCTGCCATAATACTGGGTTCATGCTCTTAGGCAAGCCCGCAAGTAGAACTCGGCAGCTTCTCACCACTAGGTTTCCCACAGACTCCACAGCCTGAGCCCTTCTTCTCCCTGCTAGTAAGCAGACTCTGCAGGTAAACACTTCACAACTGGTTGCCCTCAGGGCCCCAGTCACCTCCCTCACTTTGGTGGATGATACTGATTGAAACTGATCCAGTTGGGCTGCTGAGTGAGCCAATCTAAGCTGAATCCAGACAAGACCGAGGTGATGATGGTTGGCTGGTCTTGTTGCTTGGAGGGAATTCGGACTCCTCTTATTGATGGAGTCTGATCCCCCTCTGGTCAATCGGGTTCACCGCTTTGGAGTGCTTCTGTCCCCTTCCTGTGCCTGGATTGTCAGGTTGTGGTGGTGGCCAGGAGCGCTTTTCACCAACTCCATCCAGTGAAGAGGCTGCAGCTTTTCTTTCTGATTCAGATCTGGCCACTGTCATCCATGCTTTCATCAACTCAAGGCTAGATTACTGCAATGCTCTCTACATGTGACTGCCCATGATGACTGTTCTGAAGCTGCAGCTGGTGCAGAATGCAGCAGCTCACCTCCTGTCGGGGCTGGGGCACTGCAAACACATTGCACTGGTGCTCCATAGTCTGCACTGCTTCCTATAGCTTTCCAGGCACAATTCAAGGTTTGACTTTTAAATTCAAGGTTTGACCTTTAAAGCCCTAAATGATCTGGGCCTCACCATGGAATCAGACCACCTGTCCTTCCATTCCCCACTATGGCCCCTGCAGTCGGTCGGGAGTGCCTCCCTGTGGGTACCATCTATTAGTCTTGTTTGCACTACGAGGGTTCACAGGGGGGCATTCTCGGTTGCTGCCCTGATGCTATGGAACTCCCTTCCCCTGGAGGTTCGGTTGAGCCCGAGCCTGAGCATCTTCTGGAGGCGGTGCAAGACCTTTCTCTTTGTTAAGGCATTTGGCGGGCAGGGATAGTGGATGCTGGATGGGGTGTTTGAGTGGGTTGGGGTGGGGTTGTGAGGTGGGTTGGAGTAGGACATGGGGAGGTGGTATTGGGTGGTTGTATGTGGGGGCTGTGGGATGGTTGGGGGTTTTGTATTCCGTTTTTATTATATATATATATATATATATATATATATATATATATATGTTGTTAGCTTCCTTGAGCCTTAGGGAAGGGCGGGATAAAAATTTAAATAAATAAATAAAATCAAATAAAGTGCCAAGATGTGGTTGGCTTGTTTCTGCCACAACTCACCCACAGTGTTTCACCACACCATTCTTAAACAAAAGACCCAAAGAGCCTGTCTGTAGTTGGCTATCCTCAGCCTATTTTATTTTATTTATTTATTTAGTTACATTTATATGCCGCCCCCTCATGCCTACGGCATCTCAGGGCAGCTTCTGTACAAAAATAAAACAATATTTAAAACACCAATAAAATTAATCACATTTAAAACCCTCATTTACCCACCGCCGAAGGCCTGGGAGAACAGCCTATGGAATCAGTTCACCAGTACCTCTTTCATACCATCTGGCCTCTTCCTCAGAAATTGCCTTCACCAGGGTTGTCAGCAGCCAGTTCTTGGCCAAATCACTGGTCCTCATTTCCATTTTTCTGCAACCCCAGACGTGGTTGTTCTGGGAAAGCCTCCTTTTCTAGGACAATGGCAGTTTCTAGACAAGACATGCCCATTCCCCACCCGAGTGCCCATCTGAAGGTGGTGTGGGTGGATTTACGCTCCCATGACCTCCGCACCGCCCACTCATGCCCAGGCATGGAGCATTGGGGAAACATACAGAATGCTCCATGCAGGGGCAGGCCAAACCATGCGCACACCCATCCCCGCCCATTTGATCCCCACCCCCCAACTAGCCAGATGTGTGTGGGAGCTCCACGCAGCACACAAGGACCCGCTCCCCAGCCGTGACCGTTTAAAAACAGTCAATGTGTCTTCTGTCCCCCGCACTCCACACACCCATCTTTAACTCTCCATAGCTCTGTTAGCTCAGAGCGCAATGCAGACAGATGGCCAGTATACACTGAGCAATAGGCAACTTAACCATGGGTGAAAACAGATATAATGCTAACTCCACTTTAACATTTCTTACGCATGTTGCAGAGCTGTATTGGTGCCCTCTGCAGCCCTGCAACATATATAAGAAATGTTAAAGTGGAGTTAGCGTTATGTCTGTTTTTACCCCATTGTGCAATTTGTCAAAACCTGGTGCATTCCACCAAGTGATATTGCCTGAGGAACGGCTTATGGGAGCAGACAAATTAGAGTGGGGAGGTAGCTGCTCAAATGCCCCAGCACATAGATGTTTGTATACCCAAATATATGAATTTGCTGATGCCATCACTGGTCATCATGAACTCATATGTAATGTTACATGTGCTAACGCCCAATCAAAGACATTTGGGCAGGGGTGGAGAACCTCAGACCCAAGGAGCAAATGTGGCTCATGGCTGGTTTTTATTTGGTCCTTTTCCAGTCCTTGGATCTAGCTCCTGGATCCAGTTCCTACCCTCCAAGCACAGAAAGGCTGAGCTCAGGGTAGGGGAGCAGAGATGCAGGCATACAAACAAGGACGGGGGACCCTGGATGATCTGGACTCTTCTCTCCCTGAACCACCCATTAAGAATCCTCACTCCTAACTTCTAGCGGCCCTTCAAGCTTGTATTAATTTTCAAAACAGCCCCTCAGAGGGAAAGGGTTCCCCACTCCTGCCCTAGGATAAGGGGGAATTCTTTACTTTGGAAGTACTTAAACTCTACGATAGCGTCACTCACTATTGACTTGTGCTTGTCTTCAGAGGCTATGCTCTGATGGGGAGTTCTGTATGGGCTATCTAAAAAAGCAGAACCCAAATCAATATGCCCCATCAGGAAATGATGGGTAGGAATAGTATTTGCCTGAGTGTCTGGAGCGAGCTTATTCCAGTTCCTGTAACCTCTTCCATGTTGGCGCTGCCCTATGTGTGACAAGGATTGAGCCTACCTATATAGCACACAAGGACTGAGGCAACCACACTGTGGCTAGATTACAGCAGGGGCTAGCCTTGCTGTGAGAACATGTCAGATCATTCAAAGTCAGGCATCTTCTATCAGGAGAAGTGCTGTTTCATATTGGGCCGACCATTTGCCTCCCATTTTCTTCATTACAGCCATAATACGCAGGCAATGTACTTACCTCTGAATTGGCTGAAGTACCAGAAAATTGTTTCAAGCATGCCCTCAGGATAGTAATATTCTATTTATATAAATTGCTGCAAAGAGCTTCAAAGCATTCTGCTCTGTATGGATCTGTTTACCTAGACACTGCAATTTCATTGTATTCAGGCTGGTCTAAAAATCTCCTATAAACACATTCAGGAAAAAAAATCTTTATATTTCTTCTTTATTGCCAATGTTGGTGCATTTTTTCTCATTCTGTTGCAGATGTCATCTAGTGGAATGTGATAAAATTAAGGCTCAGATGTGAGTGGTGGTTAGCAACGGTTTGCTTTTATAATAATCCTAACAAAAGAAGTATCCTTATTTATTTAACAGATTTTTACCCCGCTTTCCCCACCCCCGTGGCTCAAAGCAGCTAACAAAACCATAAAAACAACAATATATGGATGTGGCAGAGCAGACTGAAGCTCAACCCCGATAAGACGGAGGTGATGTTGGTGGGGAGAGCGAGGGAGATGTCGGCCCCCCTGATTGGGGGGGGGGATTCACCCTCCTATAGCCCAGCAGGTTCGAAGTTTGGGGGTGGTATTGGATGCAGATCTCCGCCTGGAGTGACAGGTGGAGGTAGTGGCAAAGGCCACCTTCCACCAGTTGTATCTGGTACGGAGGCTGCGTCCGTACGTCTCCGGCCCGGACCTGGCCTCCCTCGTCCATGCCTTCGTCACCTCGAGGCTGGACTACTGCAATGCGCTCTACGTGGGGCTGCCCTTGTTCCTGGTTCGGAGGCTGCAGCTAGTGCAGAATGCGGCAGCCCAGCTCCTTTCAGGGACGGGCCGTCGGGAACACATAACACCTGTGCTCCGGACTCTACACTGGCTGCCGATAGCGAGCCGAGCCAGGTTCAAGGTTTTGGTATTGATCTATAAGGCCCTTCATGGTCTGGGCCCCTCGTACCTCAGGGACCGCCTCGCCCTCCGCGTCCCAGAGCGGCTCCTTCAGTCCGCCAGGGGTGCCTTCCTGGAGGTCCCCCGTGTTAGGCGGGGGGCCACAATGGAGAGGGCATTCTTGGTGGCCGGGCC
>QEPC01002847.1:739693-787176 GCA_003113815.1 Sphenodon punctatus | reverse complement strand
CACCCAGGCCTTTGAGGGTGGGGGGGGAAGGTTTTTTTTAATTGTTATTCTGTGGCACCCCCTTTTTGATATTTTGTTTGGTTATTTATTGGTTTTTGTACTTTTGTATGTTTTTAAAATATTTTATATTTGTAAGCCGCCTTGAGTCTTGAGATGTTGGAGGGGCGGGATAAAAATATTGTAATAAATAAATAAAAAATAAACAAACTATCCAAATTGTGTGTGTGTGTGTGTGTGTGTGTGTGTGTGTGTGTGTGTGTGTGTAACAGCTTCTCCCTTTTCACCCCCAAATCCCACCCAAAATGGCAGTGGCTCCCCCGACTCCTCCAACTGCCAAGAAATTCAAATATTGATGGGGAGCAAAGTGGTGCAGGGGGTGTCTCTTCCTTGATTTTGGTCCCTTGTGGCCCCTGCAGCTGAATTTAAGAAGGGGACAATTTTCTGCACTCCAGACTTGGGGGACAGGGAGACATTTTGTCCACCCCTGTTTTTACACCCACTCGTTCAATGTATACGTGTAGTGGGCAACCAGCCTTGTTTTCTTCAAGGCCTAAGGGAATCTCTGCTCAGTCTGGAGGTGGACTCCTTTGCTACCTGTTTAATGGCCACACTGAAATCATGCTTCCATCAGCTAATTATCCTGCCTTTAACTTCACAACAGGCCTGAGGTAAGGGAACAGGCAACTTCTTACAAGAATTCAATATTATTCAACTTACTCATTGGGAAAAGAAAAATGTTAAAGGGCCAGGACTGTACAGTTTTATCCATGCTTAATGAAGGTAAGTCGTAGCTTTTCAGTAGTACTGAATTAACAAGCCTATCATTTTTTTTGTTGGTCACAGGACAGTCTATTACAAGAGATTTTTACTGTTTTAAAAAATGTAGTGAGTTTTGGCTGCTCTCTCATGGTACCTGCGAGTGGGGGAAACGTCCGTGAGGACAATCGCGGCTCTGTTCTCACAGAAATTAGCACAGGTAGGAATGCGCTATTCTGCTTTTTGCCCGTAAGAACATTCATGCATGACCAGGTCCCCCGATGTAGCTCTTACAATCACGGGTGTCCTCACAGGAGAAAAGCTTTTTCAGTATCCATTTGTGAAGCTTGGAATTTTATGTTCCCCCTTTTACTTTGCTGCTGCTGTTGTTGTTCTTCTTCTTCTTCTTCATATGTTATTACTGAAAAGTCATTTCTAAAGCTGAAAAGCTTTAGAGGTTCAGGCCCTGAAGAAGGTTTTTGAAATGCATTGGCAATATGTACATGGCATAAAAAGCAACATTTCAACATAGCTCTATTTTGATGTTTGATGGACATTTATTGATGACTGATACTTTGGCCCTTGTTACACGAGACGCTACCACTCATGCCCACGCAGCGGATCTGCGTGGGCATGAATGGTACTGCCTTGTGTAAATCCCGTGGCTGGGGGTGCGTGCGTGCTCCCGCGAAACACACATCCCCACTCACCCCCCACGCATTCCCACGCACGGAGCAACCAGGGAAAACCTGAGGCTTCTCGTGCGTGGGGATGCGTGGGGGTGGGGTGGGAGTGCACTGGCACCCACGCACCACCCATGTTGTGGCGCGCACACCCCCACACGCAGCTGTGGCCTTTGAAAAAGGGCCTTTGGATTTTAATGTTTGAGTGTTTGATACTATTTACTTGATTTGATACTATTTGATTTGATACTATTTACTTGGAAAAAACCCTGAGGGCATGTAAGGACTGGGAAGGAGGGTGGGGTGTTGGCTTCCTGGCCAAGGCCCTGGGAATTCTCCCCACCTGCAGCTACTCTGCTGTCCCTCCCCCTGCAGGTAACCATCTTGTACAAAGGGGAATTGCCCCTGAGGGCGGTGTCCACTGGGCGATGGTTGAAGGGCGCCGCCAAAGGGCGAAGTGCCGTTGGCAAACGGAGGTGGCAGAGGTGGCTACCATGGACATTATACCTGCTCTGCAGAGTAGCCCTGCATGGTGACAGAGGCTTGGACATTGCCTCCCCCGCCTCCCCCTACGTGGGTGGGAGTGGGGTGTGTGAAGATACTGACAGAGGAGTGGGGTGGGGTCCTGTGTATATTGTGTGGGGAACTGTGATATTGGAGGGGTGGAATTTTGGGTGTTGGGGTGTGGTGTGGGGTTTGTTGACCTCCCTCTGGTGGCAGGAGAGGGAGGTCAGGGGGTGGTGTGGAGGGGAACCCCTGGTGTGAGCAGGGGTGATCCTCCAGGGTTGGGTTGCCCACCGATGGCAGAGGTGGGTAGGAGGGTTTGGGGGGGTCCCTCTCGCTGGCCTGTCGGGGCAGCCTATGGAGGGTGGGTGTCTAATGGGGTTCTCTGAGGAGGGGAGGGGTTCCGCAGCTATTGGGGTGTTACGGGTCAGGGGATATATGGTCCAATGGGGAGGTGTGTTCCATCAGTGAGGAGGGAGCGGTGCCTTGTGCCCATTCCCCTCTCAACTCCCCACGCGAGTAGGTGGGTCGAGGCCCGGGAGACCCCCAGCCTTGGTCTGGTGCTGCTGAACGTGAGGTCAGTTGTCAATAAGGCATCTACCATCTGGGAGTCAATCCCAGAGTGGGACACTGACCTCATGTGTATTACAGAGACCTGGCTGGACAGTGAATTGGGCCCTAACTTGGCCGATCTTGTTTCGGCTGGGTTCTCTGTGCAGCATCAGCCTCGACTGGAGGGACTCTGTGTGTGTGTGTGTGTGTGTGTGTGTGGGTGGGTGGGTGTGGGTGTGGGTGTGTGGACATTGTTGTTAAGGATGCATGTCTTTTAGGAGTTGTCCAATGCAGGTTCCACCAGGTGTTGAGTGCCTCCATCTTGTGTTGGATTTGGCCGGGGACAGATTAGGGGTGCTGCTGGTGTACCGTGCACCCAATTGCCCGGTGGCATCCCTACATGCTCTTGCTGATCTGGAGTCAGATGTGATCCTCTGGACCCCTAGATTAGTGATCTTGGGGGACTTTAATATCCACACTGACACCGATCTTGGAGGAGAAGGCATGAGTTCATGGCCTCCATGACAACCATGGGTCTGCCCCAAGTCATCTGTGGCCCCACACATGAGGAGGGACATACACTGGAATTGGTTTTCTGCACCGGCCTTGAGTCGGGGGGTCAGTTAGTAGAAGTCAGGGGGGTAGCGCCTTTGTCATGGTCTGACCATTACCTCCTTAAGGTGTGCATCCTGGTGCATGTTAGCCCCCAACAAGGTGGAGGACCTATTAGATCGGTCCGCCCCCGGAGACTTATGAAACTGGATCGGCTCTGGAATGCTCTGGGGAAGTTTCCCCTGGATCTTGACACTCACTCTGTCGATGATGTCATAGCCTTCTGGAACACCTTGTTGGCTGAGACCATTGACAGAGTGGCTCCCAGGCGTCCGCTGCCCTCCCGAGTCTCCCGCAGGTCTCCTTGGTTTACTGAGGGCCTGCGGTGTTTGAAGTGGGAGAGCAGGCGGTTAGAGCAATGGTGGCGTCGGACTCGCAACCAGTATGATCGATTGCAGCATAAGAGCATTTTAAACGCCTATGCTCTGGCGGTGCAGGCAGCAAAGAAGCAGTTCTTTGCTGCCCTTATTGCATCTGCAAAGTCACGTCCAGTGGAGCTTTTCCCGGTGGTGAAAGGCTTCGTCAGTCCTGCCTGCCTCCACCTGGACCTGGAGGAATCCAGTGACCGCTGTTATTGTTGTTCGCCGCCCCGGGCTGCCCTGTGGGCAGGAGGGGCGGGATATAAATTTTATATATATAAAAAAAAAAAAAAAATTTTTTTTTGATTGTTCTTAAAAATATTATTTTTTCATTATTACTAATAAATTGTAACAAATGTTTATACCAGAGACAGATATATTCATAATAGTTATTGTCACATGGTCCTTGTTGTTTTGTCTGTAGTGTTTATTATTTGGACTGGACTGTATTTAGCTTCCTTTTATTATTAGTATCAGAAATACTCCAGAACTTTCAGCATGAAAAAAGAAATCACTCAGAAATCTATATTGGTTATGATTAGGGCTGAAACTCAATCTCAATATTTTCTTGATTCTTGCTGAGAATCAGGCTTCTTGACGAGAACTGAGATAAAAAAGAGAATAAACAAAACCCCAACAAAATGTTTTGTTGAATTTTTTTTCTGCGTTAAATTTTTTTTAAAAAATAACAGAACAGCTGCCCTTTTTCAAAATGGTGCTGATGGTGCCCGCGCCATCTTGGGAAAGGGCTACACATGTGCAGAATGGCCCTGGCAGCCATTTTGCTCCTCTGTAGTGAAAAAAAAATTAAGCAAGATTCTCACAAGATTCTTGAAACCCTTATATTAGCATAGGGTTTCTTGATTTCCACGAGATTCTCACAAGAATAAAATGGGTTCTTGTTCCAGTCCTAGTTATGATTTTTCCATGTATCCTATGTTGCGGCTGAGATCTATGTGGGGCTGCCGTTAAAGACTGTTCACAAGCTCCCGCTGGTACAGAATGTGGCAACTCACCTTCTGATGAGGGTGAGTCGCAGGGAGCGCAATCCACTTGTATTTCAGACTCTGCAATGGTTGAAGCATGCAGACATCAGGTTTAATTGGTACTGTCTGCTAGGCAAGCCCATAGATTTAATCTCCGGTATCAAGCAGATTTGGCCTAAAAGGGAGCAGAAACTAGTCAAAACATATTTTAAACAATAATAGTAACTCAGGGTCTTTCTAAAGTGAGATTTGGTATAATTTATGTTCTATACCTGAGCAGATGGATTTATGGGCCCAGTAATCCTGCTAATAAGTTGTTTACAGCGAATTTCTATCAATTAGCCCTTTTCCCCTCAAGTCACAAAAGTTTCTCCCTTGTTGGAGCGATTCAGAAGTTAGGACTTTTTCCTACTATGTCAGGTCATTGTAAGAGAGAGTGGCAGACTCTTTAACAACCCTGGCCAAAAGACAGTGCTGGTTTTGTGCTGTGATAGCTCCCCCCGACCCACCTCTTTATACAGGATTACATTTTTTTAAAAAGGGATAAAGGAAAACAGGAGTCTGTTTTTCTGAAAGCTTCTTTTCCCCATACAGAGATGCTTCTTTAATGTGGCTTAAAGAGCAGAGCAACATAAAAAATATTGTGACTTGCATGCCTTATTACAGATACAGTGACACTGTGTTTGGCAGATCCTCGGAGCCGGCTTTGCTTCCCCTTCCTTATCAACCTCTAAAATGGATCCACACAAAAATTCAGTCTGCTCAGAACAGCATCCCACAAGGTCACAGCTGGGGAGCAATTATTTTTATCCTTAACATAGTTTGAAAGAAACCAATTTGTCCGTTTCATGAAGTAGGAGCGCAAACATGTTGGAAAAGGGTCCGTGTTTTATATTTAGATCTGTTCTCTTCTCATATATCTAGATCTGCAATCTCCTAGTCCGGTGGTGCCAGATCTGATAGGTCCAGGGAGACAATGTTCCCCCAACTTTTGAGCTGCAGCTAGTAACTACCTCGTTGAATGGTGCTGTCAGGAGACAGAGAACACTGTGCACCTCTTAGAAAAGCAGTTGTCTGGAGTGGGTAGAGGAAGGTTGGGGCTTCCTGGGGTGGTGGAGCATTTGGGGCAGAATGGATGTGGCCAAATACCCTCCACCTACTTATGCTGTCTTTCCAGTGCCACTGCCTGAATCCCCATTTAATTCTTAATCCCAAACCATTGCCACCCATCTCCATAAAGATTCTATAAGGAAGAGGAACTTGCTCCAAGGTTCTTTAGTCCCAATCTCAGAGTCTCATATACAACATTTTGTCCTTCACTCATGATAGATGGTTCTTGCCTTAATGAGAATTTCACAAGAGCTGTCAGGAACAACCTCATCCCACCACTTTTAGGTTAGTGCTAAAATCCTTCCCTTGACGTGAGGAATAGATGGTGCTTAAGACCTTAATATTAGTATCCCTAGTTTTAACTTGTGGGAGGAAGTCCGTTTAATAAACAATCTGAGGAGTGAGCCAGCCCTGCAGCTGCCAGCACACTATTTCAGTGTATACCTTCTTGCCAATCTGCACTCTTGCTGACTTATGTACACAATTTGGCCCATGTGGGCCCCACCCAAAGCACACTGAAGTCTTTGACTCCGATGAGGCTATGTATCTGACCGTCTGTGTGATGTAAAATGGTGTGAGGCATCACATTCATCTATGCTGTTATTTATTATTAAGTATCTATATAGTGCCAGCAATGTACCTGGTGTTTTACAATCCTAAATTATAGACGGTTCCCTGCTCCAGTGGGCTTAGCATGAATAAAATGGCCACATATCTAAAAACATTGGGTAAAAACAGAAGTGACAGCAACATGGTGGCAACCCAGGCTGGGTCAGGTCATTGCTGTGCCACTGGCACTGCTGAGGTCAGGTTGGGGAAGCGACCATATGTGACTCCAGCTGGAGAGCTGTCCCCGCTGCAGCCCCACGCTGTGGCTCAGCACCCTGGTGGCCCCAATCTGGGACGGGCCACAGTGGGTCAAAACATACATTCTATCCCAGGGGGAGAGGGAGTAGTAGCCTGGGCAGTGACTTCGGCATTCTGCCGAGTAACAGCCCAGGCTAGCCGCCAATGCACAAGGAGTTAGTCTGGGGAAAACATCTGGGAACGTGACAATGGCCCGGGAGCCACAGCGGGACAAAGCGGATTATTCTCACATTTGTTTTTACCCATTGACTTCACTTGGGACTACTTCAGAGGAATTGGCTAGAGGACGGTGGCCAGTATGGCATAAAGTGCTGATAATTCTGTGCAATTTTTAGAGATTTTGAGGAAATGAAATTTCCACATTTAAAAGAAAAGATTGAAATAAAAACCAAAAAGGAAGACAAAAGCAAATGAAATGACCATTGTTTTCATCACAAATCAGGATGATTAATGGATCCCTGACATTTTTGCCAAAATGTAAATTTTCCCAGTGGAAAATCTCATTGAAAACCAAGGCTTTTCTGTGAAAATTGATTTTACACACACACACACACACACACACACACACACACACACACACACACACATTTTCCAATGGGAAATGGTAGGTTGTTTTTTTTTAAAACAAATTCAATTCAGTTTGAGTTGTTTTTCATTTTTGAACCAAACATATAGAAGAGGCAACATTTTAAATATGAAATATTATAATTTTATATTGAAGGAAAAACCCAAATGAGAGAGAACTGAAGTTAAGTATACTCCAGAAAGAGGACCCAGGGCATTGCCCTGTTGGGACATCCAGCATCAACTCTGCCTCCTTCCTGTAATTCAAACATATTGCTTCTTGTCCTGTCCTTGGAGGCAGTGGGATATGAATCATACCAATAATGTGCCACGTTGCCATGTCTGGGATTTTCTTTCCATCTATTTCTCTGCTTTTGTTTTCAATTTTTTCTCTGCAGATCTATAACAAAGTCCCTTTTCCATTAGGGGTAAGTCCTTGCAGGAGCCAAGCCTTTTAGTAATTCACAGACAAGGGCAAGTTACTCGTCACTTACTTGGAGGTTGCATCTCATGGGTTTTGCTTGCAATGCTGTCAGCCTCTGCGGTGATACAGCACCCAGGCTCCTGGTTCTGCAGCTTGGGTCCCTCTGTTCCTTGACTTTCCTGGCCAGCCAAGCCTTGCCGCTCCCCTACTTTGGGTTTCAGCACCCAGGCTAGCGTCAAGTGTAGAGTCTCTGAGCTCCAAGTCTGCCCAGCACGTCTCCCAGGTGCAGACTGTCTGGCCCCTGGTGCTTGCTGATATTTGTATCCCTGGAGGGGGCGAGTCCCCAGTGGCAAAGCAGGCTTCCTTAAAAGACCAGTGACCCACTTCTTTACATATCTCCTCCCCCCCAGCTTTGTCATCCTGGCAAGCTCAGCTCCAAAGAAAGCATTGTGTTCATACATACAATATGCAAAATATAACAGACTATATAAAAGTTCAGAGCTTAGTACATTTCACCCCATGTACAAATGGACAGTATGAATTATAAATCCCCTGTTGGGTTCAACCTCCCATGTCAGTCTACACCATAACAACCAAAACATTTATGACTTCGGATAGGGTTTCTTTCTCTCTTTTTCACCCCACCCCCAAGGACCAATACAGAACCCCCTTCCCACTTTGGCTTCATAGCTTTACCTCCTCTAATACACATTCTGCTGTTCCCCGCAGGTAAACCTTCCAGGGGTTTCCCCTCTCGAGATTTAGGATACAAGTAGGTACTCATTCTCTCCTGTACATACATAGCAATATATACTAGTTCTTTGAACATTCCCTTTTTTGATCATTGCGCATGACAATCTACAAGCATTCCCACATGGACTTTACATACATAGTCCATAATCCCAACAAAATATACACATATCGATATGCTCCTGCGATTGTAGGTTCCACCCTCTCAATATTTAGTACGTACATATAAATCCATACAGCTATTCCAATAGGCTATAATCATTCTTAAATATAGACATAATTCCCCTTGCTTTCCTTATATCAATACCGTTACTAGTAACTAAAAATCAACCCATATGTCTTATTACCATTTATGTAGGTTTTATCTATTTGCATGTAATCCTGCCTTTAGGTTTTTGTTTGCTCTGCGACCTGGTTCACAAGCCTTAACCCCTAGCCGCCCCGAGCTGCGTTGCAGGATGGGGCGGGATATAAATTTACAAAATAAATAAAAATAAATAAATTACATTGCTTCCAGTCTTCCCCCTGTTGGCTTAATGTATAGATGGGGACTCAGTTCATCCGCATGCATGTACACCAATTACTGTATACATACAACAACCACTGACTAGTCCTATCTAACAGGTCGATATAAATGACCTATTTTATGACTTCCTTGTGACAGGGTCTCTACAATTACCAGACAATGTTGCAACCTTCTATCCTGGACTTGAGCTCTCCCCTCCAAGGCCTCAATCCGCATCCCTACTGATTAAGTGGATGCCTCTCACTGTTCTTGTGCCTGCATGGGTTGGGTTGACTGTAGGTGTTGCAGCCTTCATATTCTCAGACTCTCAACGTGTCCCAAACCAAGCCACCAAGGGGGTTCAGGACCCATGGTGGGGTCCCCCAGGCTACTTGCATTCTCCACCAAATTTGTAGTGGGACACCCCCCCCCCCCTTGCCTCATAGAGTCTGTGGTCTGGGCAATTACACTCCTGCTTGACTCCCCCCCTAGTCTACGCCCTGAATGCCTTTGGGACGCTCATGCTCATCCGCACTGATGTTCTGCAGCGTTTCTCTGGGGACATACTCATTTCTTTCTAAGTCCACCCCGCTGCGCTGCCTGCAGCTGCTCCGCTCTACTGCTGGGGTTGTCCATTTTACTTCAGCTTGTAACTAACCTCCAGCCCCCATGTGGGCAGTGTCCGTTTCACTCCCTAGTCTGTCATCTGTTAAGCACTAGGAGTGCCCTCGGCACCCCGTGCTAGCCCCTGGCCTGGGAACCTGCTTCCTCCTATCACCTGAACACCTCAGCTGTACCTGACTAGCCCTCAGGGGTTCTCATCCACCCCGATCTCTGGGTGACTTCCGTTTATCAAGGGCCCTATAGTATTTCCCCTTGGAGCAGGGCGTGTACCTGCCACCCTGCTACATTCCTTCTAGCAATTCTCTCTGTATTTCCCCTGCATTACTATTCTCAGGCCATCCCCTTTAGACCATGCAAACTTCACAGTCAAAAGAAGAGTCTGGGGATCCTAAGCTGTTCCCTGGCCCTGTTGTGATTGGATCACAAAACTCCCTTGAGGATCTCTATTCCCCTTTTCTTTCTATTCTCCCTAGTGAGAGAAAGGGAGAACTATTTTATCTCTTTCTTTTCACATTTAGGAAACCAAAAATGTAAGTGAGAAACCTACATTATTTAGCTAAACAGGTGGGGACATGCCCTTTCTATAATCTCTTATCTTGTCCCCAAGGGGTTTGAGGCCACCCATCACTTCCATCTCTTAGGTTTCTTCCTCTTTCCTTTTCCTTCTTTCTTTGCCTGCGAGGGGTGGACTAACCTCCTTCTGAGGCACTAGGTATCTCAAGCTTTTGACTTTGATTGGAGGGTTGTATCCCAGCACACACAGCAGCAGACTGCCCTGGTTTTTGCTGATCTTTGTATCCCAGGAGGGGGCGACCCAGTGGCAAAACGGACTCCCTTAAAGAGCCAGTGACCTGCTTCCGCACAAGATCCTTTCTCAGGATTATGAAGACTTCTGTGTAATGCTAAAAAGATGCTGCACCTTGCTCTAGGCTGGCGCAAATTAAGGTGACCTGTCATGTTAGTAATGTTGCCTGTCACTTTATTTTGGAGTTGCATGGACACTGGATCATCTGTAGGAGTAAATTTGTGCTTCCAAGAATGTTTTCATAAGCAGCCATTTGGGGGGAAAAGGAACAACAGTGAAATTGCTCTTTAAAGAAGAGCAATCTTTGAAATCGCTCTTGGGTCATGGGACCCAGGAGTGAGAAAACAGGGAGTTCTTTTGTGGGACTTGTGGAAGAGAGAAGAAGGAGTGAGAGAGGGTGAGTTGGTGTGTGTGCGTGCCTGCTCACCTAGTGCTCTGGCAGTGGCAGTTGATGCTGACTAGGGGCTTATGCTGATTTAGCTGAGGCACTACTAATCCCTGCAGAGACCTAGGCCTCTTTTAGATGAGCGGCGCGCGATTGCGCATCATGATTGCGCATAATCTGAAACGTCCGCCTGTTGTAATTAGATGAGACGGAAGTGGGGTATTATGCGCATATTATGGCGGTGGCGCATTTTTAAAGTCCGCGAATTAAATAGTTCATCTAAAAGCAGCCTTAATCAGGGTCTGAGCTAACCCAATTAGGGGTGGAGCCAGCCCTCAGCTGACTCCGCACTACCAAGCCTTATAGAGGTCTCCTAGACCCAGGGAGTGAGTGACCCAGAAGCGAGCAAACAGCAGGAGAAAACAGGGAGTTATTCATGGGAGTTTAGCTGGATAGTTTGTGGGGAAGGACCCAGAACACTATGAACCCATCAAGAATTTAAAACATGGACAGTGAGGGAGCCATTGTGGTGATCTGAAAGGTGTGTGCTATGGTTTTTTTGGATTTTTTTTGCCTCAAAACATAAGAGACTACATCTGCTTCAAGTTGGTATCCTGCAAGTTGGTATCCTTACTGGAAGAAAAGGTGAAAGGACTTGAGAAGTGAGTTTCCACACTTTGCTTTAATAGGGAGTATGACACTTTCTTGGCTAGGACACAGGAAGCACTGCAGCAAGGAGAACAGCAGGAGAAGATTGTCAACGAAGAAGAGGAGTTCTGTTAGGAAACAGAAAGAACATTGAAGGAAGTGACTGTCAAGAGCAGAAGAAACAGAAGGCATCCTGTGCCACTGGAACTACAAAACCACTTTCAGGCTCTTTCCACTGAGAGTGACTCTGAGTCTTCTGTAAGAAGAGACAGGAAGGAGGGAACCAAACACCACCCCCAGGAAGAGAAGGGTGGTAGTGAGGGGGATGGAGGCAGCTGTGTGCTGGCCAGACTTATAATCTCATGAGGTATGATGTTTCCCCAGTGCAACGATCCAGGACGTAACAGAAAGGTTGCTGAGACTCATCAAACCCACTGATCGTTATCCGTTCCTGCTGATCCACGTGGGAACAAATGATACTGCCAGGTCTAGCCTTGAGTGTATCACATCTGAGTACGAGGCTCTGGGAAAGAAGGTGAAGGACCTTTGGGCACAAGTGCTGTTCTCATCTATCCTTCCTGCTGAAAGTAGAGGCCTAAGTAGAGAGAGAAAAATACTTGAGGTAAACATCTGGCTATGCAGATGGTGCCAGCTAGAGAGGTAGAGAGATTTGGTTTCTGGGACCATGGTCTACGCATCTGTAATGGAGAACTTTTGGCGCGAGATGGGTTGCACCTCTCGAAGACTAGGAAGAATGTGTTTAGCGAACCTGGTCAAGAGGGCTTTAAATCAGATGCTGTGGGTGATGGTGATGAAAGCCAAAAGTTAAGTACGAAAGATAGGAACTTGTGTGATACATTGGGAAGTGGGAGAGCCTTTGGGAAGGGGGGCTAGTAAGCCCCAGGAAAAAATAGTAGGGGAGACATTGGGGTGAAAGTCTCATGGTCTTTGATGTCTGTACACTAATGCACAGGGTATGGGAAATAAACAGGATGAACTTGAACTCATAATACAGGAAAGTAAATATGATTTAATAGGTATAATGGAGACTTGGTGGGATGGCTCCCATGAAAGGATACCCTGTTCAAAAAGAATGGTGTAGCAGAATGTTTAGAATGCAGTAACTAAAGGGTATAGCCTGTTCAGAAGGTGGACGAAGGAATGAAGGGGTCGGCTATCTTAGACTTGATCCTAACCAACAGGGGAGACTTGGTTGATGAAGTGAAAGTAGTGGGAACTTTTGGGGGAAGTGATCATGAAAAGTTGGAATTCATGATCTTAGAAAAAGGAAAGGTGAGTATAGTCAAACGTGTACCTTGGACTTTGGGAAAGCTGATTTGAATAAACTCAGAGAAATGCTAGGCAGGATCCCATGGCTAGATAAACTAAAGGAAAAAGGAGGCTAAGATGGGTGGGAGTTTCTGAAAAATGAGATACTGAAGGCACAATCACAAACAATTTCAATGAGAAAGAAAAAATGAGACATCTAAAGAAACCAATGAGGCTGCACAAAGAGCTTTTTGATGAGCTGAGAATTAAAAAGGACACGTATAAGAAATGGAAGATGGGACAAGTCACAAAGAACATATTCAGACAAGTCGCCCAGACTTGTAGGGATGGTGTCAGGAAGGCAAAATCACAGAATGAGCTGAGGCTAGCGAGGGATGCTAAGAACAACAAAAAGGAGTTTTTTTAATGTATGTTAGAAGTAAGAGGTAGAAAAAGGAAGTGTTAGGTCCACTACTCAGTGAAGATGATGAAATGCTACCAGGTGACAAAGAGAAGGCCAAACTACTCAACTCATATTTTGCCTCTGTTTTCTCCCAAAAGGGAAACTATGTCCAACAGAGGGTAAAATAGCATCAATGATGACGGGAAAGGATTGCAGCTCAGGATAAATAAAGTCGGTCAGATAATACCTAGCTACTCTAAATGAGTTCAGGTCTTCGGGGCCGGATGAATCACATCCTAGGGTACTGAAGGAACTTGTTGATGTACTCTCAGAACCTCTATCATCTTTGAGAACTACTGGAGAATGGGTGAGGTGCCAGAAGACTAGAGACGAGCAAATGTTGTCCCTATCTTCAAAAAGGGAAAAAAGGAGGATCTGGGAAACTATAGACCAGTCATCCTGATATTGATACCTGGAAAAATACTAGAACAGATTATAAAGCAGTCAGTCTTTAAGCACCTAGAAAACAATAGAGTGATTACTAGAAGCCAGCATGGATTTGTCAAGAATAAGTCATGCCAGACTAAACTTATCTCCTTTTTTGATTGAGTTACTAGTTCAGTGGATCATGAGAACACCATTGGATATAATATAGCTTGATTTCAGCAAAGTATTCGACAACGTTCCCCATGATATCGTTCTTGACATGCTGGTAAAATGTGGGCTAGATGATAATACCATTAGGTGGATTTACAGGTGGTTAATGAACCTTACTCAGAGTCCTCATCAACGGCTCCTCATCGATCTGGAGGGAGGTGTTGAGCAGGGTGCCACAGAGCTCCCTCCTCCTAGGCCCAGTACTGTTCAACATCGTTATTAATAACTAGGATGAGGGAGTAGAGGGAATGCTTATTAAATGTGGAGATAATGCAAAACTGGGAGGGATAGCTAATGCCTTAGAAGTCACGTAAAATTCAAAATGATCTTGATAAGCTGAAAACTGGGCTGAAACTAACAAAAATGAATTCCAGAGATAGAGTGTAATTGCCATGTTGTCCCAAGTGACAGAGAGACAAAGTGATTCAAACAATATCTTTTATTAGACCAACTGTTGTTGGTGAAAATAAGCAAGTTTTTGGACCACACAGTTCCTTCCTCAGTTCAACAGAGGTAAATGTAAAGTTCTGCATCTAGGTGAGAAAAATCAAATGCACAAATACAGGATGGGGGATACCTGGTTTGGGAGCAATACACGTGAAAAGGATCTGGGGATTGTAGTTGATCACAAACTGAACATGAGTCACCAGTGCGATGCAGCTGCCAAAAAGGGCGTATGCAATTTTAGGCTACATTAACAGGAGCATCATTTTCAAGTCATGAGAAGTAATAGTTCCACTCTATTCTGCGCTGATCAGACCTCATCCGGAGTCTAGTTCTGGGTATCACATTTTAAGGAGGACATCGAGAAACTGGAATGGGTTCAGAGGAGGGTGAGAAAGATGGTCAGGGGTCTGGAAACCAAGTTCTATGAGGAAAGGTTGAAGAAGCTGGGTATGTTTAGTCTAGAGAAGAGAAGACTAAGGGGAGACATGATAGCCGTCTTCCACTACCTGAAGGGCTGTCACGGAGAGGATGGCAAAGATTTGTTGTCTCTTGCCCCTGAAGACAAGACTAGAAATAATGGGCTCATATTACAAGAAAGCAGATTTTGGTTAAACATTAAGAACTTCCTAAAAGTAAGAGCTGTTTGAGAAATTGTGGAACAAATTTGTGGAACAAATTGCCTAGGGAGGTGGTGCCTTCGCTGGAGGTTTTCAAACAGAGGCTGGACAAGGAGCTGTCAGGAATACTGTAGCTGCAGATTTCCTACACTGAACAGGGGGTTGGACTAGATGTAATTCCTCCCCCTCCCCAGTAAATTGAAGCCCTGAACCATCAGTGAACTGAAGACAACCCAGGTAATGCTGTATTAATTTTTAATGCCATATCCACTCTGTAGAGAAGCCACCTCTCTTTTTGTCAATCAGTGTTACCAGCAAATCCAAACCTGTCATCTGCTCAATGCTTCTCCTGGACAGCAGAGGAAAGTCAAGGGGAAAGCTTCCAAGGCATTCTGCACCAAATTAAGGGAAGACTTTCAAGCTCTGCCCCTCCCCCTAGCTCTGCTAAGACAGCAATGTATAAATGGGAGTCATCAGCAAACAGCCTGTTATATCTTCTTGCAAGGGCTTTTTTTCTAAAGCTTAAAAATAATGCAACTTGTGCAATTCTAGTCAGTGATAAAGGCTGCAATCTCCTTTCAAGCTAGGTGATTTAATTATAATGGAAACGGGTTTAGTGTGCTCCAAGTGCAGGATCCAGATTACCTGCACCTGATGCCAGCTGGCTTCAAGCAGAAGATATTAGACTGCTACACAAGCATTGACTCCCAGTGACTCAACAGACTGGGCCCAGTTCTCTCCCAGAGCTAAGCCACCCACTGGCCAATCAGAGCCCTGTTTGGACTCCAAACTCAATCCAAGCACATTCCTGACAAAGCCATGCTCTTCTACACCCAAGGCTGATCTGTAACAGGGTTGCCCTGCTGCCCCCGCAGAGTGCCATGATGTCATAGCACTCCTCAGGGAATGCCTTAACTCTGCCCCTTTTCTGACATAGGTCTGGCTGTACAGAAGAGAGCTCTGTGCAAAGGGAGAGAGGGAATGTCAGGAAAATGGTCTGGTTAAGGAGTTTCTCTTGACGTTTTTCTGATATGCCCTCTGCCCCCACAGAGCACCATCAGAGCATCACAGTGCTCCATGGGAGCAGGGCTTCTTGCCCGCAGCAGAGCCAGCCTGAGTCTAAGGGGTTTGAGCCAGGAGGCCTCCCAAGTAGAATGTGATGGGCTCAGCCCAGTATGTAGGGCTCCATGGACAAGTTGGAAAACCTTTCCAGGGCAGTGGCTTTCTAGGGGTGGGTCCATGCAACTCTTTCATCCGCATTCTGAGAAGTGGTAAGAGTCATGCAAAACTCTCTGTACCACCCCCAGGTGAGTGGCTCTGTGGCTCTGGGGAAGCCGTATCTGGCACATGCGCATTAGGGACCATCCTTAGGGGGTGCCAAGAGGTTCCAAGTTCTTCTGCTGAGGGAGTTATTTTGCACAGGTTCCATGGTGCCTCAAACTCCCTTCGCGCAACCTCCACCACATGCTGGACGACAGCATGGACTATACTCTGTCTTCCCCTAAGGTAGGCGTGGGGAACCTTAGGCCCGGGGGCCAAATGCGGCCCTTGGCAAGTCTTTATGTGGCCCTTTTCCAGTGCCTGAATCTGGTCCCTGGATCCAGTCTCTCCCCCCAAGCACTGAAAAGCTGAGTTTAGGATAAGGGAGCAGAGAGGAGGGCATGCACACAAGGGTAGGGGACAGATCCACGGCACAGATCCATGATCTGGGTCCTCCTTTTCTTGAATACACCTGTTAAGCACCCCACCCCCAACCTCTAGGTGGTCCTCAGAACGTGTAATAATTTTCAGTGTGGCCCCTGGGACAGAAAAGGTTCCCCATCCCTGCCCTAAGGCAAGCAGGTTGAGTGAATGTGGCCTGGGTGTGTCTGTCCTGGCATTCCCTAGCATGCGGTAGCATTTTTTCTTGGTCAATTGATGGCATGTGATTTTGCCAATTAGTGTTTCTTTTATAAGATAATGGAACAGGGGCATGAAGCTGATTTTATCCAGACTGGGAAACTAACTAAGACCAGCCCTGTTCTCTCCTTTTCTTTGGCCTCTTATTGCCATCCCATGTAAGAATCTGTTGTATCCACTTTCATTTTCAACTGTTCAAGTGAATGGAGCCAGACATCCACACAGCTTGATATTACAGGGCAAAGTAGCTTTATTATGTTAGTGGATTTGTCACTACTTGGAGATAAGGAGGGAACAATCACAAACAAGTCTTTCTGTACAAGCTGAGAATCTCCAGGGGCAGACAGGATAAGGAAAGCAATTAATATAGTGGTTTTATTTGAAGGAAACAGGAACCCTTCACAGATTTTACCTCACAAAACTTGTTATTTCTCACTTAAAACTCTGCTCTTGGTCCTGGCGTTCCGATATCTGTGGGCTAGTACACACCCACCACAAAAAGTCTATTCATTTCTACTAACTATCTTACTTTCTCCCACTTTACATTTCCTATGTCCTTGGCTAGGTCACTATGGCAATGCACTTTAGTTAATGCTCTTTTGGGGTCACCCTCTTCCCCGGGCAGTGGGAATTTCCAGGCTGGTGTCTTCTGGGTCAGTGTGACCTTTTTCAGGAGAGAGAGGCCAGACTATAGAAAGCTACAGACTTACAATTTGAGAAGTAGTGGATGGGAAACAGCTGGCGGATCCTGCAATGCTCCATCAAGCAGACACCATTGGAACCCCCCCCCAAAGTCCAGGATTCCATGGGATCCCCAAATGATCCTCTTCAGGGCTCCTCCCCAGACTTCTATCTTGCTTATCCCGAACGCTGATCCTGCTGCTCCAGCCACACCTCCCCTTGGTCTCTTTCAATTTCCTTAACAAAGGCCAGGTGGTTCTGCTTGACCCACCTAGTATGTATTTCTGGGCTGCATTCCAAGGGAGGTGTACAGAATTCCAAATCTCATAACAATACATTTCTTCCCTTGTTTTTCTCCATGATACTTGTTTGATCCTTCACACAGTACCCAAGCAAAAGTTTGTTTGTGTTCTGCCTGAAAGATCTGATTTTCACCCAACTGCTTCCTATCATGCTTAATATGGTAATGTTTGTGCTTTCCAGATATTGGGCAATTAGTTATGTTGCAGTGAGATAAACTATCTTGACTGTGAGTTTGCTCAGGCTGCATCAAGTCTATAGGCCCATTTGCAGCCAAAGGATTTGGCCTCAGGGAAATACCCCGCATCAGTTACAGCTATTATATAGCTGTTGGAATGGCTCTAGACTGGTCTCACTACCTCTCCAGACATTAATGACAGCAATAGAAGAGAAGGTCTTTGCTTTCTGATTATTTTTGGCTTACAGAAAGGTCATAGCAGGCTTTTGAAGATGGACCATAATTTACAGCTTGTGATGAATGGCCAATCCCAGTTGCAGAGTTAGTCCCAAAACGATTAGCTCAGCCAACGTTCAAGTTTCCTTTACAGACTCCCCCCCCCCCCTTTTCTCTATCCATCCATATACACAATAGGAATCTTCCCTTGGTGCCCACCATTCCCAGTATACCACCTCCTATTAAGGCCCTGGGGCTTCAGGACTTGGGCCAGCTCTCCCACTACAGTCACCCTAATGGAATGACATTATATAAAAGTTTGTGATCACCTGATAGGGCTTCCTGAAATTGCAGGGATTACTCGTGAGTAGAATATCTTTTACTCATTTCAGCCTTAGCATTAGGAAACATTAGTTCCCTCCAGCTCTCTGGACAGGCAGACTCACACTAAAAGCCAGCCGGAGCCATGTGTGTATAAGAAAGTCTGTCAGTACTGACTCTGGTAGTCTCAAGCAGGCTGTAAGGGGCGTGAGCCCCAGGTTTCACTGTCTCCAGCCCACCCAGGATTCCCAGAGTCAGAATTGACAGGAACACTCTCCTCATACGCAAAGCTTTGCCCTGCTGTCTGCTCAGACTCTCTGCTTCGGAGGAGAGAGAATGAAACTAGAGCTGGAGGACCCTGGTGCTAATTTATCACAAACATCAGTTTTCTCCAGGTGAAAACAGACATGACGCTAACCACCCTTTAGCCACCCTTGGTGGTTATTCATGCATGTTGCAGGGCTGTATTGGTGCCCTATGCAGCCCTGAAACATGCATACATGACCACCAAGGGTGGTTAAAGGGTGGTTAGCGTCATGTCTGTTTTCACCCTCCATCTCCACACTCATTTCCTTAAGGGGATGCTTAAGTAGAATTTCTGATGTCATATTTTTTACATGGGTGGAGAAATTCAACTTAAGCTGATTCCACTCTATGTTTAGCCTAAAGAAAAGAAGACTAAGGCTGCTTTCTGATATTACATGGGAGGGGTGGGAACGTGCACAATCACACTGTGGGTATTTTCAGATGTTACGAGATCACAGTGAACTACGGTGAATACCCACCTGTGGTCACTGTGGCTCGAACGTCTGTTTGGCGGCCGCCAGATGTTCGCCACGGTCAATCCGCACATGGGGTCAATTTGAACCACGCTTCCCGGGCTAGCCGGGGGAATGTCCTGGGAAGCGTGGTCAAAAAGATCCCCAGCGGGGACCAAAAAAAAGTAACGTCTGGCCGGTTGCCACGGCCCGGGATCCCCGGCGGGATCCCTGGCCACGGCGCATCCGGCCCGACGCGGCGGCCGCATTGGCCCCGCCGCCCGCCCGTCTCTCCAGAGGGCGGGCGGCGGGGTGCGTGGAGGGGGCGGGGCCATGCGGCCGCATGTTGCGCCGCGCGGCCCCGCCCCCTCCCAGATTCCCCGCCGGGATCCCCCCGGCATGTCTGATATGGCGTGACGGGGTGACCCCAGCGGGGAATGAATGGGTTGTTTTCGGTACGGGGCCAAGCGGCCCCGTAACGTCTGAAAACACCCTGAGGCTCTGTAATTGCAGGGATTAGCACCTGTGAGAGCGCACTAGTCCCCTTCTATCACGAGAGACTACCTTCGGGGACCCAGGAATGTGTGAATGTTCTCAGGTGAGAAAAGGGGATTTGTGCATTCTCACAGGCACCGATCCCCACAATTACAGAGCTGCAGTCATGATTGCACAAGTAAGGTTGCCACAAAAAAGATGATGAACATTTTTCTCCACTCTCACCGAAGATAGAACAAGAGAGAATAGGCTTCAAGATTTTTGTGAGGTATTAGGGACAACTTTGCTAACTGGAAGAACTATTGGATAATGGAATACGTTGCCCAGGGAGGTTGTGTAATCTCCCTCTTTGGATGTTTTCAAAGCCTGGTTGGACAAACATCTGTCTATGATGCTGTGGGCAAAGGATTTCCTGTGTTAGAGCTGGGGGTTGGACTAGCTGACTCTTGAGGTACCTTCCAACCTCACAGTCCTATGATTCTGTGATAGTGTCTGTGATTGGAGAGAGAGAGGGGAACAAGTATCTGTGTTACAAATAGCTGCACTTATCAATAGTGCACTAACAAACTGCGCACTAGCTGATCATGCAATAATGAATAGCGAATCAACACGTTAACAAATCACAAGTAAGGAATTAAGGAGATAACACGTTAACAAACCACAATTAAGGCGATAACAGAAAAATTCAACACACTTGCAAACAAAGGGTGTGGTCCTTGTCCATTAAAATTACTGAGACACGAGTCATTAACTTCAATGAGGACAGGATTGCACCCAAAGTCTGCAAATGAATGCAAATTCCAAATCTGAATTTGCATAAGCAAATCCGATAAACCCACCAAATTTTTTAATTGTTTCAAATATTCCTCCCAGCCCTACTTCAAGGCAAGTCCACTACACTGTGGTGAGAACAGGAATCAAGAAAAGGAGAGTCTGGGCCCTTGTTGCGGTGACAGATGCTGTTGATATTTGAGAAGTCATAAAGGTGCTGACTGCTGAGGCATGGCCCCCAAGGTCTTGCTGCAGTCTGTCCCAGTGTGGATGGAGCTGATCTAGAAAACTGGTCTGGGCTTGGGGGATTAATCCACAGCCAGAGTTTAAAGCTCAGATTTGGAGGCCCCACCAATGAGCTGGACATTGATAAGGATAAAGTTAAGTAATTAAATAGGGTGAGTAGCAGCACAATTTCTATTATCATTCATATAGCATTTTTGAAGTTCAAAATGTCTATAATCTTTATCTTGTTCACTCTTGCGAAGCCTTGTGAGGTGGGTTCTTATTCCAGTCATACCTGGAAGAGCAGAGTCAATTGGTGGTGATTGCAGCGTTCCTCAAGGTTCAATTCTCTTACCCATGTTGTTCCCATGCATCCCTTTGGAGATGTTATGACCAAGCATGGGGTTGAGTATCATCAGTATGCTGATAATACACAACGGTATATCTTTTGCCCCATGAGCCCTGCCAACTCGGCCTCTGCCTTGGAGGAATGCTTGAATAATACAGCAGGCTGGATGGATGCTTTGGAACTACCTCTTGAGGGATCCATTTTCGACCATCCTCTGTCTGTCCATGAAAACTCAGGTGTCGGACATGGTTTTGGAGATGCTTTTTTCAGCTACGCAATTTGCTATGCCCTTATTTATCCCAGGTTGACCTTGTCACAGAGACCCACATTCTGGCGATCACAAGGCTTGATTTTCTAACTTCCTTTTCAACGGGTTCCACCAGCAGCGCATGTTTATCGCTTGCAATTTGTTCAGAATGTAGCAGTGTGGCTACTTACTGGTTTGGGCAGCCATGATCCTATTTTGTCTGCATTGGCTGCCTGTCGAGTGACCAATTGAGTTTAAGAATGTGCTGCTGGTTTTCAGGGCTCTGAATGGCCTAGCCCCTGACTATATCTGACTATCTCCTGGAGACTCACACTGATGAATATCTGTGCTCACTCAGGAACCACCTACTGTTTGGGGATCCCACCATTGCATCTGAAGTCAGTGGGCAATTGGGCCTTTGCTGGGGCACACCCCTCAGCGTGGAACCTGCTCCTTGTGGATGTCCATCTTAGTTCCTCTCTCCTCCCCTTTAAAAAGCACCTGAAAACTCATTTATTCTCTAGGTGCTTTAAGGAGCCACTCCCTCTTTCCTTCCCCTTTTAAAATGGTTTTAAATTGATTTAATGTTTGATATTTATGATTGTAAGGTGCTCTGAGTGCCATTTAAGACAGGGGCGTGCTATAAAAATGATTTGTTATATTTCTATTTTACAAATGGAGTCCTGAATGTTTCTCACCCACTCATAGCCACCAAGTGAGTTCATTGCTAAGATGGCATTTGAGCCCTGGTCTCCCACACCCAAGTCCAACACGTTAGCCACTAGGCTACATTGGCCTCTAGTTCCTGTATGCTTGATGGCCCCCCTTGTTCTTTCTTACCCAGTACAAAGGGAAAGCCATTTAATTTCAGGGCAATCTATGACTGTGTGAATGTATTGCTATGGGCTAAGGTTAAGGAACAAGTGGTGAGCTTGCAAGGGAGGAAAGGGGGTTGTGTGAACGAGCCCTCAGTGGAGAGGCGATGGGGTTCTGCTGACTAAAAGGAAAAGAAGGAAGTTTGTAGGGGTGGGCATTTGGATTAAATGCTTGTAATGAGCAGCTATGGATTAATCCCCTGCAATACAGCTATCTGGAGAGTCTGCTGCTGCTCAAAACTGACCCTCCAGTAAATCTGCCCTGCCTCATCCCTTCCGAGATGTATCAGTATGACTCCTCCTCCATAGCTGTATGGAAGGAATTGGTCCACTGATGGGACTTTATCCAACCCTCATCCTCATCCTACAATTCTCTTGCCACTTTCGGTCAGTCTCTCCCAATTCGGTCAGTCTCATCAAGCGCATGATTGCCGGCTGCCTTAAAGCATCCTCCTCCACTCCTTGCCGGCTCCCATTAAGACAACTGCTGCTGTTGGCACTTTAAAGGCTAAATTGTAAGCCTGTTTGTTAAATTCGCCTTTAATCGGATTAATTAGCATTTCCTCTTCAGGGGAAATGTCAATTTTAATTGTGCAAAGCATTCTAAGAGGTGTAGGCTAAGAAAGGTGGTCTAGAGAAGAAGAATGCGGTAGCTGAAAGACAGCTTGGCTGTGTTTCTCACTACAATTCTGTGTAAAGACTCACTTTTTTACTCAGGACAGTGCACACATTTTCCACACTCATTACTATCATTTTTTGGCATTAAACTAGGGTGCATAGTTGGAAATACAGATTTTCATAGCATTTACAGTTACCTGTGGATATATGATGACAGATGACTAATATTTATTATTTATATATCACAAGCAATGTGTCTGGCACCGAACAGTCATTATTAGAATCAGGTTCCTGCCCCAAGAGGCTTACAATCTAGGATGGACAATGGAGGAGGCTCCAGGGGAAGGAAACACAAGGAAAGAGACATTCATAAAGTTGAGAAGTTGCAGGTGCAAATGCTTAACTTAGTTACAAGGGGAGGAGGGGGATCCTGAAGGGTAAGACAGTACAGAGAGCAGCTTCAGTCATCAATCTGGGGAGTGAGGAACTAGGGAAAGCTAGACTTAAAGTGGTGGTTTTTAGAGACTTGAAGATCACGAGGAAGAGGATAGAAAATGTATGCCCCAACTAGGCATGCAAGCAGAATTCATGTCTCCCAAAGTCCCACCTGGCAGGGGCGTAGCTATCATAGGGAGAGAGGGACATTTGTCCCAGGATCCAAGCGGGGTGGGGGGCAGATCCTGTCCTGTTGCGGTCTCAGTGCTTATTCGGTGCTTGGCAGCAGTGAGGGACTGGATGAGGGTGAGCCGTCTGAAACTGAAACCTGACAAGACGGAGGTGATGTTGGTGGGGGTCCACCCCTCCTTGGTTCCACAGGCACAAAGTCTGGGAGTGCTTCTCGACTCACGTCTCCGCCTGGATGCGCAGGTGGTGGCTGTGGCTCCCCCAGGGCATCCCTAAATTATTTTTACATGTGCTGCTGCCAAGCCGGGTATCCCCCATATTATGTTTGTGCAGTTGGGTAAAAACAGACACACTGGTGGTGAGGTGGCTCCCCAGCCCGCCCCAGGGTGGAAAAGTGTGGCCGCCACTCCCAAGTCAGTGGGCGGCATGGAACAGATGTGCCTGCAACTCCTGGTGGCCAGAGAGCTGGCCCATCGCCCCCATGTCCAGGGTAGGGCGGGAGAATGCAACAAATGTGTGGGCAGTTAGCTCTGCCCCTGCCCCGCTCCCAGCATCCTGGCCCCCGCCATGATGGGCAGCCATGGCAACTAGCCATGGCGCATGGCCATGGTGGACCCCTCCCCGTGGTGGGGATAGGTGAGACTAAACAGGCAAATGCCTGCGTTGGGCTGTGTTGGCCCACGTGGGCGACCCTTGGTGGTCACTCGGGACCCCAGGATGGTCACTCGGGATCTTCTGGAGAACACATCCAGGGTCAGCTGGCTACCCACCCCAGGGTGTGCGTGGCCCAACTTCCAGGGGCGTAGGAACACATGAGTGGGTGAGTCCCAGGCCTGGGTGGGCCATGGCGGGTCAACGCAGGCCACTGTCTCGTCTGTTTTCACCCTTTGTTTTTTCTTCTTAAAATGCAGAACTTTATATTTATCTCAATTGACTTTCATTTTATTAATTTCAGTCCAGATTTCCAACCTGTCAAGAGTTTTTTTAATTCTAATTCTATAGTCCAAGGTATGAGTTGCCCCTTCCCAGTTTTGTGTCATCTGTAAACTTAATAAGTATTTTCTCCCATTCATTAATAAAGACGTTGAACGGCAGTAAACCAATAACAGAGCTTTGTGAAGGCCCACTCAATGGGACTAATCTCATGGTCAGCAAATTCTGCGTGCACCCCAGCCTGCATGTGCGCATGCACGATCCATGGGACATGGGATTGGCCCCATTCCCTCCCTCCAGTTTGATGATGAGTCATTGATGATCACACTTCAGTACATTTTCTCATGTAAAGGACGAGAAGTGACAAATGCAATTTTATCAGGAAACAGCAATGAAACTGGAAGGTAATACATTCTATGCACTGGACCTGGAGAGCGAGGAGGAAGCAGATTATTTCTGCAAGAGCTGAAGTTACTCTGGTTTGGTTTTGTCTAGTAAAAAAGGTAGGTGGAAAAATAGGAAAAGCTTCTTTGTATAAATTTAGGGGAACTGAAATCTCTAGAGAGAAATCAGGACAATAAATAAATTAATTAGATGGAATTAATGGAGAATCTAAAATCAATGAACTACTAACTTTTTAAAAAAAATTAAAAACTTGGAACACAAACTGTGATGCACAAACCACTTACTCTTGAATAGCCCCATCAATGCCCATAGGGTATCAAATAGGGATGGGCATTCAAATTGAATAATGAATTTGGATCTATTACAGATTTGGATATGTATTTTGTGGATTTAATTCCGGATTATAGATTTGGTTTCTCATTGAAGTCAATGGGAAAATGATATGCATTCCTGAGTCCCATCCCTAGCCCCAGGGCAGTGGATCTGACCTCCCCCAACTCCTATTTTCTGGGGTCCCAGAGTGGTACTTACCTGCTTCAGAGGGCGTGACTCTGGCAGGCTCCCTTGCTGCGGCGCATTACATGCTCCAAAACGTGCACGTGCAAAATGACCACCGGGGCTGTTTTTCACATGCACAAAATGGCTGCTGTCCTTAACCAAAAGGGCAGCAGCCAAAATGACATGCTGCCATTTTGTTTAAGGTCAACAGCCATTTTGCGCATGGACAAAACAGCCCCAGTAGCCATTTTGCACATGTGTGATCTGGACCTGGGAGTGCGCCATGGTGAAGGATCTGCCAGAGCCCCCACGCAGCGGTGATGCTTCCATCAAGCCCTCCAAGGCTGGTAAGTTCCAGTCCAGGGCCCTGGGGGATGGGAGTGGGGGTAAATCCGGATTCGTAAGTATGGATTCGTAGTGTATATGGATTGATCTGAAACTGCCCTTTTTCTGATAGCGTGGATTAATCCAAATCCAGAATCTCCATCCCTAGTATCAATAGAGCTATCCTTGTGTAAGTGGCTTGTGGATTGTGGCTTTGGTCTTTAACATGGAAGATAAGAAAAGGGCAAAGGAGGGGTACTGCACTGGCAACCTCGTAGGAGGCAGGACCAACAAGGGTGCAACCACACCTCCTTGCACTTGCCTCTCGGTGCCTGTAGTAAGGACGTACTTGCAGAAACTGAACATTCATTGTTAATGGAAATATTGACATAGAAGAGCTCAGAAATAAGAATAAAGGAAATTAAAATAATAGATTGTGATGGAATGACGACAGGTATTTGTCAGAAGAATCTAAGCAATGATGTTAAACAGTTCCAGGCAGAAATAACCAAACTCACGAAGCCTGGATTCATAAACAGGGAAGAGTATTCAATGTAAGTCAATGGGATTTCTCAGCTACAAAAGAGTTAGTTATTTCTCTCCCCTCCAGGTACACCTATTGTTCTGTCCTCCTACCAAATTGAAATTGTTCTATGGGTTCAAAGATTATCGTAATCTTGCTCAATGTAATTCCGTGTGATCTGGGGAACTACAAAAGAGGCCATATCTCCCCTCTAGGTGCACTTATTTTTACAAGATTTGGTGGCCCTAAATCTCTGTCAAATTTGTCTGAAATCAGCAGGAGGGATCCATATTAGTCAATGATCTATGTGAGTCATTTGGGAGTTTTTTTGCTACAAAAAGGACCATATATCTCTTCCAAGTGCACCTATTGTTACGAAATATTGGATCTCTACTTACCTCTGGGCCTTCTGCTCCTCTACTAAATATGGTTCAAATTACCTTGTGGGATAAAAATGTATTAAAGGGAAACAAAAATACCTGTACCTGAAAACACACAAATGTGATCACATCAACCTTTTTCTCCATAGGAAACCAGGCTAGAAAGACTTCTCAACTGCTACTGTGATAAAAAAATAAATAATTTCCAATGCACCAATTTTCATTAGTCACTGAAACATTAGGAGGAAACTGTTCCGAAAAATTGACACACAATGGATTCTGGAATGGCCACAACTTCCCTTTAACTCAGAAATCATGGAAGCTGTGCGGTATTAAAATAACAAACACAATCGATGTTAATTATGTTCATGACCTAATGGGTTCTTCTGCCCATTAAAATATCAACATTAAATTTAAATCTGAATTTGTGAAACATGGTACTGCTGCGTATTGTCTGGAGTGCCATTGCAACATGTGGAATTTAACTAATATTTTCTATTAAATGGTACTAGTGTTGGACAAGTTTGCTCTACTGTACTTAAATCCTTTAAGAACTTGTTCACAATCCTATTAAGTTGAGCCATTTAAAAAACTTTCCCTATAATACATTTGACATTTATGCCTCTGTAAAGTATATTTATCTAGCCTTTTGGATGATAGTATATGTCTGTTCATCTTAATGAAATGGGTTCTTTCACACTCACTCAGGTGCCTTGGTGGTGCTTTCTTAAATCTTTTGAGACTTCCTTTGCTGTGAATAACATACTGGCTTTCACTGAGGTGAATGGCCGCTTATAACCTCATAAGAACATCTAGGACTGTAGTTATTGATCCAAGAATTAAATATTGAAGACAAATTGCTTACTATGAAACGTGTTATGAGCAAGGGAGTAGGGCTGGCACAAGATCTTACTAAACCAGAAATCTTGCTAAAATCCCGGTTCTTGGTTTGCTGGGCTGTTTTGCGAATGCCCATTGGTTATGGGCATTGGCCATTTTGCGCATGTGGAATCTGCTGCCCTTAAACAAAATGACAGTGCCACTATTGCTGCCATTTTGATTAAGGGCAGAGGCCATTTTGCACATTCACAAAACAGTTCAGCAGCCATTTTGTGAATGTGCAATGTTTTTTAAAAAAAATTTCTCGCCTGAGAACTCATTCTGGGACCGAAATCTGTCCCAGTGCTTGAAATTTTGAGTTTTCTCACAAGATTTTTTCTTCTTCTCATTCAGCTCTACAAGGGAGGCAAATACAATGTTGGCCTTTTGTTGGTCAGATTGACACATCTGGTTATAGATAATGCAGTGTGGCCCAGTAATGTATCTGGGTACAATTCACGAATTAATGAAACTGAGATAGAGTTCTTTTTCTTGTTTTCTCCTCTATCCATCCCTTTTCTATCTCCTTTCCCACCTCTCTTCTGCTGCCCTATGGGATTGTGATAAAGTGACAAGTATAATGTGCAATGCAAAAATTATGGCTTTAAGAAATGGCATTCTGGGTCAGAGCAATGGTCCTTCCAACAGTGTCCAGCATTAACTATTTCAGATGAAGTGCACAAAAGCAAGTTATCTATGGAGTGACCAACCCCTGTCACTCTCAGGTTTCACCTGGCACAAGTTTTATTCCTTGGCCATAACCAACTTGGTTAATGTCCTCCTACACGAACCTATCAAATCCATTGTTGAGTCGACTGGCCTTCACAGCATCCTATGGAAAGGAGTTCCGCAGGTCACCAGTGTGTTTGGGGAAAACCTTTTATAGTTTTTGTTTTAAACCTGCTGTATAGGTTTTAAATGTCCATATCTTAAAAGACATGGAATCTGTTTTCTTCTAACTTGAATTTTGCCTTTGGTGAGGATTAATCTGGAAGGCAAATTTGAAGTTTTTAGCTTCAGTCAATGTGAGTAGCTGGAGTACCCAGGCAAAGTCACACTGGCATGGCTCAGAAAAAAAGTTAGTGAAACTGAATTTATCAAATTGTTAAAGACAAGAAAATCCCACTTGAGCTGAGCCCAGTCATGGAAGATATTAGCATTACAAGCAATTTGTTTGAGAAAATTACAATCAACTGACCAAGAGGAGGCGAGAGGCGTTTAAGAAGGGAACAGCACCCGGGCTCAGTCTTGCCTAAAGCAAAGCTCTTGTTGACTTCAGCGGTGCCGCTTCATGATCCTTTCCCTTAACTAAGGTGTTTATTACTGGTCCATGCTACAACATGAATGTACAGTTGAAACATGAGAATCTAGACCCTGCTAGGCTAGGCCCTTCCTTATTCCGGACCTACAATCTGTCCCATGCAGCATAATGCAGTGCAAGTTCAGAAGGGGGGACGACAAGGTGACAGCTCCACAGGGAAGTTGCGAAGCAGAGCTGCTCTGAGTGCAAAACCTCCTCCTTTCTTCTCCCTTCTCCCAAGCAACGGCATTGAGGGCTGCTGCTTCTTCTCCTCAGCCATCTGGCTGGGGTTGTGCTGCGGCTCCTAATTCCTCCTAGCTCATAAGCAGGGCCAGATCCAGAACACTGCAGACTGTGCAACCACATACAGCCCCGCAGCAGCCTCTACTATATGGGGGTCCATGAATAAATTTGAAGTGATGTGTGAGAAGCACTGATGTAAAATATGGACCACTAAAGCCTCCAATGCAGGGACCCCTGACCTATGGAGGGTTGGTGGCAATTCAAGAGGGGTTCCCCATCACACAGGGACCATGAGTAAACTAGAAATAACAACCTATGTGTGATGTGTAGGCCTGCAAGGCAGGGAGTCCTGGCCCCTAGAGGATGTGGGACTCCCAGGAGAAGGCTTTTGTGAATCTAGAACTTCCCAATTCCAGACAGTTTAAGGGTCCCTGAAAGCCATCTGGAATTGCAAGTTTCAGCTGGAGTTCTGTTCTCTTGTCACAGCTGAAATGGACCAAATTCCCACCTTTTCATGTGCATATTCCCCACTCATTGAGACCACCTGAAGGCAAAAATTGGAGGGTGACTTTTGAGCCACAGGAACATGATGAAATTGTGTCTGTGCCACGGTGTGGAGGAAGAGCCGATTTCCTATGTTGACTTTTTATACTCAAGGCTTCAAAGAGCTCTTGGTAACTGAATGGACTTAAAATGAGTTGAGACTGTGTTTTGAAAATCCACCTGAATATCTGTGAATTTCTTTGACTCCTGGTCCCAACTCTCTGTTTTGTTAGCTGAACAAACAGTGGGGAACATTAGCAGAGGTTAGGTTGGGGATCTTTGTCAATAGGCAAGTTGGCTTGTCCTCTTCCCCTCCATTTTCTCTGGCCCTTGTTGCTTGTTAAAAACCACCTCCACTTCCGATTTTCATTGTGCTCATTAAAAAAAAGTTAAACAAAGGAAGAAGGCCAAATGCATAAGCCACTGAATATTAAGTGCAGGGATTTTGATTTTTGCCATTGATTGACTGCGTTAGGTCAAATAGGTTCTAATCCTCAGATATAGCAAGTGTGGGCTGCTCTGGCATTGAGTCCCCTCATTTCCCACTGAATACAATGGGAGCATCGTTCAGAAGTGACCCCGTAGAGAGCAAGCCTCATGAACTGCATCCCCTCAGGACACATTTTAATGAGGAAAAAAGTCAACAAATATCTCCACTGGTGTCTTTTATTAAGTAATGCAAAATACAGTACTAATTATGACACTGCATGCATTTTAGACAATATAAATGCAAGCCTACAGAAAATATGTGACCAAGAAACCCTCAATTAATTTTGAGGTAGTATACAAGGGAAAGTAGGAAAGCAGAAACACAGTGGGGGTAGGTGGACAAAATATTTGTATCACTTTGTGCATACATTAGTCACCCATAAATACATTTGTATGAAAGAACTTGGGGTTCATTTCTGCTCCATTTGTTTAAAAATATACTACTTTAGAGTCACCATTCTCATTTGTTTCATTTGCACATGACAACAGAATTGTATGGTACCTTTGTCGGGTTTGGTTCTATTTCGTTGCTGTGCTAATGATGATTGTTTGACCCTTTTCCTCCAAGAGTATAGGCACGTATGGCCTCATGCACAAAAAATAAATAAGAAACCTGCTTGAAGGGAAAGGGTTGTGCTGAAATAGCGTGAGATTAAGGAGAATCTAATAAATACCATTTTGCTTATAAAAATATTTCAGGTTTATAAAAGGGGGATGGGGAGATGTTATTTCCCAGATGGAAAGGTTGTTGTGTGAAAAGTGCTGTGTTAATGTTTCTGGACAGATTTTCTTTTAAACATACAGTACCTATAATAACTCTGTTTCTTAGGAGCCTACCGTACTCTAGAAGTATCAAACATTGTTGGTATGGTGGTTGTTTTTTTCTTTTCTTATTGCAGTTCTGGAAGATGTTTAATTTAGGAGGGTTCCATATAATTGTGCTTTTGTGAGGCTATCCTTCCGACTCAAACCAGTACTCCCAGTCCTTTGAAACTGCTGCTGTTTGCTGTGAAGACTGGAATGGCTTCCTTGCTCCATGGAAGACTGATGGATCTCTGAAGCCTCCATAGAACTCTGATTGAGGGACTCGGCCGAACTGTTTGGACTGACATCAACATATTCCCTTTTCAGTACTGGGCTACCTTCCATATTTTTGCTACTGCACAACTGGACTGTGATCCTTTCATTTTTTTGGTCTCTTGATTCTTTTGTTTTGTAAGAGGACAGCTTGTCCTGTTTACAGCTAGTGCTGATGTCAATATTCAGGCCACTGTCTGTTCTCAAGAAGCAAGAATCTACGAGTCTGCTTTGACAAATATCATCTGCCTCTGAGAAGCTATCCGCCTTGTAACTAGCGTAGATGGGGCTCGTCCGGCTGTCTACTTTCTTTACAGGGCTGCTGTAGTACTGCTCTGAGAAGCTACAGGGTGATAACCTGCCACTGTTCCTGTAAGAATAAGCACCAATATCCTCTACGCTCAGCTGCCTCCATCGGCCGGGTAAATCTTCTTCTGACAGATGGCTGCTCCTGCACTCACTGCGCATTTTCTGAGAGGCTAGAGCCTGCTGCGTAGTTATGGCTGAGAAATGATAAGGCTCGTTTGCATAAGGAGGAATAGTTCTAGTGAAAGTGGGGGAGTTCTCATTGTCATCGGCAAGCTCCATGTGCTGCACCGATTTGGACTTGGCAAACCTAGGACTCCCCTGATGATCATAACCTGAAGATTGTTTTCTTTCAAACATCTCGTCCCGGCTTCCCAAGTAGATCGCTTGTTGAGAGGCCGTCATTGTATTGGCCTGGGCATTCTCCTTTTCCTCAGATGTGACGCTGAAGCTGGAGTACGAGCTAGAGGTTGGTAAAGAGGTAACGTATTCAGGGAAGGCTTCATGGGAGAAGCTGGAATGGAAACCATCTTCTTCTACGGTGCTGTCAGTAGAGTTCTGCGACCGTAAGAACCCCACGTCCTTCACCTGCATATCAACACTCTGCCTCCTTTCCCTCCTTCTCTCCTCAGGGCAGTAGAGGGCAGTATCACTGCAGTAGATGTCAGATTTATATTGGGGCCTTTGGCTAAGCTTTCCAACAGAGTCTTGAAAACCGAGATCTCGGGTGGATGCACTAGACAAGTGTGAAGACAAGCTGTTTGGGTCTGGTTTCTCCAGCACTTTCGCAATGACGCAGGTTGGTATGTTGTCAGCAAATGATGTGTGACATAGAGGCACAGACAGGCTGCATCCATGCTTTTCTAGGTGAATACTGACGCGTTGCTGAAACTCAGATGGCAGCTGTAACAAAAACAAAACAAAAACAAAAAAATGGGGAGGAAAGATGGAGGAAAATCAGTTCTCATGTCCAGCCAAGCTTCCATAACTTAAGGCAGGGGTGAGGAACCTCAGGACAAAGAGACCCATGGCTAGTTCTTATTTGGCCCCTTTCCAATTTCTGGATCTGCCCCCTGCCCAGAAGCACTGAAAGACTGAGCTCAGGGGGAGGGAACAGAGATGAGGGCATGCACACAAGGATAGGAGGCTGATCCATGACACAGTCTTCCTTCCCCACACTGAGTGCATCCCTAGGCACTCCTGCCCCTAACCTTTATGCAGCCCTCAGAGCTTGTACTAATTTCCAGAGTGGCCCCAGGGGGGAAAAAGGTTTGCCACTCCTGCCGTGGGATAATGAAAACACTGTACATCCATGGTTATTCCAATGTAGAAAACGATTAGTTTCTAACATGTTAAGTTTTACTCAGTGAAAAAGATTCAGAAGAAATAAGAACCTTTGCACATTTCTAAAACTAAAATTAAACCTAACTTCATTCACTGAGTTCTGGCATGTTTGGCCATCAAATGTCCCAGCTGTTTGTACATCACTACAGCTCTACATATTTACAACCCTTTGATAGTATCAGAGATCCAGATCCCACTGTTCCTTAAAACTAATACACTATGGCTGTTTTTACATGGATGCCCTCTCCACACCGCTCAGTGTTTGGGCGGGTGTGTGGTGGGCGGAGTAGGGCAGTCCGTGTACACGGGTGGCAGTGGGTGGGGGGATGAGTGTGCGCCAGGTGTGCGCCTATGTAAACACCATGGGTGGTGGGTGTTTGTGCATGCTCCTGGTGCACACCCACCTCCACCCATCGCACACGTGCCTCCACCCATCTCCACCCATGGAGTCCTCCGGTAAAACGGTGGAGGCTCCATGGGTGTCAGTGAGTGGAGATGGTTGTCAGTGTGTGTTGGTGTGTGTGTATGTGTCTGTGCACCCACCTCCGCCCACTGCACCAACTCCTCACTCCTGTCCGTGTATTAATGGTCTATGGGTCACTATACTTGTTGTATTTAATGACTAAATAAGGCTGGCATTTTCTTGGATTATGTTACAAACTATATGGCCACTTTGACTCCAACTAGGGAGCCACCAGCTGTGGAGATCTCCTGACGCTCCAGAATGTATTAAACCTCAACAAGGGACTCAGCGAAGAGGAGACTAGACTCTAGTCTTGGTGAAGAAGAGTTTGCTTCTGGTACAGGCTAAAGCTATTTAGATATACACAATGAGGAAAATGTCCTGCATAGGACTGTTGCTCCTGAGGCTAAGCAGGGCCAAGGGGAAAGCCATGTAAAGGAGAAACTGATGGGCCCATTCTCTGGAAAGAAAAGCTCATGGAAACTCTTGACCTGGGGATTAAATGGCTGTGTAAATGGAATTTATTTTTGTTGGAGAACCTAGAAGGGGAACAGAACATGACCCTTGAAAATTTACAATGTCTCTCAGTTGGTTTTGTGAAGCTGAACAGCACTGATAGAGGGACTTAAGGTGGAGAATCTCAGAAACGGGTGGGAGGTTTTGTCTTTTCCCCACTTGAACCACAAAGGTTAGTGTGGAGGCTAACAAAACCACTAAAAGTCCATTGAGGGGCTAACTGAGCCACTGAGGGGAAAACAAATGTGATGACGGCATACTGCCATCACAACCCTACCTAGTTCGGGAAGCCGTGGAGGACATGGTCCAGACCGTGTTTGGACGCCCAACACATGTTCCTGCAGCCAGGCCACTGGGGAGGGTGGGGAGACACACAAATGTGCACCGGACTAGACCCCTGCACTGTGCCCAGAACCCCACCCCTACCCCCCACCATGATGGGCAGCTATGGTAGCCAATGACAGCCGGCCATGGTGGATCTGATCTGAGCTGGGTCACGGCAGGTCACAACAAACGTGATAGCCCGCTGTGGCCCACTTTGTCTTGATTAGGTGAACCATAGCCTGGGCTGTGGCCTGGAGCTAATCCAGGAGTGAGAGCCCAGGCTAACCTCCAAAACGCCCATTGTCAATCCTGAACCAATGTCTGGCGGCCCTTCAACAGACGTTAGTGGCTTGTGGGCCAAAGCATGAAAAAGTGGGCCACCATTACGTTTGTTTCTACTCCAGGCCACAGCCCAGGTCTAATGGACCTTTCTGGATGTAAAGCCCAGGGGAAGTGAGGTGATGTGACTGCCGTTTAGTGGTCACTATGACTCAAACTGGATTCCCCCAATCCCCGTTTTTTGAGGACTGGAAAATTTCCAATTTTTCTTTTCCAGGTCTTGGGGGTTGGGGATGACCTCTACATTTTTTCCCAAAAGTTTCCATTTTCTCCTCAGACCCTTATAGCTCTAACTCATACCAAGGGACAGCCTAGAGAGACAGAGAGCAACCATATCCCACTAAATCCAGAAGACTGAGACAAACACCGGCCTGGTAGGAGTGTGCTGTTAACATCAATACATACATTCAATCAATTTTTTAATGAGATGGCAGATTGCATTTGTTTTAATTCAAAGTATTCAAAAGATGGTATGATGTGAAGTGGAGATCCTGTTAGTTTGCTGTATGGAAAACAATATTCATTTTATCTAAACTGTTTATTAGACTGATAGTTCCCATGCAGCTTATTTAAACTAAGAAGCTTCCATTTGTAATAAGATACGTCATGTAAATGAAATTGTGGCAGCAAGTAATTTCCGTGACTAAACACTGCAAAGATATGAAGGCTAAAGGTAGATGTAAATCACACCTAAGTTGTGTTAAATATTGAAAAAAATAATATTGGGGAGGTGGGGGGAGGAAAGAGAAAGGCTGAAATCCTGGCCCCACTAAAGTCAATGAAAGTTCTGGCATTGACTGTAAAGGAGCCAGAATTTTACCTAAAGGTTGTTTAACCTAAACCTAGTTTGTTAGGTAGGTACCATTTTGTGAGAATGTACTGCCTCATTATACCAGTATATGATGCATCTTTTTGTTATTATTCATAAGCAAGAACAATGTGCCTAGAGGTCAACAGTCATGACTACAAAAAGGCTCCTGACCTTAGGGGTTTACAGTCACGTTATTTGTATTTTTATGTCATTTGAGAAAAGAAAGATCTACCCTTTTATCAACATTTTAAAAGATGCAGTTGTTCATTGCTGAAATAACAAATGTCTGCAAACACACAAGAAGTATTCTTCTTATTATTATTATTACAAGCATTTGTATAGTGCCAGCAGTGTACCTGGCGCTTTACATAGCAATGAGAAAGACACAGTTCCTGCCTATGGCTTACAATCTAGTAGACTAGGAGGGGGGGAGACAGGGATAGGGGACATATGGAAAGACAAGGGATAAAAACATTCAAGTGGATGCGGAGTCTCAGGTGCACATGCTTGGTTTGGTTGCAGTTAGGCGGACAGTAAATGTTGAGAGCAGGGTACTAGCGGGCGTTGGGGAAGGCGGAGAGGAAGAGGTGGGTTTTAAGGAGGGATTTGAAGGAATGAAAGGAGGGGGCGAGGCGGATGCGGGCAGGGAGGGAGTTCCAGGCATGGGGGACAGCTAGGGAGAAGGGACGAAGGTGGTTAGGGGAGCAGGGGAGATGAGGGAGAGCGAGGGAGGTGACAGAAGAGGAACAGAGAGTGCGTTCAGGAGCAAATGAAGCAAATTGTTAATAGAGCAAATACTAGAGCTTTTGAAAATTAAGAATGCAGAAAAACCTGTTGTGTGTTTTTCACTAAGTACCATTTTGGGCACCTTTATAGTACCATACTGCAAGTGGTATATCTACTAGGAATAGTATTTGCTAACTTTAGTATTATTTGAGATTTTTGAAGACATTGGAACTATTCATGGTAGTAGGCTTTACTCCTTGTGTCAAATACTTGCAGGATCAGTGCATTAAAAATGTGTCTGCTTGGCCTCTATCCCAATATTGCATTGCCCTTTTTGATCAGACAGTGCCAAGCTACTGCCAGTTACTAGATTCATTTGATGTCTCAAAGCATTATATATTGATTTAGAAATTGTCTAGTTTTTCTCTAGTCTTTTCTAAAACTGTAAAAAGGATAGAGTTTGAGAGAGCTGTTTGGATGAAACTGAAAAAAGCATTAATATTATAACCCCAGTGGCCTCAACCACTCAAATATGTCTTCCATGCACTTGCTGCTGTAATATGTCCCTGTAACTGGTATACAACCCCCTCAATCTGTTTTCTGTTATTAACCTATTCATCCACTCAAGAGGCGGAAGGTATACAACCCACCCCATTTGTTTTCTGTTATTAGCCTGTTCATCCACCCAAGAGGTAGAGATAGTGGGACAGTAGCTAACAGCTATTAGTCTCAATGGCTGAAGCATCTCAGAGGTACTAAAGTGATTTCAAAACCTGGTTTGGAACAGGTAGTAGGTATGTCTGTGAATTTTCATTGTGCTTGCCAAAATTTGTGACATTGGTGACATTGGGTGAAAACAGACATGCACCTTAACTTTGCTTTAACACCACTTTAACACCACCTTAACATTTCTTATGCATGTTTATTTATTTATTTATTTATTTATTTTAAACATTGTCGCCCTTTATGCCTACGGCATCTCAGGGCAATATACAATCAAGTAAAAACATTTCATAAAGATAAAAACAATTTTTAAGAACCAACACAACAATTTAAAACCACAAAACAGGGTTAGGAAAAAAGTAAAAAATAAAAAAAAGGGTAGGGAAGAGCTAAAAACCCTAAACCCGCCAAAATGTTAAAAGGCTTGGGGCCAGACAAGCTTCCTCCGGGAGGGAATTCCAAAGATGCGGCCCAGTCACTGAGAATGCCCTCTCCATTGTGGCCCCCCACTTATCTCAGGGGACCTCCAAGAATGCAACCCCGGCAGACCAAAGAAGCCGCTCTGGGACGCGGAGGGTGAGATGGTCCCTGAGGTACGAGGGGCCCAGACCATAAAGGGCTTTATAGATCAATACCAATACCTTGAACCTGGCTCAGCACGCTAGTGGCAGCCAGTGCAGAGTCCGGAGCACAGGTGTTATATGCTCACAACGACCCATCCCCATCAGGAGCCAGGCCGCCGCATTCTGCACTAGCTGAAGCCTCCGGACCAGAAACAATGGCAGCCCCATACGTAGAGCGCATTACAGTAGTCCAGCCTCGAGGTGACGAAGGCATGGATCAGGGAGGCCAGGTCCGGCCCGGAGACGTACGGACGCAGCCTCCGCACCAGATATAACTGGCGGAAGGCAGCCTTCGCCACCACCTCCACCTGTTGATCCAGGCGGAGATCTGAGTCCATATCACCCCCAGACTCCAAACCTGCTGACCTATAGAAGGGCGAACCCCCCCAATCAGGGGGGCCAGCACCTCCCTCGCTCTCCCCACCACCATCACCTCCATCTTATCGGGGTTGAGCTTCAGTCTGCTCTGCCACATCCACTCCGCCATGGCCTCCAAACACTGGGATAGCAACGAGACGGCAGGGTCTGGGTCAGCTGAAAAAGAGAGGTACAGCTGAGTAATATCACTCAGCACCAATTCAACCCTGCAACATGCATAAAAAATGTTAAAGCGGTGTTAATGTGGAGTTGTGTGGATGTCTGTTTTCACCCATTGTTTCTGTAAAACAAGTACTGCCCTGATTCTTGGTGTTTCTCTCTCTCTGGCTGTTTTTACACGAGACACCCTATCTCATGGATACTCACTGTCCACGTGGGGGACATCTTGTTTGAATACAGTGTGTGGAGGTGCACACTCCTGTGACACACACCCCCCCCAATCCATGCACAGGGCTCTCCAGGAAAATCTGGAGTGCCCTGTGCATGGACGGGGTGGGGCGTTGCGTGGATGGGGCAGACATGCATGGGGCCACTTTTGTGAAGTACCCCCCCACATAACACCCACACACTGGCCCCACACAACGACTGTGGACCCCCACAAACTGTCTTGTGTAAAAACTCTCTCTCTCTCTCAGTGAATATATTATAAATGTAATATATAACCTATAATATATATATGCATACATTATGCATATATTATATAATGTATAGTGTATATAAAACATTTATATATTATAAATGCAGCAAAAAGTAAAACTGTCAGAAAGCTCAGGCCTTTGTACTGGAAAATGATAAGAGCAAACAATGAGACCATAAGGGAACAAGCTATTTTCCAACCTTTGCAATTGAATTTCAAAAATCAGATTCAAAAGCAAGTAGAAGAGAATATTTTTTTTGTAATGTAAACTAACCAGAGCCCAATTTCTCATTTCCAAATAAAAACTTTGATTAAATTAGGCCACCTATCCTCAAATCTTCCAAAGAATGCAAATATGAACCCTGTATGGGACAGCTTTTCATATTTGCAATATTTGGATGATATAAAGGGGACAGTATATAGGGGACAGCTTTTCATATTTGCATTCTTTGGAAGATATATAGAGAACAGTATACAGGGGAAGGCTTCTCATATTTGTATTGATTTGAGGATAGGTGGCCTAGTTTAATCAAAGTTTTGCTTTGGAAATAAGCAATTGGACTCTGGTTACCTTATAAAAAGAAATTCTCTTCTACTTCTTGGTTTTTGAATCTAATTTTTGGCATTTAATTGCAGAGGCTGGGAAATAGCTTTGAAAGAGAGCTTGTTCCCTTATATTTTCATTGTTTGCTCTTCTCATTTTCCAGTACGAAGGCCTGAGCTTCCTGATAGTTCTTCTTTTTGCTAAAGGATTCATTTTTTAATAGAATCAATGCAGCCCCATTCCAATGCCCATCAGAGCTTTCGGGAGGGAAAATATCACTATGTTTCATCTCTAGTTAGGATTTTGTGAACAGCTCCCTCAACTCAATAGATCAAGCCAGCTCTTCCTGTTTCTTGAAGGAATGAAATAAAGGATTTTAAAGGCAGTCAGACAAGACGGGGGTGGTACTGATGCAAACAGAATATTCTGGTTTCTAAGCAGCATTATTTCGGTTTAGTCACAATACCTCAGAAAGTTTATGTGCCCTGTCGTAATTCTTGCTGCACTGGAGTAGCTGAGCCGCTAAATTGCAGTCTTTTCTGTAGAGCTCCTAAAAAAAAAAAGCACACACACAAGACAAAAAGGCCTGATTTTTACAGCTGGCAACCGACCTAAGGCTTTGATTCTTGTTTCAATATCTGTGCCATCTGTGCATATTTTACTCTGGAGCAAGGCAGAATACACTTTATTTTTCCTGATTCAGTAAGGGATTCATCCTTCAAGGCACTGACCATTCTAGCCTGATCTAATGAAATACTTGCCAAATCCCTCCCATTTTTTGTCCACCTGAAAAATGTGACGGGTGGCTGTTATCCCGCCTGAGGGTGTGGGAGGGCTACCCCCAGCCGGGGCAGCTCCGGCAGCAAGAACAGACATCCCCATAGCCTGCCCTGGCCGGGAGCTCCGCACGTCTCGTTCCACCACCACACTGAGGCTGGCGCCCTGCCTCCCCACCATGACAGGCAGTCATGACTGCCAATAACAGGCAGCCATGGCAACCTCCAACATTGGATGGGGCCAGGAACAGATGTTCCTGCTGGTTCCACACACTCTGACCCTGCTGGGCAGCTACTGGATCTGGACCGTGGGTCTGCTTTGTTCCGGGCCCACATTTATGGCCCAGTCACTACTCCCACTGGGGTTTGTACCACCCCTACTGACTACTGGGCCAGTGTCACGTTTGTTAACACCTTTGGTGTCTGCAGCATCGTCTCCCTGTAGTGCTGGAGTTTCAGAGCTCCTGAGCCCCAGGACTGTTGTCTATGGCTGGGTCACACAGTTTGGGGCCTACTGGAGGGTTAGTCTTAGAATCTGCAGAGCCCAGGGCAAAAATAAAAAATGTTGGGCCCCTACTGGCCCCACTGTGCCAGGGGCACCTTCTGCAGGACTCTGAAGATGGTCATGTTTTGGCCTCTGCTGAGAGGGTGTGGGGGCCCCCCACCCTGCCCTGGTGAAAACAGAGGCCACTATGGGGCCCTGGAACTAGAGAAAATAGCAAGTCTCGGGAAAGTTGCCCCAGGTTTCCCTGTGGTAAGACCTGCCCTGGCCTACTGTCCCCTGCCAGTTGCTTCTGCCCTGTCTTGAAAATGGCAGTCTGGGCAGTGGCTCCACTCTCTTCACTTACACTTGATTTTGTGACAGCAAGAGCATAGCAATAATAAGGACAGGCCATTCAGTTGCATTGGGGCCCTTGAGCCTGGAGGTCCCTGCTCTCTGGGGCAGTCGCACCTCCTACGCCTGGGAGGAGGTGCAGGGAGGCCCATGCTAGCCTAGCTACACCGCTGTAGGACAGAGCCACCTATTGCAAGTAAAGGAAGTGGAACTGCTGTCCTGCAGCTTAGTTTGTAAAAGCGACTTTCTCCCTTATGAAATCCTCTTGTTAACTCCCAGGTGATGACATTAATTCTAAAATGCAAGCAAGCAAACCTCACGTCAATGCATTCCATGCCATGTCAGGATGCATTCTGGGATGTCTTCTGTGAAGCAGGAAGCAGCAAGAGGACTTCACCGAGGGAGAATGCTTTTCAAAATAGTCCGTTATTTTGAATGGCCTTATTTTTGGGTGGGACCTTAAGCTGTTGTTATAATGCAAAGACTGAAAAATAACCATGATCATTACTGAGGGGAAAGGAGGATCCATATTCCATTGCCATCCAAAGTGGCTACTTTAAACTAATGAGGAATATATAATATTAATAATAAATAATAATAATAAATTAATAATTCATAATGGAATAATAAAAAGGAATAAATAATGAGGAATCAAAATTGGTTCACACAGAAGTCAGATTTTGTCACTCCCTCATACAGTTTCACAGATGCAAGCGTGAATGCTGCAGTGGAACTGAGGCCGTTTTTAGACGAGCGCGGTGGCGCCCGCGCTTGTTTTCAAAAAAGCCGGCAGCCCGTTCCACACGTGACGCTGCCGCCGAATACGCGCATGTGCGGGCGATGCGCTTCCATTTCCGGCCGCATATGAACAGCCTCGATCGCCGACCCGGTCAGTTCGCGCCCGGAAATGGATGCGCGTCGGCCGCGCATGCGCGTATTCGGCGGCAGTGTCACGTGTGGAACGGGCTACCGGCTTTTTTAAGAAACAAGCATGGGCGCCGCCGCGCTTGTCTAAAAACGGCCTAAGGCTAAGGTGATTTCTGAAGAAATGTCAAAATCCCATTGAGTTCAGTGACATTACTCTAGATTTAGACCAGTGCTCATGAGATCAGAAACCAAGCCTTTGGGTTTTAGGAATGGGTATTTTTAGAAGAACTCATTTATCTCATTCCCCCCCCTCATGCTCTAATTAAATGCCACACAGCAAATCCCAATTTTACACTATGAGGAATTACTTGTATGAATATCGAGTTATTCATGGGATAAGAACCTTTTCCCACAGGAGTAAGGGGGGATCAAAATCAGGCCAAAAAGACAGATATGGGACAATGTGTAAGGTGTGGATGGTCAGATGTGAATGAACCCAGTCCTAACAGAAACAGAATGTCTTTTGAAGTGGGAGTATTTTTCTTAATATCTCCATTTGTGGGGGGTGGGACTATAATGAACTAAACACAAGCAATCTGGCCCCTTCTTGTTGCTCTGAGTTTGTAGCATGGAACAGTTTCTTTCATAAACTGCTTTGCTAGTTTCAAAGCCTGGGCCAATTTTCAGCAACATTTAAGGAGATGCATGGTGGCAGTTACAATGGTTAGTCTAGTTTCATGTCACAAGATAAAATCATATTACTATGAGCTAGACCCAGGGAGGATCTAGTAGTCAAAATGGCTGAAGAGGGTCAGTCCCGTGACCCGCTTCTCATGCTGGTAGTTGTATTTCACTAAGGAATAGGGCGGGAATTCTGGTTTAATTTTTGTTTGTTTTGTTTCTTTGGTTTTATGGATTTAATTACAGATTTGCATTTTGGTTCCGTATTTAAATCCATTAAAGCCTTTAAAATACTAATCATTAAAAAATAATAATGCTGCTACCATTTTGTTTAAGGGCAGCAGCCATTTTGTGCATGCACAAACCAGTCCAGTGGCCATTTTGCACATGAGCGATATGGAGCAGGGAGGATGCTGCGGTGAGGGAACCTGCCGGAGCCCCCACAGTTGTGGTGGTGCTTCAATCAAGCCCGTCTCAAGGCTGGTAAGTACCACTCTGGGGGGATGGGGGAGGGGGAAATACAGAGCCCATTCTGGGCCATTATGGATTAATCCAAAACCAAAAGTCCCATCCCTGCTAAGGAAGAACAGGATGGTCAAACTACTTTGGGAGGAAATGATATTATTATCTTAACTGGCAGTCAGAATTCATATTGAAATTTCTGAACAGGGCAGAATGTGCTCCATACAGTAGCTAGAGAGGAGGTTCCTAAATGATGGGGTCAGCCCCTGAGTGGGGTGGTACTGTCTGTAGATGGGGGTCACAATCCCAATAGGAATGTTATATATTCTGCATGACTTTGTTGTTGTATGGGGTTAGGCGACTGCAGCCCACGGTCTGCCCATGCAGCGTCCCCTTGCCCCCACACCATAGAGTTGCAGGTGAATCGCCCGATCCTCTGGACTGCTGCCAGCAACTCCGTTGTGTTGCACGGGGCAACCTCCTGCTGAGAGCGGAGCTGCAGTGGCCATCCGCCAAGCAGATGTACAGCAGCCCCGCTTCTGGCCGCTGCCCCAGATTTGGGCTGCCTGTTCTGCTGGCTGTTCTAGAGCATTCCTGCCCTGCCTCTGCTCTGCCTGCACATCTGGCGGCCTGCCTTTAAATGGACGGCCCGTTCGGGGGTGAGACAGGGTGGAGGCGTGGGTGCTGTTGTCCATGTGAAAACTCCCAGTGTAGCAGGGGTGTAGCAAGGTTGGATTAGGCCCTGATGCAGAAGAAGGAATGGGGACCCTTGCCACCCTCTCCTAGCAGCAGAGAATCCAGCTCCACCAAGGAGCTGCCCCCCTCTTCCCCATGACTCGGGGACCCCAGTGCAGCTGCACTACCATTCTGTATTGTAGCTACGGCTTTGGAAAATAGTTTTGAGGATCTCCTTTATTAGGCTTCTTCTGCTGGTGAGAGTATGCAAACTTTTGGACCACAAGCTGCGATGCACCCTGTGTGGCCCAAAGCTTGAGGAAGGGCTCAGTACTTGCATGCCTAGAAGAGACGTTGGTCCAATAAAAGATAGCATTCAAACAGCTTTCTCCATCCATTTTAGGTACAGAAGGAAAGCCATTGGAAACATTCACTGCAGCACAGAAACTAAATGTTCTGAAAAGTTAAAATGCCGGGAATGTCCAGACGTGGCAAACGTTACTTTTTGACAAATCATATAAACAGTTCTAAACAGACTCTAAACAGTTCACGCATGACAATCGTCCATAATTCAATACTTACATTGTCTTCTGACAACTTATCTATTGTCACCTTGGCTTCTATCAAGTGATTATTGAGTGCTATGATTTCGTGGCTTAAAGCTCTTTTTTCCTCTTCGTAATGTTGACCCTGGGTATAAAAATGGACCAGTCAGCATTCTTCCCCCTCAGACATGCTCAAAGTTGAATGCCATTTTCAAAGCCAGAGAGATTCTGTCCATTAACTATGTTTCCCTGCTTTCTGGCTGCCAAACTAGCTACCCCATTCACTCAGCTTCTGTAAGTAATAGGCCATGAAAACCTGAAGGCCAAATTAATTTTCCAGTTAAAAATCAGAAATAGAAACAAAAAGAAAAGTCAGCAGAACAGCTGGTTTGAACACTCCTTCCAGTCCATGGACCACATGGGGAAATCAGACCTGGAGGACCACGGAAGAAACCTGAATTTCTTTCTAAAAATTCTCAAGTCCCCCCTGCCCCCACCAGTCACATCATTTGTTTTCATTTCTGCCCAGCTGGAGGGGCAGCAGTTGCCATGGAAAACTAGGCCAACCCAGTCTTTTTAAATAATGTACTCAGTTTGGAAGCTTCCAACGATAAGCAAATCAGGTTGTTCATTTGCAATGTTCATTTGCAGGAAGAATGGCAAGTCTGTCTGTTCAAATGTGCTAATTCTGAAAAGTAGACCAAGCATCAGTGTAATAAAAAATATTGTTTTGAAGATCTGGCCCTTTTTCCCTTCTGCCCGTCTGATCTTATTTTATTAGAAAGGTCACCTTGCGCCTTTTTTTCTAACTGTACACAAATCAGCATAAAATATGAGCTGCAATTGGTCCCAGAGCTAGAATGTCAACACCTAATCCACATTTTTCTACCACGGATGATAAAAACAAGGACCCAAACCTTCAGACCAGTATTATTATTATTATTATTAACAAACATTTATATAGCGCCAGCAGTGTACCTGGCACTTTACAAAGTAATAAAATAGACACGGTCCCTGCCCCTAGGGCTTACAATCTGAGAGACAGGAGCTGGGGGAGAGACTTAGGAAGGGGAACAGAGGGAGAGACAAGGGGTCTAACATTCATGAAGATGCGAGGTCTCAAGTGCACGTACTTGGCTTGGTTACGATGAGAATGACAGCAGGCAGGTCCATGTTGCAAGGATAAGGGTAAACCGATCGTAGGTATAGGAATAGTGGCTCAGCAGGATAAAGAGTCAGACAGAGCAGAGCGAAAGAGGTGAGTTTTAAGGAGAGATTTGAAGGTATGAAGGGAGGGGGCAAGGCGGATGTGGACAGGGAGGGAGTTCCAGGCATGGGGGGCAGCAAGTGAGAAGGGACGAAGGCGCTTAGGGGAGCAGGGAAGGCGTGGAAGGGTGAGAGAAGGGACAGAGGAGGAGCGAAGTGCACGGGCTGGAGTATGGAGGGCGATAAGTGCAGAGAGGTAGGGGGGAGCAAGGTTGTGAAGAGCTTTATAGGTGAAGACTAGGAGCTTGTGCAGGATTCGTTCAGGAAGGGGAAGCCAGTGAAGCGAAGAGAGGAGGGGCTGCACATGGTCGAAGCGACGGGCGAGGTAGATGACCCTGGCAGCAGAGTTTTGGACAGAGATGAGGGGAGAAAGGTGAGACCGGGGAAGGCCAGTGAGAAGGAGGTTACAGTAATCGAGGCGAGAGATGACCAGAGCATGAACAAGAGTTTTGGCAGACGAGACAGAGAGAAAAGGGCGAATCTTAGCAATGTTATGGAGGGAGAAGCGACAGGATTTAGCAACAGAGTCAATGTAGGGTTTAAAAGAAAGGGCTGAGTCAAAGATGAAGCCTAGGCTACGGGCTTGGGGGACAGGCAGGATGGTGACTCCATCAATAGTTATTGACAGTGAGGAAGGAGAGGAAGGATGAGGGGGGAAGATAAGAAGTTCAGTTTTAGCCATCAGTATTAGTATCATCATCCGCAGTATCTCTACAGCTGCTTGAAAAGTGTGACGATGATTTAAATAAATAAATAAATAAATAAATAAATAATCAAAATGAAATTGTATTAAAAATGTAAAGGGTGCTTTAGAAATTTTCCTGGAAATTGTGTTTCCATTAAATGCCTGAAATTTGAAATGTCTGAAATCTTTTAATTTTTTTAAACTTTTCATGAAATTAAAAAATTCCAAAAAATGCAAAAATGTTCACATTTCCAATGAAATTGTGCAAAAAGGTTTAGCAGCATTTGAAAAGATTTTTCTAAAATAAAAATGTTAAGCATCTCTAATAACACCTGTCTTGTTGTGTCACCTACTGGCTCCAAGTGAGATCAGGGCTCACTGAATAAAAAGACAGTAGTGCCTGCCCAACGTATTGTACAGTCTAAATAAGCAAGAAAGACAAAGGATGGAAGAAAGTAGGATTAGCTTAATTTCACAGATAGGAAATGGAGGCACAGAGAAGTTAAATGACTTGGAGAAGGTCACATAGAAAATCTGTGATGGATGTAGTGTTGGCAACTGAATTAAGATCTCTCAAATCTTAATCCCGGAATTACAGGATTGGCCCTTCATGGGAAGAAAATCCTAGGTGCACAATCTGTTGTTTGCATTTGTCAAAGAATATCCCTAAGTAACTTAACTTTGATCTTTCATTGTTATTAGAGCTTGCTACTAAACCTGAATCCATCAAGTTAGCAGTAACTGTAATATGCTTTCTCATCATATATATTAGCAGAATTAAAATGTACTTATATATCAGCAGCCTGGTCTGCTCCTGTTTCAGGCTGATGTGCATATGGAAATTTTCATTCCCAGAAGAATTTGAAGTTTTAGATGGCAGCCACCGCCCTTCACTCTGTTTTGACTCAAGGAGCAGATTGAGGGGCTAACGGAAACAAACTTTTAGTTAAATATGGGATTTTTGCTTTTTCTAAGCCCTTGCCATGCTGAAAGTAGAGCAGTTTGTTTTGGGGTCACTATGACTGCCATAGCTGTTGAGATTCACCTCCAAGCCAAGCCACTTTTACACGAGGTGCTTAGAAGCGCCTTCGGATACCCGCATTCAAGAGGAAAACTGTGTGGGGAGTGTTTACCATTATCTTCAGTGGCGGCAGCTGCATCTGTAGACCTGAAAATTGAGGTCTACAGATATGTGCCTCTTGAAAACCCCGTGTCTGTAGCCACCGCTGCCAAAGCGAACGGGTGGCATGTCACTTCCAGAAGTGCGAGGAGAATGTAAACACACCCCGTATGGCTTTGATCTTGAATACAGGACTCTGGAGACGCTTCTAAGAGCCTCGTGTAAAAGTGGCCTTAGTGTCTGGACAAAAGAGTACATATTGTCAAACTTTTGGCTGTTTAATAATAATAAAAAAAAAAATGTCTTCTGTTGGTATCATTGTACTAATGTTCTAAGAAAGCCGTATCATTGCTAGCTGGAAATATTTTTCTATTTATAAGAGAAAACTTTTGGGGTTCATTTCTTTAGCAGATCCAGGAAATATAAGGTCTGTATGATTTTTTTTAATATGGATGCGCATGGGAGCTAAGTTTTGTCTTTTTATGTTGACATTCCGGTGCAGTTGTAAAACCTGGCTGTTCTCCCAGGCCTTTGGGGAGGAGGGGAGGGGGGGTTAATGGGTTTTGTACCCTAACTTTTTGTTTTAATGTTCCCGGGCCCTGTTTTTAGAAAATAAAATAAATAAATAAATAAATAAATTCTTGCCTTTTTTTGTCTTTCATAGAAATTTACTGCAGATAATGTATGGGATGCATTTTACACATTAAATGCTAAATAATACATTAAAATGGTATAACCTGTAAATTAGTGTTTTTAAATAAAGAGCTTTTTATTCGCAAATCAGCAATTTCCTATGAATGACAACTCTGCATTTGCACTCTCTGTGCTGTGCAATAAAGGGTATTTTCAGATGTGACGTTGCTCAATTTGCCCTGCCACGGAAACACCTTACTGATTCCCCACTGGGGCCAACACGTAACGGCTAACAGATGTGTTGGCTGCTCCCGGTGGGGAATCCAGCGGTGGGGCCGTGCAGCGCACGCCCCATCCCCCCACGCTCCCTAGGTTGGCTGCCCTCTTGGGAGATGGGTGGGCGCCGCGGCCAATGCGGCTGCAGCGCCCACCCGCATTGACCACGGTCTGGAATCCCACCACTGATTCCGGGCCATTGTAGGGTGACAGTCGTTATGGTCCCCTTGATCACGGGGGGGGGGGGGGA
>QEPC01002847.1:682782-733882 GCA_003113815.1 Sphenodon punctatus | reverse complement strand
ACCACACAAGGGACTCCTGGGGAGAGGGGGTGCACACGCTGGGTCTGCCAAAGAAGTTCCCTCAGGTTGTAAGTTGGCCCACCGTGTCTCGTTAGAGATAGGGCCGTATCATCACAGGGAATGGGATCAGTACCAGAGTGTGCAAGCCACCTCTTGGTCCCCAGGGGGACCAGGTCCCTGCCCACACGTCCAAACCCCTTGCACCCGTCCAAGCACACCGTGCTGGGGGAAGCACACCACGTGGGAAGAAAACGTGGGGAAGGGAGAGCACCCCTGTGGGCAAGGGAAAAGGAAAACGGGGAGAACACCCCCACCCACCACAGGGAGACACTCAGGGCTTCTGGGAGATAGGGGGATAGTGCACAACACACAGAGCAACACACACCTGTACCCAATCAGTCACTTACTTAATGCTGCACTTGCACACGCCACACTCCGTCCTCACACTCTCACACGCTCGCTCTCTCTCTTTCTCTCTCTCTCTCCACTCGTTTCACTGGTCTGTCTTTGAATTCAATCGCACGCTTTGGGGGCCAGCTTCACAGTACACTGATCGCCGGCACTGGAAGTCTGTGCCGGCTGACCCTAAATACCTCTGGCTCCGCCCCTTTGTGCGTGTAGCCGCGCTGAACGGCGTAACGTCATTCCTGGCTCCGCCCCTTGCTTCTCCGAGACAAGCGGCTTTTCTCTAGAGGGTTCCTGCGGTGATTGCTCCGCCCCGAGATCGGGGGTTATACTACGCCCCCCCCCCTCCTCTATTGCTGAGGCCTTATGGGGTGCTTCTTGCACCGGGGTCAGGGTCTCTGACGGGGCGTTCTGGGGTGCGGGGCCTTTGTCTATCTTGCGGGGTTTCCTCCGTCCCCAGGTCCTGACAAGCATGGTGAAAGTGATCCCCGGCGGAGACCAAAAAAAAATCACATCTGGTCGGGCGCCATGGCCCGGGATCACCGGCGGGATCCCGGGCCGGGGCGATTTCGGCCAGACGCTGCAGCCGCATTGGCCCCGCCGCCCGTCCGTCTCCCCAGAGGGTGGGCAGCGGGGAGTGTGGAGGGCGACGGGGCCATGCGGCCGTACCTTGCGCTGCATGGCCCCGCCCCCTCCCAGATTCCCCACCGGGATCCCCCGGCACATCTGTTAGGGCATGATGAGGTCATCCCGGTGGGGGATGATTTGGTTGTTTTCGGTACGGGGCCAAGCGGCCCCGTAACATCTGAAAACACCCATTGTTGCCCTGTTACAGCTTGTGTTGGTGGTTTTATACTTTATTAGCCAACTACCTAACAGCACACATTTTGTTGAAATTTGGGTTTGTTAGAGACCAAATAAAATGTATAAAATCCATAAAATAAGATAAAACAGATAAAGTGGGTTTGCATTGACCCATCAAAATGTCCAGTGGGCAAAATCTATGCTAAATAAACTGATATGAAGCAACAAATATTTCATGAGACTGCTCTTACCCCCAACATAACTGATCCCTGATTCAAGCAAGGAGACTTCTGGGCTGGAGAGTAAGAACTTCTGAGTTGTCAGACTAAGTCAAACCAATGGTCCACTAGCCCATGATTCTCTGAAAGAGGCTAGTACCAAGTGATTCAGACTGGGGTACTTCTGTGCAAGATTTCCCCCCTCCACTTCCCCCTCACGCCCGGGCCTGTACATCATCTGAACACTCCAAAGTAAATCACAGAGTAAATATTTCATAACACCAGGCAGTGCAGCTGGGAGTGAGGTGGTCACAGACATACAGACCCCTATGCTGTCCATAAGTATGTCATGCAAGAACAGGTGGAGTTGTGACAACAGGTGGAGCCCTGTGCCATCAGGGCTTGCTGCCCCGCCCTAACCCAGCCTATAAGAAGGACTCATGACTCTGCAGGTGGCTGGAAGGCTGTTTGGCTAGTGGGAGCTGTTGCTGTTGGGACTGCCATCAGGGCTGGTTGCTGGGCTTGCTGCCACACCCTACCCCACCCCACCCCATCCTATAAGAAGGTCTCCAGGCTCTGCAGGCAAGTGCCTGTGGTGGCTGCCTGCAGCAGCTGCCAAAGGCAGTCCGCCGTTTGGCAGCCATTTGGCAACTGTAGGGCTACAGTCTGGTACAGCCGATTCTTAATCCTTAGGTGTGGCCCTAAACAGGTTCGGGAGGAATGGGGAGAGATTGGGAGGTATTCCTGGGGTGTCACGGGGTTATATTGGTAATGATTACATGACTGTGTTGGTTAGATTCGGGGGGGGAGGGGTTAGCGGCATTATATGTGGTAAAGCTTTTGGGGGGTGGTTGTTTGGGGGTGGGTTAGGGGTTTTTGTGTGGTGGATTTTTGGGGATGTTCTGCTCCCCGAGTGAGAGGGGGGGCAGCGGGAGTGGGTTAGGGAGGGGGGGTTGCTCCCTTCTGTGAGAGGAGTGGATGGGCCCCTCTGTGAGGGAGGATAGAAGGGAGGTCGAGTATGCTCCTGTGAGAGGGGAGGATAGGGGAGGGTTGCAGGGGTGAGGGCTTGGTGAGACAGCCTCCAGGTGAATTGGGAGGGGGCGAAGCCTGGGGGAATTATGACAGGGAATTATGGACTCTCTGGGAGGCATGTTAAATTGGTTAGGCAGGACAGGTGTTTGATACCTGTTCCACTTGATGGCTCCCGGACAGACGGTGTGATGATCATTAACCAGAGGACCTCTGGCCTAGACCTTATGCTGGTTAATGCATCAGGTCTCCATAAGACCTGATGCTGGTTAACATGAAGTCAGTTGTAAATAAGCCAATGACGATCCAGGAGTCAATCCTGGACCAGGTCGCCAACCTTGCATGTATTATGGAGACCTGTCTGGACACTGAGTCAAGGCCTGTATTAGCTGACCTTATTCCAGCTGGGTACTCCGTTCAGCATCAGCTGCGATTGGAGGGATGGGGGCAGGGAGCGATGTAGCTGTTGTTTTTAAGGAGACTTGGTCTGTGAGGAGATATCGTGTGCAACCTATCATGGGAGTTGAGGGCCTCCACCTGGTGTCTGATTTGACCGGAGACAGAGTGGGGTTGCTGCTGGTATACTGTGCACCTACCTGTACAGTGGCATCCCTGTCTGCTCTGACCGAGCTGGTGTCAGAGGTGGTCTTGTGGTCCCCTAAGATGGTGGTCTTGGGGGACTTCAACATCTATGCTGACGCCAGCCTCAGAGGTGCAGGGTGTGAGTTCATGGCCACCATGACAACCATGGGTCTTTCTCAGGTATTTGTCGGCCTGACCCATGTGCGGGGACATACCCTAGATATGATATTTTGCACAGGCCTTGAGGCAGGGGATCCGCTGGTGGGGTAGGTATCAGCGGTGTCCTTGTCATGGACGGATCATTATTTCCTCCAGGCCAGTATCCTGGTGCATGTCAGTCCCTGGAAGGGTGTGGAGCCAGTCCGATTGGTTCGCCCCCAGAGACTTATGGAACCAGGGAGGTTCCGGAATGCACTGGGGGATATATCCTCTGGTTTCGATGACCGTTCGCTCGATGACCTCATGACGCTCTGGAATTCTGGACCGTATAGCTCCTAGGCGTCCACTCACGAATCGCCGACATTGCAGGTCCCTGTGGTATACAGATGACCTGCAGTGGATGAAATGGGAAAGGTGGCAGTTGGAGCGATGGTGGTGCTGTTCTTGTACTGAAGTGGACCGATTGCAACATAGAGTCAGTTTGCTGTGGCTGTGTGGGCAGAAAAGAAGGATTTCTTTGCTGCCCTCATAGCATCTGCGAAGTTGCATCTGGCATGAGGGGGCTGGTCAGTCCAGCCTCCCTCCGCCTGGAATCAGAACCATCCGGGGCTTGCTGTGACTTGTTTGCAGACTATTTTGTGGATAAAATCGCTCAAATTCATCATGGTTTCAACGCCACATTTTTGACAGTAAGTGAGTCTGAGGTAATCGAAGTCCCTTCCTGTCCTGTTTTATGGGATCAATTCCAGGCGTATCATCCTCTGATGTGGAGGATGTCTTTGGGGCTGTTTGGGCCACTTATTGTGAACTGGACCCAAGCCTGTCCTGGCTGATCAAGGCCAGTCAGGAGATGTTGGAGTCGTTGCTGGCGGGGACGGTCATTAGGAGGGTAGAGTGCTGAGCTGCTTGAAGGGGTTGGTGGTGCGACCTCTGCTCAAAAAACCATCACTTGACATTGATGCCCTGGCCAGTTATTGGCCAGTCTCTAAACTGTCCTTGTTAGGGAAGGTTATTGAGTGGGTAGTGGCCTGTTATCTTCAGGGGCATCTGGCTTTCATCTGAGTTATGGAACTGAGACTGCACTTGTGGCCTTGGTCGATGACCTCTCCTATGAATTGGACCAGGGCCGTTTGACCCTGTTGGTCCTATTAAACCTCTTAGCTGCTTTTGATACCGTTGACCATGAGTTGTCTGTGACTTGGCTGTGGGACCGAGTCGGAGTGGGCGGTACCGTTCTTGAATGGTTCTGCTCTTTCCTGGCCAGGAGAACTCAATGTGTGGTGCTGGGTGATTGTTCATCTTCTCCCCCGAACCTCACATGTGGAGTCCAGCAAAGCGCCATCTTATCCCCTCTCCCGTTCAATGTGTACATGCAGTCTTTGGGAGAGGTTGTCAGAGGTTTCGGCATATGGTGTCATCAATATGCTGATGACACCCAACTGTACCTCTCTCTTTCAGCTGACTCAGGCCCGGCAGTCTCGGTGCGCACCCGGTGTTTGTCAGCTGTTGGGGACTGGATGAGGGCGAGTTGCCTGAAGTTGAATCCTGATAAGACGGAGGTGATGCTTGTGGGGAGTGCCAGGGGAGTAGTGGCCCCCACCATAGATGGGGTCTGCCCTTCGCTGGTATCCCAGGTCTGTAGTCTGGGGGTGCTCCTGGACCCACAGTTCTGGCTGGATGTCCAGGTGGCAGATGCGGCAAAGGGCGCATTTCGCCAATTACATCTGGTGCGACGGCTTAAGCCGTATGTCTCAGTTGCGGACCTGGCCACTATCATCCATCACTCAAGATTAGATTACTGTAACGCGCTCTATGTGGGGTTACCCCTGGTGACAGTTTGGAAACTGCAGCTGGTGCAGAATGCAGTGGCCCGGCTCCTTAGGGGGATGAGTCATGGCAAGCATGTTACACCGGTGCTCCATTCTCTGCGCTGGCAGCCAATAGTTTTCCAGACCCAATTCAAGGTGTTGGTATTGACCTTTAAAGCCCTAAATGACCTGGGCCCCAACTATCTGTGGGATCACTTCAGTCCCCGGATTCTGGATTGACCCCTGCGGTGAGTTGGGGGTGCTCTCCTTGAGGTCCCCTGGGTTTCCCGGATGGCAACAATGAGGAGCGTGTTCTCGGTGGCCACACCATGGCTGTGAAACTCCCTTCCAGTGGAGGCCTGCCTGGCCCTGGCCCTCCCTTCTTTCCGATGACATTGTAAGACCTGGCTGTTCCGCCGGGCCTTTGGTGAGGGAGACGGGTGAGGGTGGGAGGTTGGGTGGGTATGGGGGGGGAGGGGAGAACACTTGTTTTTTTATTTTAGCTTTACTATTGGTTGTTTTAGATGTTTTTATGCTGTTGTATTTTAAAATATTGTAAGCTGCCCCAAGCTGCGAAGGCAGGAGGGGGTGGCATAAAAATCTAATAAAATAAAATAAAATAAAATAAAGTTGTGATGGGGGGGAGAAGGGGGGCTGCTGGTCCTAATCATCTCCTTACTAATTTTCAATTACATTTATATGTTTTAAACATTTATTGTTTACAAAGATTTCCCTTACATAGAACCAGTGAGGAAGTTCTACATTACTGGTATTAAAAATGTGCGTAGGGGGAATAATTTGTGCGACATACTTTTTTGAGGCAGGGGGGGTCTGTAGTAGAGTGGCAAACTGTGACGTGTGTGTGTATAGGTTATAATGGCACAAAAACCCTTAAGAACATAAAACCATAAGAACATAAGAAGTGCCATACTGGGTCAGACCAATCATCTATCCAGCCCAGCATCCTGTCTCTGACAGTGGCCAATCACAGTGGCTTGGGAGAAGCACCCAACAGGTCACAATGAGCTCCCGCCACATTCCCTGTTCCTGTCTGGCTAATAGCTGCTAATCGACCTATCTTCCAGAAACTTGTCCAAACCTCTTCTAAACTCAGCTATAGTAGTGACCCTTACCACAGCCTCTGGCAGTAGATTCCACAACCCAATTATACGCTCAGTGAAAAAATATTTTCTTTTATTTGTTTTAAACTTGCCACCCATGAGTTTCATGGAGTGTCCCCTAGTTCTAGTACTAGCTGAGAGGGTAAATAACTGCTCCTTGTTTATTAGTTCCACACCACTCATGATTTTATAGACCTCTATCATATCTCCTCTCAGTCGTCTCTTCTCCAAACTGAAGAGCCCCAACCTACCAAGCCTCTCCTCATACGGGAGCCCTTCCATGCCCTTGATCATTTTTGTTGCCCTTCTCTGTACCTTTTCTAGTTCAGCTATGTCTTTTTTGAGATGGGGCGACCAGAACTGCACACAATATTCGAGGTGCGGTCGCACCATTGATTTGTATAGAGGCATTATGACATCCTCAGTTTTATTCTCTATCCCCTTCCGAATAATTCCTAACATTCTGTTTGCTTTTTTGACTGCTGCTGCGCACTGCGCTGTGGATTTCATTGTATTGTCCACAACCACCCCCAGATCCTTTTCCTGAGTGGTAACTCCTAGCTTAGTACCCAGCATTGTGTACGCATAGTTTGGATTATTTTTCCCTACGTGCATCACTTTGCACTTGTCCACATTAAATCTCATTTGCCATTTAGATGCCCAGGCACCCAGTGTCGTAAGATCCTGTTGCAGTTCCTCACAGTCTGCTCGTGTTTTAACTACCTTGAATAACTTGGTGTCGTCTGCAAATTTGATCACCTCACTCTTAACACCCTTTTCCAAATCATTAATGAATACATTAAACAGCACCGGTCCCAATACAGATCCCTGAGGCACACCACTTTTTACATCTCTCCATTGTGAAAACTGACCATTTAGTCCTACCCTTTGCTTTCTATCTTTTAACCAGTTTCTGATCCATAGTAAGACACTACCTCCTATCCCATGACTTTTTAATTTTCTCAAGAGTCTCTCATGAGGGACCTTATCAAATGCTTTCTGGAAATCCAGGTACACTATATCTACTGGGTCTCCCTTGTCCACATGCTTATTTACACCCTCAAAGAATTCCAACAGGTTAGCGAGGCATGACTTACCTTTACTAAATCCGTCTTGACTCTTCCCCATTAAGCCATGTTTGTCAACATGCCCTGTAATTCTGTCCTTAATGATGGTTTCTACATGGTTTCTAGCCAGCACCCTCCTAGGAGATTTCAATGGGAAACCCCAGGAGGAACAAAGAGGCACCTATTCCCCTGCTGTCCATCCCTGTGGCCTTGCGCCCCCATCCCATACCTACTCGGAGCGTGAGAGAAGCTCACAGAGCTCAGCAGGCAGCTCTCCTGAACTCCAGATTCCCATCAGGGTGGCCCAGGCTATACACCTGGCGGTCTCCTCCAGCCTGGGTTGCCCCTGGAAGACTTCCCACAGCAGCGTCCCCAGTAGCTGCTGCACCTACTCCTCCTCAGCCCCCCTGGGCTACATGATCACCCCAACTACAGTGGCAGGGTCCCCCTGTGGGGAAGCTGGCTCTTCAGGTCCCACATGATCTCCCAGAGCTGGGCCCGGTCCCCACACAGCCACTGCAGGGAGCCAGGCTGGCAGAGCAGAAGGATCAGCTGGGAGAGAGTGCTCTTCCTGTCCATGGTGCAGGGGCCGATGTGCATCTGGGCCCTCCAGGACACTAGCTTCTCCCCCGGGCTACACACCCGCCCTGGGAGCCCCAGTGTTTTCTCTCTGTGGGGTGGCTGAAGCTGGGGCCTTGCCCCTTAGGGAACCCGAAATCTGGGGCGGGAAACCCTCTGGATTTGAGCTTCCCTTGAAAGGGGCATTTTGGTCAAAATTTGGATTTGTTGGAACCCGAATTGCACACCCCTGTTTTTAAATATGCAAATCACATCTCGAATCCATTCTCTTTGTTCTGTTATTAAGCAAGCCTCGTTCACGTCATGAGAGGAGGGGAAGCTTTTTATTTGTACCATAAATAATCAAAACATTTGGGTGGGCATCTGTTTTTATTATAGCAGATAATGCTCGGATACTTGGAACGTTACTTGCAACTGCAAGCAAAACCCACAAAAGCCATATTGACTGCTCATTTCAGTTACAAGTAAGTCTTCAGTGAACCTATGTACAGCTTATGTGCTTTCCTAGATTGTAAGTCTCTGGAGGCAGGGACCTGTCTCCAATGTGCACTGCCAGGTACATTGCTGGCCATAGGTGCCTGGTAACCGCTGATAGCGGGGACTGGGCAGTGGTTCTATAGGGCTTTGGGAAATGTGGGTGGGGAGTATACCCCCCCTTCCCCCTCTATGAGTCGCCTATGTTGCTGGTGCTGTATAAATAATAATAATAATAATAGATAATAAATAATGGAAGCCACTGTTCCATTGCTCACAAGAGGAACTGGGTAGGATCTTTTAAAATGCAGTATGGGATACCAGGTAGTAGGCAGGCCGAGCACTGATGTCCCTTTCTTGCTCTGAGAACTCACTCCAGCCCTGGGTATAAGGCAGAGCTTCTCACTCTAGATTTCTTCAAATTGTGCAGGATTTTTTCTGTAGCAAGCAAACCCTACTGCGGATGCTTAAATTTCTCAAGTGCCATGTGTGTCAACATGAGACAGCCAAGGAAACGTCTTCCATCACTACATTAGTCTCAGCACTGTCTGATAATTGACAGCAATGGGAGTTACATGTCCTGAGGGCACAGAGCAAATATCAAGGTTAATTATCTGGTTGTGGAGCATAGGGCAACGATAAAAAGAGATTATTAAAATTGAAAGCGTCAAACTACATGTGCTAAGCAGTTCTATAAAGAAAAAAAAAGATGATGTAAAATCAGTTAAGTGCATTTGGGACTTGTTTATAAAAGTGCCAGTTTAAAGTTTCCTTCTTACTCACAAACTAGGGACAGCGCAGGCAATAGTGCGGCCACAGTCGTCAAGTTACTTAATATATATATATATATATAAAAAAACAGTAAAAACTATTAAACTATAGAAAATTCCAATTAAAACCACTCCCACTCCCACCACCCTATCCCTGCCTACTAATAGCCTGGTCGATTAAGTAGGTTTTACATTGCTTCCGGAAAAAGTTCAGGCTTTGACAAATCTCCAGGGAAGGGAGTTCCAAAATGGTGGAGCAGCCACTAAGAAGGCCTTTCTGCTTGCCCTTACTGTAGGGATTTGGCACCATGATGGAACTGGCAAGAGGGCGGTTTAGGGAGTACAATGGAACATAAGGGAGGAGGCTATATCTTTATTTGTTTATATCTTTATATCTATTTTATATCTTTATAAAAATAAAGATGATATGTAGGGCCCAAGCTGTCTTTGCATGCAAAGTTCTTCATTCTGTCCCTATAATCCCAACCTTGAAGAATTATCTTTTATGGGTGGGAGAATAATTAATTCCTTGGCCTTTCTGATCCTGTTGCCAAAAGTGGTCACATCCAGTGTCCGTTTTGAGGGTGTTTTGTATGATTTTGGTCTGGAAGGTCAAATGCTATTGCATACAGTGACCCTGATCACGTGTTCTGGCTGCTAACTCAAGTTGTCTAGGATTGGATCTGGTGAGCTCCCATGTGAGGCTAGGCTGGTTGATATTCCAGGTTGCCTTGGGCTGAGGCCCACAAGTCCCTTGCTGATGCGTGTTTCCTTCTGTTCTATGTTGCACACAAAAGCCGTTGCCATGAGCCAAGGACAACCACCTCAAACCCGCTACCTGACTCCCACAGCCACACCCGTCCAGGTTCTGTGAAAAATGTCAAGCCTCTGACTTTTTGTTTTGGTTCATTTGCAGGTTGGAGATGTGAAATTTTTCACAAAAGGAGATTTCCCCTTTTGATCAGCTCTGTGCTTTAGCCCATTTCTAACTAGATATCAGAAAATAATAGGCACGTAACTGGCTGCTGTTGTTTAGCTAAACCAGAATCTCTATATAAAGAAATTTATTTATTTATTCATTTATTTTAATACATTTATACCCCGCCCCTCCTGCAAGCAGCTCGGGGCGGCTAACAAATTTCAAATAAAACCACCTTAAAAATATTTTAAAACAGTCATAAAAATCTTACAAATAGAAACAGGGAAAGGACAAAAAATTCTAAAAATAATAGAGAAGGGTAGGAGGATAAAAAAACCCTCCCCCCCTCCCCATAGGCCTGGGTGAACAGCCAGGTTTTACAAACTCGCCAGAATGTTAACAGGCTGGGGGCCAGGCGAGCTTCCTCTGGGAGGGAATTCCAAAGGCATGGCCCGGCCACCGAGAATGCCCTCTCCATTGTGGCCCCCCGCTTAACACGGGGGGCCTCCAAGAAGGCACCCCCAGCAGACCGAAGGAGCTGCTCTGGGGCGTAGAGGGCGAGGCGACCCTTGAGGTATGAGGGGCCAAGACCGTAAAGGGCCTTATAGATCAACACCAATACCTTGAACCTGGCTCGGCACGCTATTGGCAGCCGGTGCAGAGTCCAGAGCACAGGTGTTATGTGGTCCTGGCGACCTGTCCCCGAAAGGAGGCGGGCCTCCACATTCTGCACTAGCTGCAGCCTCCGAACCAGGAACAAGGGCAGCCTCACGTAGAGCGGGGCCTTAGGGTCTACCATTTCATACTCAATCCAGTCTCTAACATTGCTGTTGCAGTTCAGAAATGGTTGCAGCTTGAGGTACATGTGGCAAAATGTCAGGTTTTGGTTTTGCCTTGAAATACATTTATTTATTTATATTATAGCACCAGCAGTGTAAGTGGCACTGTACAATTAATAGTTATAGACTCCCAAGGGGCTTACAATCTGAAGAGTTATAATAGGGAAAGACACCTTTAGACTATCTGCCTTTGTAATTTTGTATGCATAACATGGGCAGGAGAATCCTCCACAATTAATGTCAACAAGAGTTTTGCCATTAACTTCAGAGGGTAGAGGATTGCACCCTCAATGGCAAAACTCCCATTGATTTTAATAGTGGTGGACTGTGCTCTGAGTGGGCATTAAGGAAGGATTGACTGAAGTGAACAATATGATCTCGCCGTGTAACAGGAGTTGACCAAAGTGGCACACACAATACTTGAATTATGTGGCTGGAGCGATAAAGGCTCATGCTATTGACTTCAGAGTAAGTGGATCAGAAACAAAAAGTGATTGCTGTGCTGGTGCCAAATTTAAGAGGTGGAGACAGAATAGTCCCGGTGTGGACCAACGGTAGTTGGTGAGAATACACAAGTTTTCAGGTCGCACAGGGCCCTTCCTCAGGCATGTAACAAATCAGAACTATAGACTAAGCCCTGTGTGGCATGAAAGCTTAACTTCTATGAATCCAATAAACGATAATAATATCACCTGAACTACTTTGGGTGTTTTTAATTTAGTAAAGCGATGAGTTGGGGGTGGGGGGCTGGAACGTGGCTGCTGAGTGGCATTGCCGTGGAGCACATACTCAGGTGGAGTGAGCGGAGAGTGATTCAAACAGGTGGCTCCCAAAGTGGCCACTATAGCCACAGAGGCAGCCTGCATACACTCCCCCTGACACAGACCGTGGAGGAGGGGGAAGCACACCAGGCTGATCTTTGCAAGTGAAATGCTCCCAGTGTGAGCGCTGGGGAACCCAGGCTCCCTAGTGCTCCCGGCCAGTTCTTGTGACTTGTAAGGCTGCTTCCCCTGCCCACAGTGCCTCTTAGTGACAGACTTTTCTGCTGGTGTGGGTGGCTGCCACCTGGGTAGGGGCGTTGTGGCTGCCCGTTGCCATGGAGCTTTTTGGCTTGCCCTGCATGGAGCACTCTGGATTTCCTGGCATTGTTCTGTGCGTGGCTATAAGGGGGGGTGCTCCGTGGCTCATGGGTGCGTGCATCTGTCTGCTCCACTTTCAGACGGGCAGTGGGCTCAGTGGCTCCTGGCTGGCCATGCAGGGTAGCATCTTGTCTACAAAAACACCCTTTCTCCCATAGTCAGCCGATAAAGATGGTTCTTTGATAATGAACGTCAGTATAAACTGATCAATTCAACAATTTCAACCACTTTGGACAAAGCAGTTACAAAGCAGTATTCATTTCCGCGCCATCTGGCAGTTTTGGTTATTTGCTTCAGTTAGTTTGATTTGGGTACTTCATGTATTTGTTCATTTTATTTACTTTGTTTCAGTTAGTTTAGCTATTTGGTTATTCATTATTTTGGTTTGGTATGTCAGTCCCTTCATTTCATTCTACTTAGCACTATTCGTTCTACATAGCACTAGTGCTGTGTAATGGGACTATTGTACTAGGATTGTTGTGCAGCCGTATGGTGTGCTATAGCATTAAGTAGTCCAGAATAAAGTGACTGATTTACCAAAAATGAAATAATAAATAACTGAATACCCAAAATGAAGTACAAAAAATAACGAATTGACAATGTACCTGAATCAAAATAGTCAAATTAGCAAATATGGAAATTTCATTTTGGTGCCAAATATCCATTTTGATATTTGGTGAAGTATCCAAATATGTGACTAATATTCACGAATACAAAATTCTCTATTGGTTTCAGCTCGAATAATGACTTTTGGGCCACTTCACTGCTTTATGGGACAAGCATTTTAGTAATTATAGGAGTTCCTCTAAGAAAGTTTTGTCATCTGCAAAGTTAGGGCTTCTCGAGCTTCTTTGAGGTGTATGCAAACCACCAATGTCTGTGTACTATTTCCTCTCTGAATTTGGTCTCATCGGTGCAAATGGAAGCTGCTAACACATCACCTTGAAGCTGGTCTGTGGAAATGTCACAATCAGTTTGTCACATGTGAAAATCCTGGGCTGGATATTCCCACAATGGGATTGTGCTGCAAACCCCAGTCGTCCTGCCATTCTACCATTTCTAAAAGCTAAGAAGTGTTTGATATTAGATTAGGTTTTTAAATTTTAATGCCTACAAAAAATGTGATGAAGAAAGGCAACAGCTGGTCAGAAGCCTGATGCAAATCACAATGAGTCAGTAAAAGAGCTTGCATTAACTTTACAGGGCTTTGGAACAGACTGAATGTGTCTGGTAGATCTAAAAAGAAAAACTTTCACATATCCTAAAGCCAGAATGGTAGCTAGAAAGTAGGAGGTTGGACTGTGGTTGGGAATGATTTAATAATAGTCTATGGGTAATTTCATGCTGAACCATGGAAATGGATCCCATGGTCGGGACCATGATCCGGGGCGACTGAAGGTAACAGATGTTACTTTCGACCGATCCCAGATCGTGGCCACCATGATCATGGTTGGGGCCCGATCCCACCATGGTTCTGGACCTCTGGGCGGCCGGAGGTCCAGAATCGTGGTCATTGTGATTCCCGCCAGAGGTTCACTGGGGTGAACCTCTGGCCGAAGGCACAACATACGTTACTGTGGTTGACCGTGGTCTCGTGACATCTGAAATTACCCTATGGGTGAAAACAGACACGACGCTAANCGGCGGGAATCAAATTGACCACGATTCTGGACCTCCGACCACCCGGAGGTCCAGAATCATGGTGGGATCGGGCCCTAACCGTGGTTGAATTGGCCATGATCTGGGATGGGCTGAAGGTAACGTCAGTTACCGTCCTGTCTCTTATACACATCTAGATGTGTATAAGAGACAGATTGTATATAGTGCTGAAACTCGGTATTTGAAGTTACTTGTTTTTTACCAAGTATTGGAATTTGACTCGGTTTTACCGAGTACCGAGTAACTGAGGAATCGGCCTGGTATTCAGCACTCAGACCAAAATATGGGCCTTTTTCTGCCCCTATATAAGGTGATTCAGTTCTCGGTACTCAGTTTTCTTTTACTGAGTATTTTGCCAAGTACCCACATCCAAGTTTCCGAGAACTGGCTGTACACTAGGAGCCAGTCCTTGGAAACTTGGAAATACTCGCAAATAAAATGTTTACTATTCAATTTAGCCCTACCATGATTGCAATGTCCAAAGAGTGACAGAGTGAACTGTGATAAAGTTTGTTATATTGGAAGTTAAATTACTTTCAGATAACACTTACATGGAGTAACTGTATAGTAGCTTCACTGAGTAATGACTATGAGATATTGTATAGTTTCCTCTAATGTCCTCTCATTTGGGGTCCCCTTTCAGGGTGCACTGTGACTTCTGAACTTTGTGAATGTATCTCAAACTCTCCCTATGTTCCCCTCTCCCTCTTCCATCATAGACTGTAAGTCCCTCAGGGTAGGGACCTCTAATTAATGATTGTTCAGTGGTAGGTAAATTACTTGTGCTATATAAATATATAATAATAATAATAATAATAAATAATTAATAATAGTTCTCATATCCTCCTGTCTGCGATAGTTGAAGTCCCTTCCCCCCAAACACATTTATATACACATTGCCCCTTCCCACCTTCTTGTTGCTGCTTCTCTCTCTCTCCCCTGTTCTCTCCTCTACCCCCAGCCAGCCGCTTGCTACTCCACCATTTTTCAAATTCCCCTAGCTCAACCAGACTGAAGCTGGGTGTTTCTCAGCTGTGCTCCTTCTCATGTCCTCCCCTCACTGTTGGAGGTCTGCCCCCAGTTTGAGAACTCTGTGGTAGAGGGATAATTTCAAAGACACAAATATTAATTAAGCACTCATTGGCTGTAATCCACGAGCCACTTACTCAGAAGTAGGCCATTGATGTCAGTGAGATTACACCAGAGTGAATGGTTTTTGGAACACGGGTATTCAAAATAAATGGTAACTAGGTACTTGACTGCTATTCATAATGGCCACAATCCTGCAACTGCGTACTTTAAAGAAGTCTCATTGATTTTACTTTTGATTATAATTTTTTGGGGCCACTCCAAGTAAGAAGCTTCAGGGCTGCTGTCTATCAAGCAAATTAACACACCTACACCAGGAAGGGCCACACTGAAGTCAATGGGGCTACTCTGGAGTGACTGGTTGCAGGAATGTGCTCTATATAAATATGAGAAATACTGGTCAGTGGTGCTGTTACTGTTGCAAATTCTTTGTGGATTAGGCTGCCTGACTTTAAAAACCATCCCCTGCATTAACTTTAGTACAGTATTTTTCTGAATCAGGCCACCAAGGGGCAGATTTTGATGCCCACCCTTGTGATGAGTCAGTTGAAACACTCTTGGAATAAGGTGGTGTTCAACACAAAGAGGCCTCCATGCGGGGGTGGCGCAACCAGGTGATAATGGGCCCTGATGCAGAGGATGGAATGGGCCCCCTGCTAGGGCAATCTACTCCAGTGTGAGTAGCCACCCCCAGGGGCTGGGGCCCTGATGCCATTGCACTTACTGCATCGGTTATAGCTACGCTCTTGCCTCTATGAATCTGAGCCTTGCAGACCAATGCACTTTACTGGTTACATCACCATATTTAGATAGTCTCGCTTTCAAAAATTTGCATCACTAAATAATTAACATGCATTGAGTCATCTCCAGTCGTATTCATTTGCTTGAGGAAACGCAGTTAAACAACAAAGAATGATTTTACTTTGTCTCATAGAATCATGGAATGGTAGGGTTGAAAGAGACCTCAAGTGTCATTTAGTTCAACCCTCTGTTCCAAGGCAGGGTATTCTCTACCTACAGTATCTCATCAGAGAAGTACCTGTCCCGATGGGTTTGAAAACATCCAAGGAGGGAGTTTTCACAACCTCCCATGGAAGCGTATTCCTTTTCTTACTGTTCTTACCATTAGGAGTTTTTCTGTGCGTCTGACTGAAATCTCCATTGCTGCAATTTAAGCCCATTCCCTCCCAGATCCAGTAAAATGGGCTTGCAAATGCGATAGCTCATTTTACTCCTGGTTGGGCAGTCAGATGCTGGTCATGGTGGAGGCTAGTGTGGGCTGTGACTTGCATACTTTCCTGAGTCACAGCCAAGGCTAGCTGCCACCACGGCCAGGATCGATCCCATGCCAACATCTGGCAGCTGGAATCAGACGTGACAGTGGCACACGGGTTAAATCGAGTCACAGTGTGATAAAGTGGGCCACCGTCACGTCACTTAGCAAGCCTCTTCAGACTACCCCTAACTGACAGGGAAAGTCAGCACGGGCTGTGTTGTGTGAACCTCCCCCGTATCAGGGATGTTGTCTAAAAGAGTCCTAAGTACAGTAAGTAGTGCTCCACTGGAGCATAGCGTAGTATAATCTCTCTTTGTGGAGGAATGACTGTGTGATACTATTTTGGTCAATGTGACTATTTATGGAATTCAAAGGATCTCTGAAGTATTTCTGCTGTTCTCCCCAGCAGTCCTTTTGCCAACACAGCCCTTATTCCATGTGTCTCATTCATACAGAATAATATGGGGTGGTCTCCTCATTCTGCCTCAAACTATATCTTAATCCAGTTATTATAGCAACTAAAATAACCTCCTCTTTTGAATACTGGCTATTTTTGCATCTTTAATTCCATAGAAGGAGCCCTCGTTCGGTCTGACAAGGTGGCAGAGAGTACTGGCTTCACTTCCCGCTCGGAGCATGAGCATGGAAATCTCTGAATTTACTGCAACAAAAATGCCAGCATCCTGAAAGCATTTGCAGGCATCATGTTTATTACTCTGATGGATTATCAGGGAGCTGAAAGTTCACACATTAATCATAGGAAGATTATGAAAACATGCTTAAAATCAACCACAAAGTAAGGCTGATGCTAGCTCTCTTTTTTCTGACCTCTTTTCCCTCCACTTTGTGTATGTAGGACAATTGTTCTCATAAGATTTATAACAAGGATATAGATGGTACATGTAGCATCTGATAACCTGATGCTGATATTGAGAAACAGAGGGACCCCTGTGAAAATTGGGTTGCTCAGGTAGTGTGTGTTCCCAGTCCTCCCCTATGTGGCTGAGATGTGAACCATCAGGAGCATTTATAAACATAATCTGATAACTCATTTAAATGTAGGAAATCTACCTGAGGTGAGTTGGCAGGAGCACATGAGGTATGAAAGTGTTAAAAAGATGTTTGGAACAGAAAGAACAATCACTGTGGTGACAAAAAGAGAGCTGGAACTGTTTGGGCATATCCGTCAGAGGAAGGGAGATGTCTGCTCACAACTGTCATTCCTGGCTTATGGAGGGTAGAGCAGACTGAGAGGCATGCTGTATTAATCAGGGTTAGCAATCTATGCTTTCTAATCCAAACCCTGGTTAATAGTGTGAAAGAAGTAACAGACTTATTTCTTGACCATTTGAGTTCATCTCTTTTGACACAACAGGCACCTGGGGAGGAGGGAGAGGGGTAAAACAGGAGGTTTAATAGTTAAAATGGTATAACAGGAGGTTTAATAGGAGGCAATGGACAGAACAAACTGGAAAGCAAACGATCTGGAAGTGGTTGGTCAAGAGACCGCAGTACAGACAATGATAAGTTTTCAAGTTTTTTCCTTGACTTTTAAGACTTGACTAAACTGGGAATTACACTGTGTTAGAACACGACCTTAAGGAGTCATGGCAACTAATATGATGCAATCCACATAACAATCACCATTTGTCCTTCTCAAAAGGAGACTTGGTGAATGATGCGATACTGGCAGAGCTGCGTTCTGTATGCTACGCGTCATTTGATTCAGCTGTTGAGATGTTGTATGGATGCGGGGTTGGTGCAAATCTGGCAAAATGTGACATCACGTCTGCCTTTCGGCTGCTCCCAGAACATCCAGAAGATTTTTGGTTGCTGGGTTTTCAATTTCAGGGAAGATATTATTTTGATAATGTCATGCCACTGAGCTGCTCCATATCGTGCTCTGCTTTTCAAAAATTCAGTACACTACTGGAATGGGTGTTCCATCAAGAAGGTACGGTCACAGTGCCTCACACACTATCTGGATGATTTTTTGCTTGCGGGAAGGGTGGGTACCTGGGAATATGCAATGCTTTTGCACGTTTTCCAGGAAGTGGGGTCAGATTTGGGTGTGCCACTTGCTCCTGAGAAAACCAAGGCCCTATGACCAAATTGACCTATTTGGGGATAGAGATAGACACTGAGCAGTCTTTGTCCCACCTTCCTAGCGATAAACTTCTGTATCTTGGGGAGCAAGTGAGGGAATTTTTGTCAAGGGAAAAGGTGACTGTGCAGCAACTTCAGTTACTGATGGGCAGCCTGAATTTTGCTGTTCCAGATAGAATGGTTTTGTCAGCTGGTGCCTGGGGCCAAGGAGTCACCGGAGAGAATTCCAAGCAATATCTGGAACCTTGGATCATAGATCTTTTAAACACAGTGCCCTGGTGCTGCCCTTGCTAACTAACTACAACCTAACGCCACCACCACACCACTAGGGCTGATGCGGCAGCAGCTGTTACCATGCCGCGATTCCATTCCGCCATTTCAGAATTGCCCATGCTCCACCGCAGCTTTTCTGTGGACATTCCGCTAATTCCGCCGGCATTCTGCAAATTGCAGAATTGCGGAAAAATTGTGGAAACTGTCGGAAAACCGCTGTTCCGCTATTTTGTGGCGCTGGCGGAATGGCGGAAGTAGTGAAAATGTCATGTTTCCGCTAATGTTTGACATTATTATGATCCATTGAACCACAAGTGTTTATTAGAATGATAATGCTAATTTGGAATAAAGAGTGCAGCCTTTAAATCTCAACTTGTGTATCACTGGGTGAAAATAGACATGACACTAACTCCACTTTAACACCGCTTCAACATTTCTTATGCATGTTGCAGGGCTGCATAGGGCACCAATACAGCCCTGCAACATGCATAAGAAATGTTAAAATGGTATTAAAGTGGAGTTAGCATCATGTCTGTTTTCCGGGATGTGGCAACAAATTAGCTCAGCCTCCTCCAAACAGGTGCCATATAATCTGGGCCCTTGTATTTCAACAGGGCCTCTAACACTGAAACACACACGGCTCTGTTAGGTGGTAATGGCAGTTACCACCAGGAGATCCAATAAAGCTTCGATCTAGCATGAAACCAGAGCAACAGTAAATCCTAATAACTTGTATTTAGTTTTTATAATTTCCTGGGCCAGGCTTTCAGCTGGTGTAGTTGAACACGATTGTATAGAAGTGAATGAAGCTCTATGAATCTGAAGCAGGTAAGAATCTGACCTCCAATAGGAGAATGAAAAAAGTGGGAAACAGCTGTAACTTGAAAACCTGATGACTCAACCAGGAGAGGAACATCAAATGTAGAGAGACACAAAAGCAACACCTCCAGCCCGTCTAAGTTATATAGTTTCTCTGGGATAAAACAACAAAAACAACAAAAAAACCGCTAGCATGTATGTTCATTTTTTCAAGTCAGATGTCGAAGAGTTTGTCTAAAAAGACCTCCTGCTAGTCTCCATTTGTCTGCTTGTAGTTCTGATCTTCCTGGGCTGATAGATATCAGCAGAGTGCACTTTCTGTCTCTATTACCATAATGCTAGCTCCTGGGGAGTAGACAGCTGTCCAATTCCTGTAACAGAGCCTTTGAAAGATTTTCAGGTAGTGCTAAACATTTCATTGGGTTTTTTTTTTATCAATCAATTTACATATTCTGAATTAAGAACAGCATTCTCTGTATCAAAGGCCCTTTTCACACAGGTACCCCCCCCCCCACCATGTGTGCAGGTGCGGGGCGGGGGGCACTGTTACCTCAAGCTTGACATACGTGAGATACATTTAACATATTGGCTATAGTCTGGACATATTGACTTTAGTTTGGATAGAAAGGCCTGGACATATTTGGTCACATGATCTTCTATATTCCTTGAGCTTGTATGCCTGGGTAACTATGCTAGTTCTAAATTTATTACTTTAACTTTTGTACTTTTTAAATACTTAGAACAATCTTAAGTTTTAATTTTAATTATAACTATGTGACATGTACCTTTTAAAGTACTTTTATAAACCACCTATCAAGGTTTTACTCCGTTTTGGAGTTTTGTCCCATAGTGAATGTTTTCACTATGTTTTCATAAATATTTTAAGTTATATTCTTATTACAAATTATGTCTCTCTCTTCATTTATTTAGTCATTTCAATCTCTCTGGATATTTCCACAATTTAGCTGTTTGTCCAGGTTTTGAACCTGCATAATTATCTATCAATTATCAATTAGGAAAAGGATCCAATAAATTAATAACCAAATCAATATTAGACTAAAGCCTGGCCCCAGCACCCGTGCGAATGCTGTGGTGGGTGCAGGGGGATAGGTGGGCGCCTCTGGGTCCCGCGTTCCACCCACCTCCACCCACACATGGAGCAACGGGTGCCAATACCCGATGCTCTGTGTGTGAAGGTGGGTGGGGGTCCGTAGGAATGCACCCCCACGCACTGCCCCCCTCCACCCCACCGCAGCCCAGACCTAAAGTCAGAATGATACTACTTTCACATCAGGCCACTGATTGGGCAGGACAGATCTACATCCTGATCTGGTTGGCCAGAAACCCCTATATAACTTCCTGTGTGGCACCAGGCCTTCATCTGAACTTCTAGACAGCAGACAGTGCCTCAGATTGTTGTAATTTCTGCCAGTGTTGTTCCTTACATCTCCTGTTTCTAGTTCCCAACCCTTTTCTTTGGTGTTTCCTTGGTTCATCTTGTTCCTGTCTTCTCCTGATCCCTTCTCTCTGCCGTGCTGTACCACTCAGAGCAGGGGTGAAAGTCCATTTCTGACCAGATTCCCTTTTTGATGGATCTGGTTCGTTAAACGGGACCAAATGAAAATTGGAACGAAAGGTCATTCATTTGTTGGACCAATTGAAGAATTTCCATCCATTTTGCATATGCACAAAATGGTGCCCAGCTGTTCTACGCATGCATACAATGACAGCAGCTGTCTGCAAAATGGTGGCACCATTACCAATTGATTGGAATTCTGATCAGAATTTTGATGGTCATGCCATTTTGTGGGAAAAAATTCATTTTGTTCTGCAAAAATGGAAGCGCTATTTCGAATCAGTCCTCCTGGCTTCAGACTTCCGTCCCATATCAGGACTGAGTGCTCTGCTACAGACCCTGTGTCGCCTTTGTTCTCAACCTTTTGCTTGATGCCCCTGCAGTCTAAATGGCTTCCCACCCAGCTTACCCTTGATCACACACTGTGCCCACTTCTCTGAATCGATGTTTGCACAGACTCCCAGACTCCAACCATTATCCCATCTCTGACACGCACCCTGCTCCAGACTCCAACCCTTGGCTGAGATCCTGATATAACCATATTCAAACCAATCATAATATGAATGCACAGGGCTCATTTTATTGGCCTCTTTTAATGTAGTTTTTTTCCATATGTAATGTATTCATGGTTTTAAGCAAAGTTGTTTAATATTCTCCACATGAGAATTTTCTCATGCAAAACATCCAGTTCCACAAAAGCTGAAATATTCCATGGGAAAAGGAGGATTTCTGTGGGAATTTCGAACTTGTGGAAAAGTTTCCTACTCTTTCACATCACGTTCTTATTTCCCTCCATTATTCCCAGTTGAGTAGGAAAGTGAGGAAAACTTTACTTTCTCACACTTTCTTATTGTTTTCCCAAGAGGAAAAATTGAGACTTAAAAATTAAACAAATGAACAACAGCAAAACAAGTTTTCATGTCTTAAATTTTCTAAAGGAAAGTGGTAATTTCCCCCAAAGGAAAATTTTTGAAAGAGGAGGAACTTGTAAAAGATTCATGCTCTGGGACAAGCCTTTTCAGAGACTGGTGTTGTTTTTTTTTAATTACCAATAAATTTATTATGGGGAGTCTTTCCATTAAAACAGTAAGGCGGCAAATGTATCCCTAGGGACAGTAAACTCAACTGTATCATAGTTCAGCATACAGAGCATTTTCTTCAGAAGTAAAGCAACGGCTAGTGTTTTTAAAAAAAACCATACACACAGCAAGTGCTGAAACAGGAAGCAGAAATTTAGGAGCTTGTGCACAACTCACTAAACTCACTGCAACAGTTATTTCACAAAATTGCCGCCACCTACCATGCGAACCTGAGTCAATACTGAGCAAGGATTATACCATCTTTGGGAGACATAGTGTGATTCTGTATGGAATGTACATGTTTTTAGATGGATGCAGGGGCAACCCACATCCCCATGTCCACCTGCTTCCAGCCCTACCTGAGTCCATTTTAGATGGACCCAGCCAGTTCCCCTGGCCACAATCAACCTGAGCAGCACCCTCCCCCACATCACAGAGTTGCAGGCAATCGCTTGAGGTTCTAGGCTGGCGTCCGCAACTCTATGGTGTTGCCAGGGCAATAACCAGCTGGGAGTGGAGCTGCAGCGTGGATCCACTCATCAGACAGACAGCAGCTCCACTCCAGGCTGGTGCCTCAGGTTTAGCTGGCCCACTCCACTGGCAGCACTCCAGGATGTTCCAGAGTGTTGCAAGCAGGGCTGCCCCGGAGTGCGCCTGCTCTGCTTCAACATCTGGCGGGCCACCTCTAGCAGACCAGCCAGCCTGGAGGTGAAGCAGGCTGGCGCAGCAGCCCCTAGAGCGACTGTCCACTTGTTTGTACCCATTGGGAGCCATTCCTGTGCAAGATGTGTGCCACCTCGACACAACAATTGTTACAGTCCATGCACTACTCTTGTCTGAAGGACAGGGGTGCATGGGGGCGTTATCGGCTGTTGCTCTAGTTTTATGGGAACTCCCTTCCCCTGGAGGTTCATTTGAGCCTGAGCCTATGCATCTTCCAGAGGCGGTGTAAGACATTTTTGTTTTAAAAAAGCATTTGGTGGGTTGGGATAGGGGTTGGGTGGGAAGTTGTGGGTGGGGGTTGGGTGGAGTGTTTTGGAGGGATGGGGTTGGGAGAGGTTCGGAAGGAGTGCAGGAGCAGTTGGGGGTGGTTGGTTTTTTTATGCTGTTTTATAGGTTTTGTAAGCTGCCCTAAGTCATTTGGGAAGGGTGGGGTAGAAATTGGACATAAATAAATAAAAATAAACAAACGTGAGGAGCATATTCCGTTTGTAAGGAATAAGCCTCAAGGGCCAAAGGCTTGATATTTGGGCATTTAAGTCAATGGTAAAGCTTCTTTTAATGTTACAGGAACAGGATGGCTTAGATGAGATGGATCTATATATACACAGAGAATGTTACACACAGATAATATGCCACAAAAGCCACTTTTTGACGGATACTGGGGGGGACGTCTGTGTGTGCTCAGTGGAACACACACTTCTGGTGGGTGAGGGAGGATTTAGACAGCTGCAGATGGATGTGCACCCCCATCTACCCGCTGGCCACCCATGCTCCCACACAGAACAACCCAGGTTTTCCCCGGATGCTTCATGTGGGGAGATGGGTGGAGGTGTGTGGGTCATGGGAATGCATGCCCACCCACTTCCACTTTTAGATGGGCGGTACCACACGTGTCCACTGGATGGTCTAGTCTAAAAACGGCCAAATATTTATTTATTTATTTATTCCAATTTTTTACCTAACCCTTCCTGCCAAGGTGGCTCTGGGTGGCTTGTAATATTAAAATACAAAATACACATATAAAAATTTGTTTATTTACTTATTTCTTTATTATATATTTACTCCGTCCCTCTCACCTAAGTGACTCAGAACGGCTTACAATTTTTTTAAAAAACCCATAAAAACAATTACAATAACAACATAAATAAATCATATTACAATTTTATAAAATGTATAAAACCCCAGCTAATATATAAAAGAAAAAATAAAATAAAGAACATTCCAACCTCCTGACCCATCTAACCCATCCCACCCTCCCCCACCAAACGCCTGACGGAAGAGCCAGGTCTTAAACATAAGCCATAAATACAAAAACATAAAACACCCCCCAACCCCACACCATCCCCCCCAATCCCTCTCCACCTCAAACCCGCCTACCTCCTAACACACCCTTAACCCCCCTACCCTAGCCCCTACTGCCAAATGTCCCGGTGAATAAGACTGTTTTACACAGCCTCCTAATGATACCCAAGCCATAAACAAACCTCCTCGGGGAGGGAGTTCCACAGTTTCAGACTGGCAACTGTGAATGCCCTCCTTGTCATAGAGACCAAGTTAAAAACTGCTACCTCCAGACAGGTGTCCACAGCCGATCTCAGAGGCTGCAATGGAACATGGTAGGCCAGGTGATCTTCCAGATAAGTGGGTTCCAAGCTGTTTGGGGCTTTAAAAGTCAAAAACAGCACCGTGAATTGTGCCCGCAAGACAATAGACAACCAGTGCAGATTTTGGAGCACCGATGTTATGTGCTCCTGGCGACCTGTTCCCATAAGGAGCCAGGCCAGCGCATTCTGCACCAGTTGCAGCTTCCGAATAGTCTTCAAGGGCAGCCCCACATAGAGTGCATTACAGTAGTCTAGCCTTGAGGCATGGATGATGGTTCCCAGATCCAAATCAGAAAGAAAAGGCAGCAGCCTTCTCACCAAATGGAGTTGGTGAAAAGCACTCCTGACCACCACTCCATCTGTGATTCTAGGTGCAGCAACAGATCCAGGAACACTCCAAGGCTGAGAACCTGAGTGACTGGGGAGGCAGGGGATCCCATCAATAACCGGAGTCCCAATCCCCCTCCCCCAAGTCACAAGGCCAGTCAACCATCATCACTTCAGGGTGATTTCAGACGTGACGGGTCTCCATCTAGCCACAGTCCGGGATCAGTTTCAGATCCNGATCCTGAACAGCAATCTGCCTGGCTGTCCTTTAGACATGCTGGCAGATTCTTACAGGGGATCGGAGAGGGGGCAGAGCTGCGCAGTGCAATGTGTGGCCACACAGCCCCGCCCCCTGCACTCCCCCGTCCGCTTGCCCACCGGGAGACGGGTGGGCGCAGTGGCCAATCCGGCCGCTGCACCCGATCCCACATCGTGGTCTGGACCACGATCCGGGATCGGCGGAAGGTAACAGATGTTACTTTCCGCTGATCCCTGATCGTGGTTGCGCTAACCACGATTCCAGAGGTGAGGCCGGCCTCACCTCTGGAATCGTGGTTAATCTGATTCCTGCTGGAGGTTCTTTGGGGTGAACATCTGGTGGGAATCCTTTAGACGTTACGGGCCTCTCCACCACCACAGGGGATTGACTGTGGTAAGAGGGAGGCCTGTAACATCTGAAATCACCCTCAGTCTTGTCAGGATTCAACCTCAGTTGACTCACCCTCATCCAGTCCCTCACGGCAGCCAGGCAATGGGTAAGCGCTGAGGCTGTAGGACCTGGGTCAGATGAAAAGGAGAGGTGGAGCTGGGTGTCATCAGCATACTGATGGCACTTCACTCCAAACCTCTAAATGATCTCACCCACCAGCTTCATATATACATTAAAGAAGACGGGGGACAAGATGGACCCCTGTGGGACCCCACAGAGGAGATTATGGGATGATGATGAGGAATTGCCCATCACCACCCGTTGAGACCTCCGTGACAGGAAGGAGCAAAACCACTAAAGAGTGGTCCTGTGTACCCCCGACAGGTCCCGCAGTTGAGCCAACAGCACCTTGCAATCAAGTGTCAAAAGACGCTGATAGATCTAAAAGGACCAACAGAGTAGAATTCCCTCTATTGATCTCTAATCATAGATCATTGACCAATGCCACAAGCGCAGTCTCTCTATATACTGAGAAATTATATATACATATATATACTGAGAAATTATAAAAAATGATGCGGAAACAAAACTAATTGTAGTTTTATTTCAAAATGTCAGGTTCAGTTTTTTTCTCCATTTAGACAGTTCTCAATGGTAAACTGAAAATTTTAGAAATAATATTTCCATTTGGACAAAAACATATTAACTTTCTGTAGGAAAATGTTGACCAGCTCTAGGGAAAGTCAATGCTATTCCTAAAAAGGGCAACAGGGGGCGTACTTGTGTTAGTTAGCCATCCAATATGCACCGTCCGCTGTTTTGTATTTACCACATCAGTAACAAATTTCTAGTATTCAGTGAAATTTTTTTTTTAATACAACCTGTCAGAACAGCCATCAAGGTGAAATCTAAATGAAATCATTAATCACTGTAAACTTGCCACAAGATTAATAGACATTCCATAAGTGTCGTGCAATAACTTGGTTGTCTTCAAACTTGTACACACTCTAGTTCCCATCCAGGTGTCTGAAGGGCTCTGGGGCAGAAATTTTGGACCCCAGGCAGGAAAGAAATTATTCACAGCTTCTGTTTGGTTCCACTTCCACAAGTGGGGAGGATAGCATTCTGCTGTGGTATAGGCTGGGGAAAGAGGAGAGGAACAGTACATGATGGCAGCTTGGGGCTTGAGTTGAGAAGGGCCTAGAAGCTCAGGCCTTTGTTTGTGCTGGGCCCTGAGGATTTATCCCAGCATTTCCTTGCCCTCTTGTGAGATCTTTTTTCCAGGATCTCAGCAAAGCATAACTCCAAGGGGATGACTTAGTAATAGGATAAATGCTTAAAAATAGAAAGAAAAGAAAAAGAAATAGGCAAGCGTGGGGCATATCCTGTCATCCAGACATAAGAAGAATACAACTATTGGTGGAATTAAAACATTATTGTGCATTGTAATTCTGTAAGTTAGCAGCTGTTCTGCTTAGAATGTTTCCCTACGGGCCAGACACAAAGCATGTGCCTGAGGAAAATATTGTTCAATTTGTAGTTTTTACTGGATGTTCTTGATGATTTCTTAATTTTTATAACTTGTCATTGTTTCCCCACTCAGATTGCCACATTTTTATGGTAGATCTGTGATTCTGGGCATTACCACAGAGCTGTAATATAGAACAGTAAAAGATTGAACTGAAATTCTGTGTGTGTGTGTGTGAGTGGAGGGTGAAGATACCATCTGCGGGTCTGGCACTCATCCCCTTCTCAATATTGTTTCCAAAACTATTTTCTCCATGCCCCTTCTCCCAAATGAAGGCTACCATGCACATAATCCCAAACCCAATTAGCAGTCAAACATTTGGGTATTAGGAACAACATACCTGTTTTCTCCCACATAGCATGAGGAGAAATGCTATGTGAGAAAATGCCCTGTCCCTGATCCCAGCATGTCTCCTCATAGCTCCTTGCTCTGTCCTTACCACATCCCGTCCAATACAGCTAATGATCCTGCTCTTCTCACTCTCCGGGGACATAAACATCCCCAGAACCAAGGAGCCGCTGATGCTATTCTGTCCCTGTGTCACTACCCTCCCATAGCCCCCCTTATTGACACACTGTCCTCACATAGTATTAGAGGCTATGTCTGCCCAACCACAGCACAGTGCAGCACAGTTGCCCCCCAAACCACCGCCACCAGCAGCTTTTGTCACACCCCTTTGTTTCTCCTGGAATACCTCTTGTATTCTCCTTCTAAGGACATGCCCTACAGGTCGTGGAATGCGACTGTATACACCCTCACACACACACATGAAGAAGCTTCCAGACACGTCTTTTAAAATGCTAATAAAAATGTGGTGCTCTGGAAGGCTGACACCAAATAGTAATAGGACCACAAGCACTGAGAAAGGGGGTGCAGTTGCACTCCCTTGACTCCTGCCCATTCCAGACATTGGGATCTCATGATGCTGGAAAAGGGACACGGTTACATCAGAAAGGGGTGGAGACCCCATTTGGACCGCCCCTTTCTGGTGCAACCATGCCCCTTTGGGAGTGTCACACTGGGTATTTTTAAATGTTACGAGATCACGGTCAACCACAGTGAATCCCCTGTGGTGGTCGTGATTCCCATAATGCCTATTTGGTTCCCGCCAGATGTTCACCACAGTGAACCTCCGGCGGGAATCAAATTGACCACGATTCTGGACCTCCGACCACCCGGAGGTCCAGAATCATGGTGGGATCGGGCCCTAACCGTGGTTGAATTGGCCATGATCTGGAAAGGGCTGAAGGTAACGTCAGTTACCGTCAGCCCGGGCAGATCGTGGTCTTGACCACGGGACGGGATTTGGCACATCGTGCCGCAAAGCCCCGCCCCCTCCCCGATCCCCTGTAGGAATCTGCTGGCACGTCTAAAGGACGGCCGGGCAGATTCCTGTCTGGGATCTGAAACGGATCCTGGACTGTGGTTCTGTGTGGCGGGCTGAATGACCCGTCACGTCTGAAATTACCCAACGTCACAACATTCAGACTGTTTTTAAAAATGATACATTTAGAACATTCTAGTTTTTTTTTACGTCATTCTGAAAATGATGGTCTAGATAGCTGGAACGTTAAAAATTGTGACGCTTCCGGCTTGCTTCTGGGTTTTAGAACGTTTTTGTAAAGCACCTTTTTCAAGGTTTTATCAGACTGTTCTATATAAAGAATGTTTTACAATGGTCATTTTTACCAACTGCACAGGTAGAATGTTCTAATCCTTTAGACATCTGGGAACTAATACTCTAATAGAACATCACCACAGTGGTCGTTTAGCCACGGAAACCAGACTGATTATTTCTTATTTATTTATTTATTTATTTATTTATTAACATTTATTGGCCGCCCCCTCAAGTCTATGGCATCTCGGGGTGGCTTACAACAACAATGGCTTATGATGATAACGTCATTCTGACAAGTCAGGTAAGAATGCATTTGGAACGGTATAGTGTGGTTATTCAAAAACAGCCTCTGAAAAGGGTGAGGCAAAGTGGCTCTCCCAGCCCCTACCTTCCACAAATGTAACTCTGCCATCACCCTTGAATAGGACACAGAACCATCAATGAGCAGGGGAACGGCACCAACCTATGATGATGATCGACCCTTATTGCATGGGATGGGATCCAGATTGGGTTACTACAAGGCAGTGACATCGTCCCGTTTTATGTCTTTCCCTAACATAGGGTATTTTCTGATGTGACACCCTGGCCCATGGCCATGCTTACCCCAGTGTAGACATGGACCGGGGTGTCACATCTGCTCCTGCCCCACCAGATGTTTACCATGGGCAGGAGCAGATGTTACCCTGGACCATGGCAGGGCTAATATGGGATGTGCACTGGGCTCCCAGACAGTGCACATCCTATGTTAAGTCCTGCCACGGTCTGGGATAGGCGACCCCGGAACATGGTAGAGCAGGCCATCATGTCTGATGGCCTGGTCCACCTAACCCTGGACCATGGCTGGAGCAGTTCCGGGCAGGCACGGCGGCCTCATAGGTCACCACACCTGACCATCAGGGAGGAGGCGGGGCTGCGCTGAGGGGCACGGTGAGTGGAGCTGTGCGGACCCACGTCCACATGTACCCCGCCTTCTCCCCACCCTCTCCCCAGTCCCAGTTGCCTGAAATTTTGTTCAGCAACTGGGCAGACCCCACCCCAGGGTGAGGGGGATCACTCCACAGTGGGATTAAGCATGGTTGGCAAAAAGCCCATCATGTCTAAAAATACCCATAGAGTTCTGAAACAACCTGGTGTACAGAAGATCTGTTCCCTCTATGATTATTCGCTCAACAGATCGGGTTAAAGAGCATGCGTTTTCAGTGGCAAATTAATGAATGAGACTCGATCATATTGCTGTATTTGTTTACCAGGTATTTGTTTGAGTTGGGAAAAGAACAGCAGAAGCTTGTCCAATGTCATGCACACCAGGCACCAACCTTCTTACTGCCCTTTTTGATGTATCACTTTCTCATCTTGGCTTCCTACTGCATTAATAAATCCCCAGGACATTCATCCTAATTTCATCAACTCTTTATAATGCTAATACCGGCTGGCTTCCACGAACACCATTATGACGGCTGGTAAAGAGTCATTAGTTATTCATTCTGTTTGTTCTGTGGTATGTCAGATATTTGCTTAACGTGATTTCCTTTTTTTGTGACTGCAAAAGCCACAGGCAAAGCTGTGGTTGGTGGAGACAATTATAAGCATGAAAGATGTTAAAATATTAACATTTCTGTAAGGGTCAGATTAAATACATTGTTGATCCTTCTCATGCCTTAGGGCCTTTACCTATTGTAGGAATTGCTCTTCTCATCTAGCACTTGCTCAGCCAGCTAAGGTAAGCAGTGGAACAACTGAACAGCAAGGGAATGGGCCCCACATATTGCAAAGGAAGAGACGCTAATATGGGATGATGGGGGCAGAGAAAGAAGCCACCTATCATCTGCATGAGCTGAGAAGGTAAAATGCCCTGCCTTGTCCTTTGGACTTTTCACAAGGAATAAACCCAGTACCCTTTGGTTAAATACAATTGCATGGCTACAGTAAACCAAATACAGTATAACTGGAAATGGCACCATTAAGTTAATGCTATTATCTGTTTTTGTCGTTTGTGGCTGCGATCCACCAAGCACTTACTCTGGAGTAACCCAGATGACTTCAACAGGATTACTCCAGAGTAAGTGACTGGTGAATTGGGATCTGCATTTTTAAGTGTTTCATAGAACTTAGCTCCACATTGGTGGGATCAAGGGCTGAAATCTGCAGATGGTATGGAAGCTGGCAGTGAATCTGGAACATCCAAAATTTTCAGGAAAACATTCCATGCCTGCTCCCCAGCATGCACCTCTCTCTTCCATTGGATCTTGGAGACATAGTGGTTTGAATGATATCTTTTGTTGGACCAACTGTTGGTGGAAATTAGCAAGCTTTCAGACTAACAACAGTTGGTCCAGTAAAAGATATCATTTGAATCACTTCGTCTCTGTCACTTGGGACCAACATGGTGACCACACTCTATCTCCATTGGATCTTGGGAATCTGTATTTTCTCTTGTCTTCAGGAATGGTGGGGTAAATATCTGATGGCCTGATAACTCCCAGCAGTCACCTTCACGTACTTTTTGGGTCTTCTAAAGTTGGTAGGTGGTTTCTTACCTGTACCTTGTTTATGGAGGTTGCCTGCACATGACCTTTAGGCCAATGGTTCTCAAACCCTGGAGGAGGGGGAAGCGGAGAGGGATTGGCTTCCATGAAGTGAGGCATTCTCTTAGCAGAGGGTGAGAAGAAGCACTGCTACCAAACCTTAACTCTGTCTGCTTAAATTGGGGAAACTATCAAAAATGGCAACAACCCCACCCATTTCTCTAACCTGAAGTCTGATTGCGGTATTGCAGCCATCAGTCAAAACATCATGTTCCAGAAGTCGCAAGCAGGCACAATTTTGGGAATCAAGTCTCCAGTAGGGATGGGCATTACAGATTTGGATTAAACTTTAACTGCCCAAAAGCGGGTGGGGTGCTGTGTGCAAGTTGTGTGCGGGTCCAGCATGCTGGAAGAGGCCTCCTCGCTCCCCCTCACCTCTCAGAAAAGCCAAGCATGGGAAAAACCTGGCTCAGCTGAATGCTGAGGAGGAGCAGGGGAACAGTGACTGGTAGGGGTGTGCACCAGGCCCCCATGTCATTTTTGGTTTTGTTTTCATTATTCAAAAAAGTTGTTTTTGTTGTTATTAACGACAATGTCATTTTCGTTATCGGTATCGGTATAGTTATCGGTATAATTATTGGTACAGTTTTAAACAAAGATTTTATTTTTGGTATTGGGATCATTATCAATTCCTGTGAGCAACCAATATCTATCTAAATCTAAGGGAGACGGGAAGGGAAAAGGAAAACTATCTATTATCTAATAAATTATCTATATAACTATTATAATCTAATCTATAGGTCTATAATATATATGTAATCTATACTACCTATCTATATATAATGTACAGGGGGGAGAAGGGCAGGGAAAGGGAGAAGGTAAAATGTAGGGTATGAGAAAGGAAAGGTATTGGTAATACAATGAGGGGTAGGGAGGAGTTTTTGTGTGCTAGCACCACAGTTCTGTAAACACAACCTGACAAGCAGAGCTCTCACAGAACGGAGAGAAAAAGCCTGGCCCTCCCATTATAAAGGGTTGCAGTGTCCTCCCCCAGAGCCCCCCTGATTGGTTGTGGGAGGCAGCAGGCATTGAGCAATCAGAGAATGCCATGAAACTGCTGGGGCCTGCTTGTGCTGCTCATTGGCCAGTGATACCTCCATCAGATACTGCTGAGCTGCTCGCCCCTCCCAACACAGGCACAGTTCAAGAGTTCAACCCAGTTTAGGGCTCTGAGATGTCTGCTCCCTCCTCCCCTCTCCACGTCTCCCCTCCAAAACCCAACAGCCACAGCACTAATAATAACGACAACGCTAACGACATTTTTTGGTTTGTTTGTTTCTGTTATCATCATTATTATTATTCTTGGTTGTCGTTTTCCAGCCAGGTGGTGAGTAAGCAAAGCCTCCCCCCCCTTCTTGCCTCTCCCTGTTACCCTAAAGCTCATTGGAATGGTGCCATCCCCGTGGCACTGCTTCATTGAGCTTTTAGGCATTTCAGAAATCCGAATCTGGATTCCCCACCCCCTCAGTAATTGCTGTCTCAAAATAGACTGTTTAGCTGAATGTCCTCTTGTGAAGCTGAGATATTTATCTCGAGGCTTGTCTTCAGTACGAAAAAGAAGCGTGTTTCTGTTTTAAAGAGTGCTAGCTAATTTGAGATACAATTGTACAATGCTTGAAGACAAAGGATAGAAAGCACTGGACTGGGACCAGGAGAGCAGCTGAGGTAAATTCCTGGTTAAGTCACTGAGTTTCTGCAAATAAATTCCTCTCTTTGTGCCTTAAATTCCTATGTTTAAAATGGGAATGCTAGAATTTCCCGTCCCTCAGGCATTATTCGTGTTATGGCTGTCTGCCTGGAATCCAGCCTTGTACTGGGTGCCCTAAACTGGAAATCAGAATCCCCCACCATCAACACAGCCATTCCCTGTTTAAAAGGGTGGGGAGCTATGATCCCTCCCAGCTCCACCCCACACTTCCATATAAATGCACATTCCTGTGTAACGACATGCTTTTTTGCAATGCTGATATTATAATGTCCCTCTCACGCATGTATGATCCTTTGCCTTTGCCCAAGGCATACCCTGATTTAGCATAAATCTAGGCATCCAATAAAAAAGGGATTTCACATTTGGTTGGCATCTATGGTGTGAATGATGTGAACCCTCTAGGCTGTTTTTGGTAGAGGGAATACCCTGGATGCATTCGTGTGCCTCTGCCGTTTAAATTAGCGTCTCAAGTTTTATAATAAAAATCTTTCATTTTGAGCAGCTTCAATTCAGATAATGCTATTTAAGAATTTTCCAATCAACTCAAACTCCCCAGAATATTGTGAAGAAATCCCCATAAGCGGTTTTTGCAAGGGGAGAGGAACAGTTCATTAATATAAATTCCTCCATTCAAACCTCCATCCCCCCCAGACCCTGCTAACTAAGCAACTTCTTTAAGTCGCGTTCCCATTCAGCCCTCTATAGTGAAGAGTAATTGTATGTTAAATAAGTAATGCGACAAACAAAAGTGTGTGTGTGTGTGTGTGTGTGTGAGAGAGAGAGAGAGAGAGAGAGAGAAGGAAAGGCATCATTATCTAAATTGGCTGAGTGAGGGGAAAATTTTACCTTCAAATCAGTTAATACATTACTTGAGTCTTGTTTGCTTTCCCCGGAGCTGTTTAAGTTTTAGCTAATTAGCGTACTTTTTCCACCCCCCAGGCTTGAGGAGGTGGATGGCTGGTTCAGACAAAGAGGTGCTCTAGGAAGTTGAAGCTATAGATCATGTTTTTGTGAATCACTTGTGGATTTTCTGACAACAGTCATGCAACACTCATGTTGCAAGGGTATTAAATATCTTAACCTATATCACTTGTGCGAATAAGTTCTGCTTATCATGAGAAAGAGAGAGGCTGGATAATGGATCCCTCAGTGTGTAAAGGCATGTTTTGCAACAAAGAAAGCAGAGCATGTTTTCTTAGCTAGACTGAGGAGAAACAAAATTCTGGACCCACTTATATTTGAGTTAATATAGCTTAATAGATAAGCTGTTGAGCCTGGATATGAGAGTTCAAATACATTTTAGCCATGAACTCTCTGGGTGGCCTTGGGCAAGTCACTATCTCTCAGCTTCAATTCCCCATCAGCAAAATAGGAATAATAATAATAAAGGGTTGTTGTGAGGATGAACTAGATATAAGGACTGTAAAGCACTTTGAGAAGTGAAAGTGCTATAGAAAAAATCATAAGCAATGTTACTAACAGTATACCTGAAAGTGAATTTCCAATTTTTTTCCTCAGTATTTTATACTGCTGCTGACTATTGACACAACATCTGAATTGCGTTTCAGAGGCAAAAATGACATTTAGGCCATGAACCTTCAATCACTTACTCCAGAGTAGTGTTATCCAGAGTGGTCACATTGGGTGAAAACAGACATGATGCTAACCACCCTTTAACCACCCTTGGTGGTTATTTATGCATGTTGCAGGGCTGTATTGGCACCCTCTCCAGCCCTGAAACATGCATAAATGACCACCAAGGGTGGTTAGCATCATGTCTGTTTTCACCCATTGACAGCACTAGATTGCCTGCTGGACAAAGTGGGATGCAAATCTATTTTGTCCAAGAGAGCACAATCAATGGATCTACTGCAAAGTAATTGGTACGAGGATTGTGGTCTTCAATATCTAACTCCCATTGACTTTTAGTAGAAATTAGGTGCCTAAATTCCATTTTCCCCTTGACATTTTTTTTCTTGTTCCCCTAAAGTCAGATAGAGGCACAATTCTGTCCACTCCTTGCTCTGAGGCTGACAGTTATTATTATTTATTATTATTATTTTTCAACTTATACCCTGCCCTATCCCAAATAGGCTCAGGAAAGCTTACGATAATTGAAAAAACTCTATTACATGAGATACATATAAAAGAAATCCCACTCCTCCCTGTACACACTCCTGATCCTTAATTCACCGGAAGCAGCTTTCAATAATTGAAACAACCAACAATAAAATACATAATACATATAGTACAAATCCCACCCCTCCTCATACCCACCTCCAAGCATCAAAACCCCTCTTCCCATCCCGTCCACACCCATTTCCATCCCTCTCGTACAAAGGAATTCCCAATCCCCAGGCACTCCGCCATGTCTCATCTGGGAGAACATCCCCACCCCCTTCACAGAGGGGCTTTCCCCCTCACTTAGAACCTAATTCCCTGTAACTAAGTGAAGCATGTGAGCCTGCAACTTGTCAACCTCATGAATGTACTCTTGTCTTTCCTGATGTTTACCTCTCCCTCCCCTGTTTCTCAGACTGTAAGCCCCTTAGTTAGGGGTAGGGACCTGTGGATTTATACAATGCCAGGTACATTGCTAGTGCTATATAAATAATAAAAATAATAATAATTATTATAATAATAAAATAAATAAATAATAATACTAATCCCCCTGTCAAACCATATGCTCCCCAAATCTCCGGACTATTTAAAACATTAACAGAGCCCCTTTCTATCTTCTCTAATCCCACCACAATCAAATCCCACTTCTGTTGCCACAGAAGGTTGGTGTCAAAGGGTGCCTTTTGGCATTGCCCTGCAGCAGTCACCATGGAAGTACCATGTCAGGAACACTGCTAAGGTGGGTGAACATTGTTGGAGAGGAGGAGTCTAGCCAATGGTATATAATGGTTGTCACTGTCTGCCTTATTTTAATTTCTAAACCAGGGCTTTTTACTTTGAGAGAATTTCTGTGAAGTGTTTTTTTCCTGGCTGTTTCACTGGATCTTATCAGCATGGAAATGGACCATACGGAGAATTCACCTACATTCATTTGAGACTGTGAGTGCTCTTTTTGTTTCAATTGCTAGCCATTCTCTGGGCTAAAATCAAACCTAGATACTCCTGAAGAAGGGGAAAATCTCCTAGGTCATTTATTTCTGTGACAAGAGTTTAAAGTGTCACACAATGACAAAGCCATTTATCAATTTTCTATCTAGGACCAGTCATTATGTGCACATACTGCATACATCTGCTCTTGCCAGTTCTTGCTTTTGGGAACCTCTAAGTAGGTTTACCCTAGTGTGCTCCTATGGTCATGGCTACCTTGGCACATTCTTTGGAGGAGATTATCACCAGGTGAAGCAAAGGAGAGCAGGGTAGTCAGGGGCATAGCAAAGTTGTGGATCTGGGCTCAGATTCTAATTATGATTTATTTATTTATTATTAAAATTTATATGCCGCCCCATCCTGCTACAAGCATCTCGGGGCGGCTAACATTTTAAAATACAAGATAAAATACACTAAAAGTTAATATAACCCAGTACAAAAAAACCAAAAAAGCCCTCCCTAACCCAACCCACCCCATCTCCCTCGGTAAAGGCCCAGCAGAACAGCCAGGTCTTACATTGTCTACGGAAAGAGGGGAGGTCGGCGGCCAGGTGGACCTTCAACGGGAGGAAGTTCCACAGCCGCGGCACAGCCACAGAAAACGCCCTCCTCATGGTCGACACCCGGAAACCTGCGGGACCTCGAGGAGAGGCCGATCCAGGATCCGGAGGGTGAGGCAGTCCTGCAGGTAGGTGGGGCCCAGGCCATTTAGGGCTTTAAAGTTCAAAACCAACACCTTGAATTGAGCCCGGAAGACTATCGGCAGTCAGTACAGAGGGCGAAGCACTGGAGCAATGTGCTCGCGTCGGCCTGTCCCCTTCAGGAGGGCCCCCAGCCCTCTGCCACTATCATGGGATCATTATTTATTATTTATTTTTTGCATTTCTTAGCCGCCCCCTCCTGCCCACGGCATCTTGGGGCGGCTTACAGCACAGAAACAACAATAAGTTAAAATAGCAATTCAAATACAAATATTAAAAAAGAAAACTTCATTTTTAAAAAAAAAACCTACCCAACCCCCAACCATTCTTAACTAGGGCTGAAGCGGCAAGCTACTGCGGTAACTTTTTCGGATGGAAAAAGCTCTTCCACAATGAGCGGCATGATGCGATAGAGACGTTCATTCCACTACTTTCATTCTGCTAATTCTGCCGTTCCACTACTTTCATTCCGCTGCTTCCAAAGACTGCGAAAATAGCGGAATAATGTTTTTCCGACAGTTTCTATCTTCTGCAATTTCCACCACCACTGCGAAGTAGTGAAAAATGTTTGTTCCGACAATTTCCACGATTGTTCCGACAGTTTCCGTAATTATTCCGACAGTTTCCAAATTAGCGGAATGCTGGCGGAAAAGCTGCGGAATGTCATGGGCCATTCTGAAATGGCGGAATGAAATAGCAGAACGGAAAAAAGAGTTACCGCTTCAGTCCTATTCTTAACCCAACCCACCCTCCCCTCCTCCAAAGGCCTGGGAGTACAGCCAGGTTTTGTAGGCAGAAAGCCAACAAACATGGGGGCAATCGGGCGTCCTCCGGGAGAGAGTTCCATAATTGGGGCCCGGCCACCGAGAATGCCCTATCCATCGTGGCCCCCCATTTTACATGGGCGACCTCCAGAAAGGCGCCCCTGGTGGACTGAAGAAGTCACTCTGGGGCCTGGAGGGTGAGGCAGTCCCTGAGGTATGAGGGGCCAAGGCCATGTAGGGCTTTATAGGCCAGAACCACACACCTCGAATCTGGCTCGGTACGCTATAGGCCGCCAGTGATATGCTCCCGTTGGCTCGTCCCCGCAAGGAGACGAGCTGCCACGTTCTGCACCAGCTGCAGCCTCCAAACCAGTATCAAGGGAAGCCTCATGTAGAGCGCGTTGCAGTAGTCCAGCCTCAAGGTGATGAAAGCATGGATGAGGGTNACCCCTGGTGGACTGCAGGAGCCGCTCTGGGGCGCGGAGGACGAGGCGGTCCCAGTATCAAGGGAAGCCTCATGTAGAGCGCGTTGCAGTAGTCCAGCCTCAAGGTGATGAAAGCATGGATGAGGGTGGCCAGGTCGGGTCTGGAGATACATGGATGCAGCCTCCGCACCGGATAGAGATGGCAAAAGGCAGCTTTAGCCACCGCCTCCACCTGCCGATCCAGATGGAGATCCGTGTCCCACCCCCAGACTCCAAACCTGCTGGTCTACAGGAGGGCGGACCCCCTCTATGAAGGGAGCCAGCTCCCCCCTCGCCCTACCCACCACCATCACCTCAGTCTTATCAGGATTGAGGTTCAGTCTGCTCTGCCACAACCAATCCACCACGGCCTCCAAACATTGGGACAGTACTGAGACAGCAGGACCTGGGTCAGTTGAAAAGGAGAGATAAAGCTGGGTGTCGTCAGCGTATTGGTGGCAATGCACACCAAACCCTCTCATGATCTCCCACAAGGGCTGCATATATACGTTAATAACGGAGACAGAATGGAACCTTGTGGAACACCACATTCCAGGGCCCAGGGGCTAGATGATTCAGCCCCCAGGACAACCCGTTGGCTTCTCCCTGAGAGGAATGAGCAGAACCATCCAAGGACAGTCCCATCCAGACCCCCCAGAACTCGCAACCATCTCAACAGCAGCCCATGGTCCACTGTATCAAAAGAAGCCGAGAGATCTAGCAGGACCAAGAATGTCGAACATCTTGCGTCCATCTCCCGGCAGAGATCGTCCACCAAGGCCACTAACGCCGTCTCTGTACTATAATCATGAGTGAAGCCAGACGAGCGGTTTACACGGGGAGCTAGGACTCCTCGGCACAATTCCCACAGGACTCTAGCATGGGTGAGGCAAGGAGGGATTGAGGGCACATGTGTTGAGGCAATGGATTTCTGCTTCCTGCAACCCTTCACTCTGCTCCAGCCAGCATTTAAATCCCTCCTGTCCTCCTTCCCCACTGTCTTCACCCTGACTGTTTCATCTTGCCTCCAACCAGCACCTTTCCCCCCACGCTACTGGTTCCTTCTTCCCCTCCTCCCACACATGCCGTCTCCCACCCACATCCCTCCTCCTTTGGTCCGTGGCAGCTGCCGCCTCCATTTAAACCCTTCAGAACAGACCCAGGGTGGCCATCCCTGGGTCCATCTAAAAACACCCATTGTTTGAGCTCTCAGTCAGTTGTCTGCCCCCCCCCCCGCCCTGTTCCTTCTGCACACCCTGCTTCAGAGTACAACATCTGGGTGCAAGAGTGGGTAGTTGGTAGCCCTGTACATTGTGAGACTGTTTGCCACCTGTCCAGTTCCTTCCACAACCACCCTATTGTTGAAATTGTTGGAAAAGGGAGAAGAAGCTGAACAGGTGGGTGGGAAGTTGGCTCATGGTCCCATACAACAGGGCCTACAGCTGGCTGCCCTACTCCTTCTACCTTCCTTTCGGGGGGTAGGGGGAGGAAGGAAGAAACACGATCCTCTGGGGATATAGGCAGCCATATTGCTGGGAAAGCAATCTCTATAAGGAGCAGGGTTTGGGCTTCCAGAGCAGCTCTTAACCCCGGAAGCTCGTAGCCCTGGTGGTGGCAACAAAACCCGAGTGTTATGGTGATAGGCACGCAGTGAGGGAGGGGGCTAGGTTAGAGCACCCCCCTACTGGATGCCCATTACACCACACTCCACTTACACAGAACAGGACTTCCCTTCTCTTAACATCTGTCCAGTATGGCTGCCTACAGCCCTTTAGGGCCTGAGGTTGGCCTTGCTTTCCATGTGCCCTAACATGTCCTAAAATTACCTCACTCGATGGCCCCTAAGATTTGTAACAATACATGTTTCTCCTGCCTTTGGCCACTCTAGGTGAAGATGTTTAAAGCAGCCCATTGAACCCGTTGCAATGGTTCTCATTTGAATAAAAGAAAAGGCATCTGTTTGTGACATCTGATGTGAGGAAACCTTTTATCTTTATTCCATGGCTAGTTTGGCATGCGAGTCACATCCCAGCCTCATTAAAGAAGGAGGGCAGCTTGCTGTGGCCACACTGTCTTGTTTCCTGGCACTTGTCAGCCTGCTGGGATGAGGGGAGATGCTTCTAAACATTAAACAAAAAAACAAAGCTGCTCTGAACAAATGAGTTTGAAAGAAATTGAAATGGGAACAAAGAGAAGGAGACAGTAAACACTGGGGTTGAAGAGTGCTTGGTGAGTAATTACCTATTTTGCACAATGCAGCAGAATTAACCCTCCTATAGGCTGTGAGTGTTGAGGAATGGTCTTGAGAGCAGCAGTGGTCTGAATCTTTGGAATCACCTTTAATTTACTGTCAGTAGCCAGAGGCCTCATAGACCAAGTTGCCATGCTGAAATGTTGCATTTATTGGCTACAAAGTGTCACACTGCCCAAAATTTCAAGTGGCCACAGAAGGTCATAAGCTCGAACCCATCACATTCATATGTACACAGACAGAGTCCAGCAGCTCCCCTACGGGTAGCTCCAGCAATGGCCTGACCCTCTCCCCTCTGCTGCATTTGCCTCGGCCCTCCAGCAGTGGCCACCCACAGACATTGTGGTGCTCTGGCAGTGGAGGCTTGTGGGTGCGTGAGCACTGACTGTGTGTGAATGCAGGATGGCCTGGACGTACATACCCCCCAGGGGTTTTTGTAGCTGCCATTCATGAGAAGCCACCACCTCCCAATGTAGGGTATTGCCCCACCTTAGATGGGACTGTGGCATTCCCACACAAAAGCCGGGCACTTCCAGCTAAGGCAGGACTGTTGGGTGGCGTGCAATGTCTTGACATGGACAGAAAAATCATGATTTGATGATGCTGAACTGAAAAGAATCCTTCCCCCTCACCAAAGTAAATGTGAAACTTGGTTGTGTTCTTGCTACAGACCCACTAAACCGATCCCCCAACCTTTACTATGAGTAGCAGAGTCCCAAGGAGGCTGAGTTCGGTCTTCCCTTCATTGTAGAGTTATCCATCCTTAAAAAGTGCATTTATTTTTAAATTTTATTTATTTTATGCATTTATAGGCCGCCCTGTCCTGCCTCCGGCAGCTCAGTCAGCTCACCCTAGCCAGGTCCCAAGAAACTGGAGGGTTAATTCCAGGATCTCAATGTTCTCATGAATCTTCCAAGAATCCCAGTTCTTGATTTGTTTTTTGCGAGAATCGATAATCGAGAAAATCCCGGTTCTCAACACTTTTTCTCTGTTGAGAATTTTTCTCAGTATACCGTTTACCATTTACTATTACCATTACTGTTCACTGTGCACCGCGTTCATCCCGGTAATGCACATGCATCACAGTCTTCACTGCTGAGGATGTTGGAGAGATACCTGCATTGGACCAAGTCTTCATAGGTGAAGAACTGGAAGAACTGTCACAAATACGTGTGACTCTGGAGGAGGTTCTAGGCCAAACGTACAAACTAAATAGTAACAAATCACTAGGGTCAGATGGTATTCATCCCAGAGTTCTGAAAGAACTCAAATATAAAGTTTATTTATTTATTTATTTATTTTTTGTATTTTTATGCTGTCCCCTCATGCACAGCATCTCGGGGTGGTTAACAACATTTAAAAACAAATAATAATATAAAATTTAACATTTAAAAATAACCCAACAATAAAACCGATAAAAATCCACCCTAATCCAACCCACCCATCCCGTCTTTCCATCGGCAAAGGCTCGGCGGAACAGCCAGATCTTACACTATCTATAGAAAGAGGGGAGGTCTACGGCCAGGTGGACCTCCAATAGGAGGCAGTCCCACAGCCATTGAACAGCCACCGAGAATGCCCTCCTTGCAGTCGACACCCAGGAAACCTCAAGGAGGGTGCCCCCAGCTGACTTACAGACTTACTGTAAGTAAGTTGCAGACTTACTATTAGTAATGTGTAACCTATTGCTAAAATCTGCCATTGTACTAGAGGAATGGAAAATTGTGAATGTAATGCCAATATTTAAAAAGGGCTCCAGAGGTGATCCTGGAAACTACAGACCGGTGAGTCTGACATCGGTGCTCGGCAAACTGGTGAAAATGGTTGTTAAGAACAGAATTCCTAAGCATATTGATAAACATGGCATAATGGGGAAAAGTCAACATGGATTTAGGAAAGGGAAGTCATGCTTCACTAATTTATTGGAATTTTTGGAGGGTGTAAATAAGCATGTGGATAAGGGTGAGCTGGTCGATATAGTGCATCTAAACTTTCAGAAGGCCTTTGATAAGGTCCCGCAAGACAGACTCTTGAGGAAATTAAAGAGTCATGGGATAAGAAGCAGTGTCCTATCATGGATCAGCAATTGGTTAAAAGATAGGAAGCAAAGATAGAACTAAATGGTCAGTTTTCACAGTGGAGAGAGGTAACTAGTGGAGTGTGCCAGGGATCTGCACTGGGACTGGTGTTGTTGTTTAATATATTCATTACTGATGTGAGAAGGGAGTAAAGTGAGGTGATCAAATATGCAGATAACACAAAGTGATTCCGGATACTTAAAACCCGAGCAGACTGTGAAGAATCTTGCGAGACAGGGTGCCTGGGCATCCAAATGGCAGATGAAATTTAATGTGGACAAGTGCAAAGTGATGCACAAAGGGAAAAACAACCCAAACTATATGCTCCCGTGCTCGGGTGGCTGGGTGGCAGCAGCAGCTAGGACTGGTGAGAGCAGCTAGGAGCTGGTTGGGAGTGGAGCAGCTGCTGCTGCCTCACCACCACCTGCCATTTTTATCCCCAGCACAGCTGGGCTCTAAATTAGGAGTTACCACTCAGGAAAAGAACCTTGGAGTCATTGTGGACACAATACATTGAAATCCTTCGCGCAGTGTGTGGTGGCAGTCAAAAAAGCAAACAGAATGTTAGGAATCATTTGGAAAGGTATAGAGAATAAAAATGAACATATCATAAAGCCTCTATATAAATCTAAGGTACAACCACATCTGGAAAAAATTTCCAGTTCTGGTTGCCCCGTCTCAAAAAAGACATAGTAGAACTAAAAAAGGTACAGAGAAGGGCAACTAAAATGATTAAGGCTATGGAATGACTCTCGTATGAGGAGAGGCTTGATAGATTAGGGCTCTTCAGCTTGGCGAAGAGGCGACTGAGAGGGGACATGACAGAAGTTTATAAAATCAGAAGTGGTGTGGAACACATAAATAAGGGGCAGTTGTTTACCCTCTCTAACAGTACTAGAGCAAGGGGACGCTCCATGAAATTAACTGACAGCAGATTTAAAAGAAATAGGAGAAAGTATTTTTTCACTCAGCCCACATTTAACTTGTGGAATTTACTGTCAAAGGAAGTAGTCAAGGCCAGTAGTGTAACTAGTTTTTAAAAAGGGATTGGATAGGTTCTTGGAGGATAGGTCCATTCATGGCTATTAGCCAAGTAGGTATTGTGGACATAGGGTAATTTCAGATGTTACGAGATCACAGTCAACCACCCTGAATCACATTGGATTCAGGGTGGTGGCTATGATCACGTGCACGTCTGTTTGAGCCCCGCTAGATTTCACCATGATGAATTCCTGGTGGGGTTCAAAGCAAACCACGGTTCTGGAGGTAAGGCTGGTCTCACCTCACAATCTGGGACGGGGCTGGGAATGGCCGCAGGTAACGACTATTAACCAGCCCCGTCCTGGAATCAGGTCCTAACCACGGGACGGGATTGGGCGCAGCGGCCTGATTGACTGCTGCACCTGCCTGTCTCCCCGAGGGGAGGCGGCCATGGAAGTGTGGGGGGTGGGGATGAGTAGCTGCACGTCGTGCCGCGCAGCCCCGCCCCCTCCCCAATTCCCCTCTGCAATCAGGCTGGCACATCTAAAGGATGGCCAGTCTGATCACGGACCAGGATCCGAGACGGATCCCGGTCCAGGGTTGAGCGTGGGGGGCCGAAAGGCCCGTCATGTCTGAAATTACCCATAACTTCTTTGGGGGCTGGAACAACAGGGAATGGATTGTCCATTGTAACCTGTTGGGTACTTCTCCGAAGAGACAAAGATTGGCCACTATCAGAGACAGGATGCTGGGCTTGATAGACCATTGATTTGACCCAATATAACACTTCTTATGTTCTTGTGGCCATATTGTGCATGCACATTACTGGGAAGAACACAGTACTCAGTAAACAGTACCGGTAACTGGTAAGGATAAATGGTAACTGTAAATGGTAAACGGTATATTGAGAAAAATTCTCAACTGAGATACTGAACCATTATGGAGATCGTCCTGACATCTTGGTAACAGTTCTCGATTCTCATGAGATTTTTGTGAGAAAGAAATCGATTCTCTTTTCATCCCTTGAATCAGCCCAAGATTCTTGGTTGATGTCTACTTAATGTTGTTGCTAATTTGAAGGGGTGGGGAGGAAGTGTGAGAGGGCGGAGTGTGTTTGGACCCTCTGGGGTGGGGTATTGGGGTTTGGTGGGAAGAGGGGACAGGGGAGGGTTATGCTCTGACCCTCTGTGAGAAGAACGAGTTGGGTGTGTGTGTGGGGGAGAAGGTTATGCCCTGACCCCTCTATGAGAGGGCGGGGTTGAGGCGGGGGGAGGGATTAAGGGTTAGGCCCCGACCCCTCTGTGAGAGGGGGGGAAGGGACAAAGATTGTAAAGTTAATTGGGTTTTTAATTTTGTGTAATTTTAAATTGAGTTTCTGTATTTTTATGTGAAGAATTATTTCCCCCCCTGTTTTGTAGCCACTTTGAGTCCCTCAGGAGGAGAGTGGGTTATAAATCCAAAATAAAAGAATAGCAATTAATACGGTCTTGGCCCCTTGTACCTCAGGGACTGTCTCGCCCTCCGCGGCCCAGAGCGACTCCTTCGGTCTTCCTGGAGGTCCCCCATGTGAAGCGGGGGGCCACAATGGAGAGGGCATTCTCGGTGGCTGGGCCGCATCTTTGGAATTCCCTCCCGGAGGAAGCTCACCTGGCCCCAAGCCTTTTAACATTCTGGAGGGCTTGTAAAACCTGGCTGTTCACCCAGGCCTTTGGGGAGGGGTGGGGGGATAGGTTGTTTTTTTTAGCTCTTCCCTGCCCTTATCTTATTTTTATTTATTCTCCTGCCCTAGTGATGTCTTTTAAATTGTTGATGTTTTAAAAAAATTGTTTTATGAATGTTTTTAGCTTTACGTCGCCCCGGGATGCCGTAGGCATATGGGACGACTCATAAATATGTATAATAAATAAATAATAAATAAATAATAATTAAATTTTCTGTGTTTCACATTAAGTTAAATTTTCTTTAATTTAATGTGTGTCTCGACACATCAGGAACGTATCTTTGCTGCAGAAATCGTAAAAACCGCTAATGCCCTGGTGACCTTACCCTTAAAATCGTTAAGCACAATAATCAATAACTATCTAGACAGAACAGACTCTCTCAATTGTATTATTTTATACAGCTTTAAACGTCCTTGAGTATAAAGTGGGCAACAGAGCACATAGTGCTTCAAATCCTGTATCTGGTCACCACCACAGGCACATAACCTATCAGCATATTTCACTCCATTATAGCATCCTAGCATGATGGCCAAATGCATCGATTGCATCCGCAATGCAGAGACTGCCTGCCTCTGCGCTGGGCTAGATAAGCATCTGCAGGTAATGAGAGCCGGAAGGTCCAGGCACCCAATATTTGTAAAAGGGTCCCTGGTGTCAACTACTGCAGGTCTGGCCATTTGGATATCCTGATCCCTAATTCTGTTTAACCAAATGGAAAGCTTCCTGACTGGGGACTGATAACAAAAAATCACAAGAGTAACCTAGTGTTACAATAGTCTAATCTTGAGGTAATGAAAGCATGGATGATAGTGGCCAGGTTGGAATCTGAGATATACGGCCGAAACCACCACACCAGATGTAATTGGCGAAAGGTTCTCCTTGCCACAGCCTCCACCTGGACATCCAGGCAGAACTGGGAATCAAGGAGCACTCCTAGACTACGAACCTGAGAGACCAATGGAGGACGAACCCTGTCAATGACAGGGGATGCCACACTCACCACCTTATCTACCAACATCACCTCCATCTTGCCGGGGTTCAGCTTCAGTTGGCTTGCCCTCATCCAGTCCCCCACAGCCACCAGACATGGGGTAAGCACAGAGACTGCCTGGTCTGGGTCGAATGAAAAAGTGAGGTAGAGTTGGGTGTTGTCAGCATATTGATGACACCAAACATCAAACTGTCTCACAACTTCACCCAACGGCTGCATATACATGTTGAACAGGAGAGGGGACAGAATAGAAGCTTGTGGGACACCACAGGAGAGGTCCCGGGGAGATGAAGAACAATTCCCGAGTACCACCTGCTGAGTTCTTCCGGCCAGGAATGAGCAGAACCATTCAAGAACAATTCTGCCCACCACGGTCTGGTCCTGCAAGCAAGTCACCAACATCTCATGGTCAACGGTATCAAAAGCAGCTGACAGATCTAACAAAATCAACAGGGTCAATTGGCCTTGGTCCAATTTCCAGCGGAAGTCGTCAACCAAAGCCACAAGTGCAGTCTCAGTACCATAACCCGGATGAAAGCTGGATTGTGAAGGATCAAGAAAATCGATGCTATTCAGATGCTCCTGCAGCAGCTAAGCTACAAACCATTCAATAACCTTCCCTGAAAAGGGAAGGTTAGAGACAGGCTGATAGCTGGCGAGGGAGTCAGTGTCAAGCAATGGCTTTTTGAGCAGAGGCTGCACCACCACCTCCTTGAGGCAGCTTGGTGCTCTGCCCTCCCGAAGGGAGGCATTGACCACCCCTGCCAGCAACAGCCCCAATGTCTCTCGGCTGGCCTTAGCCAGCCAAGACAGGCATGGGTCCAGTATGCAAGAAATGGCTCTGACCATCCCAAGAACATCTTCTGTACCAGTGGGCGACACCCACTGGAACTGATCCCATGAAACCAGACAAGACGGAGCTTCCACAGCCTCTGGTTCTCCTACTGTACCAAGCGCGCCATCGAAGTCGTGGTGAATCCAAGCAATTTTGTCTGCGAAATAATAAACCAACATGTCACAGTGGCCATTAGAGGATTCAAGTTCTAGGCGGAGGGAGGCCGGGCCAACCAGTCCCCTCGCCACCCAGAAAAGCTCAGCTGGACAAGACTTCGTAGATGCTATAAGGGCAGCAAAGAATCTCTTCTTTGCCCACATAGCCATGGCATAGGCGTATAAACTAGGTCTATGTTGCAATCGGTTGGCGTCAGCTCGAGAATGGTGCCACCATCACTCTAACCACCACCCTTCCTGCTTCAGCTGCCGCAGGTCCTTGGTAAACCAGGGAAGCCCGCATCACCGATGCTGGGGGAGTGGACGCCTAGGAGCAGTCTGGTCGATGACCTCAATCAGGAAGGTGTTCCATAAAGCAACGAGGTCATTGAGTGGGCGGTCGTTAATATCAGAGGGTAACTCCCCAAGAGCATTCTGGAACCTCTTGGGCTCCATCAGTCTCTAGGGGTGGACCAACTGGACTGGTTCCACACCTCTCCAGGGACAGACGTGTTCCAGGAGATAGGCCTGCAGGAGATAATGATCCGTCCATGACAGGAGCTCCGCTGACACCTCCCCCACCAGTGGATCCCCCACCTCGAGGCCAGTGCAAGAAAATCATGTCCAGTGTATGCTCACCATCATGCGTTGGGATGGTGACTATCTGAGACAGGCTCATGGTTGCCATGGCGGCCATGAACTCACACTCCACCCCGCCAAGACTGGCGTAGGCATGAATATTGAAGTCCCCCAAGACCAGTGCCTTTGGGGACCACAATACCACCTCCGACACCAGCTCCGTCAGAGTTTGTAGGGATGCTGCCATACAGGTAGGTGCATGGTATACTAGCAGCATCCCTAATCTGTCTCCCACCAAATCAATCACAAGATAGAGACCTGATATAGATTGCACTGGTTACCTCCTGACAGACCATGACTCCCTAAAACAATGGCTACACTGCCTGCCCCCACGTCCCTGTAGCCATGGCTGATGGACGATTATCAAGGCTCTAAATCCAGCCCTGACAAACTATAAGAAAAATAGTCACATGATGTGGCTGAATTATGCTTTTTACCACGTGCCCATGTGCAGAGCGTGCTGTAAGATTCCCAGCTGGGAGATTTCCTCGCCAGGAAATTCAGTGTTACAGTAACGTGGGTAAGTAGCCCTTAGTGCTAAATACAAATATTTGTGGATATTTGTATTCACAAATATTAGTTATGTTTTTGGATAGCATTCACAACATCCTAATGAATATTTGCACCAAAATGAATATCCACATCTTTGTTAAAACCCCTGTTTTCCTGGGGTTTTTTGGACCATTTTTGTTCAGATACTTGTTTAGTCAGTCAAATATTTGGTCAAATAACCAAATATCTCCACAAAAATGACGCCCCCCCCAGCAAAATCAACTGAAAAACCCAAAGTGAATCTCCAAATAAAGGAGGCATGAATAGAGTTTTGTACTTGCAGATCCAAATCAAAGCGGGTTAATTCAACAAATACGATATTTGCAGTGGATATATATATATATATATATATATATATATATATATATATATATATATATTTAGCATTTACATAGTTGCCTAGCTGATTTGGAGGGAATGATACTCAAGATATCTGAATAGAGCTGGCCAAGAAATCAGTTAGAAGTGAATGGTTATGGTCAAGAGGCCAATGTTTGCTAACAGATGCCACAGCTATTTCCTTGTGTATTCGGACAACTGTGTGTTAGGGTAGGGGGGTACAGGAGGTAACCACAGACCCAGGGGAACCCACACACCACACCTCAAAGCACTCACCCCCTTACACACTAGGGGGCTCCACGCACTCATGGGGGAAAAACAACCCTTCAGGATCTTATATGGTCCTGAACTTCCCGGACGGGAAGAGGCCTGATCATCATGGGGGGGAGGGGGGGAAGACAGCAAGGCCCTGAGTGGAGCCCTGCCACTCGATACAGATATATAGGACACCACTCACACCCACAACCACCTGTACTTCCACCCCACCCCACGCCGTGCACAGGGAGGGAAACAGTGTTTGGGTAGGTGAAAGAAAGGGGGGTCCAGGCCCAGGGAGAATGGGGGAGGGTACTTGCAGACACTCTAGCCCCGGGTCACAAGGGTAGGAGGGACCCAGACACAGGGTGATTTTAGAAGTGACGTGGTGAATGTCCACCACAGTCAACCTCAGTCAAATGCGGGGGGTCATGAAAGCGCCGTGCATGTCTGTTTGCTTAAATCCAGATGTTCACCACAGTCAAACGCGGCCCGGGGTGAAGCTAACCACGCTTCATGAGGTCGGAGCGAGAGGAGGTCCAGAAGTGTGGTGAATTGTGACCACGGCAGGGGTGAATGAAAAGTAACTTCTGAATGGAAACCCGCAGCCACAGTGGAAGGAATTGACCCCAGCTGCGATGCATTCTGGGACTCGAACCGTGGTCCACGTCTCCACTGCATGTCTGTTGTGTTCCCCCGGCCCATGTTCTCTCTGATTGCCCCTGGGTGATGGTCACGATCCTGTCGCTTCTGTTGGGGCTGCGCGTGTCACCACAACCCACGGTGAATCCGTTCACACCGGGGTGGGATTCACTGTGGTGACTTGGAACACATCACTTCTGAAATCACCCACAGTGGCCGGAGAGGGGGTGCACCCACAACTCTGCACATGCACACTACAACTTTCACACGATACAGCTCTGTCAACACCCTCTCAATCCTCACCAGGCCCGTACACTACCCGCTCCCTCGGTATCAACAAATCACGCACCCACGACCATACACACTCACACGTCTTCCAAAGTTACCACACTCCAAGTATTCAGATCCACGCAGGGGGCCAGTTTCTCTCAGCATTGCTGATCACCGGTAACGGCTGTATCCCTGTCCTGTCCTTAAGTAGTGCTGGCTCCGCCCCCTTGAGCTTGCAAACGCGTGGAGCGGCGTAACACGCCGGAGGGTCCCACCCCGCAGCCATCCGGTGGCGCTGACTGGGTGTCTTCCCCTGCGTCTCCATCTGCTTGTGACTTTGACGCCACTAGCCCTGCCTTCTCGAGCGGGGCCCCACCCCTGGACGTCTCTCTGCTGTCTCGCAGCGCACGCTGGCCACGGCCCTGCCTCCTAAGGGGCCAGAAGCGGAAGCGGTGGACGCGAGTCCTGACACTGTGTACAGGAAATGTTGGCAAATATTGACTCTAAATGATGATAACTACAACTGACCAATCAGAGTATGTGTAAAAGTGTCTAGTGGGAAAGCTATGGATAACAGGGAGCACTTTCCTAGAACGATAGAAGAAAGAACTGAGTGACCTCAATTCTATGAGGATTATTTCAATTCTAGAAGAAAGAATCAAAATATCAGGAAGCCTGCTAGAGAGTCAGTTGGGCCGTTAGATGACCAGGGGGTGAAAGGGGTGCTTAGGGAGGAAGAGGACATTGCAGAGAAGCTGAATGAGTTCTTTGCTTTGGTCTTCAATGCAGAGGACGTTGGGGAGATACCCACACCCGAATCTTACTTTGTAGCTGATGAATTGGAAGAGCTGTCACAAATCAACGTGACTCTGGAGGAGGTTCTAGAGTAAATTGACAAACTAAATACTAACAAATCACCAGGACCACATGGCATTCACCACAGAGTTCTGAAGGAACTCAAATATGAAATTGCAGACCTACTGTTAGTAATTTGTAATCTATCACTAAAATCTGCCACTGTAACCTGAGAACTGGAGGGTGGCAAATGTAACCCCTATATTTAAAAATGGATCCAGAGGTGATGTAAGCTTGACATCTGTGCTGGGCAAAATTATGGAAACTATCATTAAGAACAGAATCGCTGGGCATGTGATAAACATGGCTTAATGGGGAAGAGTCAACATGGATTTACCAAAGGTAAGTCATGCCTCACTAATATGTTGGAATTCTTTGAGGGTGTAAATAAGCATGTAGACAAGGGAGACCCGGTAGATATAGTGTAACTGGATTTCCAGAAAGTATTTGATAAGGTCCCACATAAAAGACTCTTGAGAAAATTAAAAAGTCATGGGATAGGAGGTAGTGTCTTACTATGGATCGGTAACTGGTTCAAGAATAGGAAACAAAAAGTAGGACTAAATGATCAGTTTTCACAATGGAGAGATTTAAAAAGTGGTGTGTCCCAGGGATCTGTATTGGGACTGGTGCTGTTTAATGTATTCATTAATGATCTGGAAAAGGGCGTTAAGAGTGAGGTGATAAAATTTACAGATGACACCAAGTTATTCAAGGCAGTTAAAACATGAGCAGACTGTGAAGAACTGCAACAGGATCTTACAAGACTGGGTGCCTGGGCATCTAAATGGCAGATGAGATTTAATGTGGACACTTGTCCAAAGTGATGCACATAGGGAAAAATAATCCAAACTATGAGTACACAATGGGTGATTTCAGACGTTACGAGATCACGGTGAACCACACTGAACCACGCTCAACCCCCCCGCGGGGCCAAAGGGCCCGGAACGTCTGAACGGCGTGCGCC
>QEPC01002847.1:632180-673998 GCA_003113815.1 Sphenodon punctatus | reverse complement strand
CCCTCCCTCCCAAAGGCCTGGGCAAACAGCCAGGTCTTACAGTTCCGCCGAAATGTCAAAAGGCTTGGGGCCAGGCGAGCTTCCTCCGGAAGGGAGTTCCACAGCCGCGGCCCTACCACCGAGAATGCTCGCTCCATACATGGTTTGGAAGTTAAGGCGGGAGCCTTAACACACAATTTCTAGGCTTGTTAAAGTTTGCTTGGTATGAATCTGCCTTAACTAAGTTTGTAAAACCGTAGGTTTTTTGTTTCTTTAATATAACAACAGTTTTGCGCTCACTGCACTGGCTGTCTATAGTCTTCCAGGCCCGATTCAAGGTGTTGGTTCTCACGTATAAAGCCCTTCATGACTTGAGCTCCACCTATCTGCTGGACCACCTCACTTCCCGGATCATGGATTGTCTCCTGAAGTTAGCCGGTGGCGCCCTCCTTGCAGTCCCCCAGGAGCACCTGGTGGTGACTATGGGGAGGGCGTTCTCAGCGGCTGCTCCAAGGTTGTGGAACTCCCTCCCAGTCGATGTCTGCTTGTCCCTGGATCTCCTTTCTTTCAGAAAATGCTGTAAGACCTGACTGCTTCGGCAGGCGTTTGGTGAGGGAGCGGCCTGAGGGTGAGGGAAGTATGGGTTGGGGGGGTGGGGAGTTGGGGAAAATCTGCTTGGGACTATTACTTTATTGCTTATTGAATTTTTTTAAACATGTATTTTATATATTTTGTATGCATTTATTTAATTTGTAAGCTGCCCTGGGCCACCATAGATGAGAAGGGTGGGCTATTAAATATTTATATAAATAAATAAATAAAATGTGAAAGACCAGGAAAAGGCCAATATTGACCATTCTGGGTGCTTTTAGACATGACGGGCTATCTCCACCACCACTGACTTCTTCAGGTGGTGGAGGCAGCCCTCATCCCAGTCGGGATTGCTGGACCACCAAAGAAACGTGATGACAGCCCAGGCTGGGGGTGATGCACTGCCATGCGTCCATACATCCCCACACTGCATACAGCGCTTCTCCCCCCCCCCTCAGGCTGTCACTTGGGGATTTCCCCGAGTGACAGTCCAGGCTAAAATTCACCATGGTGAGGAGCCAGACCGTCCTAACGTCTGATGGCCCTTTTAAAATGTGACATTGGGCATGGATTAATCTGTGCCCAACGTCATGTCTGAAAACACCCTTTGTGGTTGGAAACCAAAGCCAAAAAAACCCTGAATGGTTTATTTGGCTTATGCTTATGACTTTCCTGCCCTACTCGCTGTACTGGCCATCATATAGATTAAACCAAGAACACTTGTTTTCTATTCATCTGTAGAAAGGAAGGTTAGTCCAGTGGTTGGGTGCCTAGCTGAAGCATAGGGTTCATTTCCCTGCTCTCTAGGACAGGTGGCATGGCTTTAGGGGCAGGCTTGGGTTTCAGCAATTCCTTTTTTCACAAATTAAGCACTGACTTTCAGTACTAAGGGTACAAACTGGATCCATGGACCAAATCCAGGAACTGGAAAGGGACCAAATAAAAACAGCTATGGGCCAGATTTGCCGAACAGGCTGGAGGGTTCCCATCCCATTAGCACCTGCAGTTAGCCTGTATTCACTTTAGTGAGACTCTTGTCCTCACCAAGTGCTATCACTAGGACAATTTGCACAGAGGATCACACCCTTAGTCCCGTAAGTGCAAAGCTTTAACTTCCTCAATCCAGGGCTAACCCAGTACTGAGCATGCTCCAAATCCTTCACACTGGAGCCTTGTTCAGATGAGCAGGCGATAAGAGTTGATAACCCTTTAACGTGCTACACCCTTGCTTTTGTTTGAGGAGGGGCGCTATAGCAAGGCAAAAGGGGAGGTTGCTACCTTTCTTAACAAGCGTGGTAGTCCCAGGATGGGACTATTAACTTGCCAAACCGATGGAGGGCAAGGGATATGGCTAAAAGGGTGTTCATCTGATAAAAACCTCGTCTCACTTTTTCATGTGACCAGAGCCTCAGTCGATGGTAGAGAAGACCCAGAGGGTTTTGCAGATTAGTATGGTCTGCTACTTAAACACTGCCACTTTCCACGGAAGGTCGCCATTGTCTCAGTGGCTAATACTAGCTGGAATGGTGTCCAAATGGGTACATGTTAGATGCCAGCTGCAAGCTATTAAATCATTATCCCTTTCTGAAATGCAACTCAGCCGTTCCAAGAGCTGAGTGAGGCAGGATACTACAGAGCGTTGGAGTTCCTCCACATCCCCTTGGCTAGCATTATGTGAAGGGGAGGTTGCCAGACCCATTAGCTTCTCTTTCTCGGTCTCTGGTGTGGGCTGGCTCCCTGCACCTCTTTGGACACTCAGTCTTGAGAAAAGCAGGTTGGCCCAGATACTAGGAGATACGGGATCAGCTCCATTGTCTTTGGCTGCATGACCTGCAATAAGGGATCATTCTTACAAAACTGGATAGAGAAACAAATTCACATTCTGGGTGTTGTGTGAAATTCTTATGACTTCCTGTACTCCTTGTTCTGTGCCACCTGATGCACAAGGATTTCTAGCAAAGGTGTGGAGCGATTTGATTGATTAACATGGAGCAAGCTTGGGTCCCCGATGCACCATTTCCTGTTTGCCACTTCCCATTGCCAAGTGACCATAGGTGTGTAGCTTGACAGTGCTCCCAGAGCAGGGGCTCCCCTCTCCACTCCATGCTAATTTCAAACCACTGCCAGTAGGAATATCACAAGGTCATTCCTTCAAGCCCATTGCAGTGTGGGAGATACCACAGGGACAAAGGGCTGGAAGGCTCCATTGAAATGCATGGAAATCAGCAGTTGTGGGAATAAACTGTAACTGGATTGGGCAAACACAGACAGAGGTATAGAATACTAGAACCGTAGGACTGGAATGGAACTTAAGGGTCATCTAGTCCAACTCCAGATCCAAGCCGGAATACCCTCCATTACAGGATTGCAGACAGATTGTTGTAGAGACAGTTTCTACAAACATCCAAAGAAGGAGATTCCACAACCTCCATTGATGAGGTATTCTATTGCTTAATGGTTCTTACAGTAAGGAAGTGTTTTTCTTAATATTTAACCAAAATTTAAGCCCATTCCCTCTTGTTCAGTTGTATAGTGAAGAACAAATGTTCACCATCTTTTTTTGCTGAATCCTTTTAGATATTTGTAAACTGCTGTCATGTCCCCCTTAATCTTTTCTCTAGGCTAAGCATAACCATTTTTGGAGCCTTTCCTCAAGGCTCGCCTTCTAGCCCTTTATCCTCTATGATGCTGTCCTCTGAGGGGGTCGCCCGATCCAGTACCTGCTTATGCAACTGTTGTGCATCACGTGCGCAGGCTGCATGCATGGTGCACACGTGGTGCACAAGCATCTGCATAATATTTGTGCCCATGCACCTTGCTCAACAGTGCATGAGCAGGTACCCGATTGACCCCATAATCTTCTCAAACTACTCAATATCCTTTATCCTTCTTGAAGTGCAGTGGCAAACACTGAACATAATATTTCAGGTGAGGTCTCAGCAGTGCTGAATAAAGTGGCACTATTATCTCCTGTGTCTTGGACACGACACATTTGTTAAAGTAGCCCAAAGTGGTCTTTGGTCTTTTTTTTTTGCACCAGTATCACAGTTCCTTTGGCAATTCCACAGTTCAACTAGTCATTGTTGACTAATTTACATTTGATGACCCACCATACCTTCTAGAGTCTTCTCTGCACTCTACTGTCTAGCCAGTTGGCCCCCATTTTATATTTGTGCGTCTGTTGTTTCATTCCTATGTGCGATCCTTTGCATTGGTCTCACCACCAAGAAGGGGTGAGTTTGCAATGGTAGGAGGATGTTGTACAAGTGAGTCCTAGGGCATTTGGTCTCTTGTGTGTCACAGTGTTCCATTGTAAAATGGGGTAAGAGTACTTTCCTGTCTCACAATATTCTGGCAATAAATACATGAAACATTATGAGATGCTCAGGAAGTACATTAATGGGACCCACTGGAATATCATGGCAATATCGAGATGATCCATACCCTGCTACCTAGCCTGTCTCATTTCTTCTAGCTTGAACATCTTCATGATATTTGAGTGCCTGCTGCTGTTCCCTCTTTTCTAACACTTTTCATATTCAAAATGGTCTATTCTGGTGGATGGGTGTGTCCGTTTATGCCATGGTAGCGCATTACATACTGTCAGTCTAGCCAGAGGGTTGCATCTAGGCTGCTGGTTGGTTTGGTTTGGTTTGGTTTGGTTTCTTGTTTTTAAATCCCATCTGTAAAGTACTGAAGCCTCCATCGTTTGCTTTTCAGCATTTCAGTTGAGCACTGAAGTTGATGTAGAGGGACGTATAGGAGGCGGCACTAAGGGAATGATTTTTTTACCAATCACGAGCAATTTCTGTGTCAAGGCTTTAGAGAGTCAGTAGCTGTATATTCTTTCATGAGCTCCATTCCAGCTCTGTCTCACAATCCTATCCAGTGCTAGATTCCAAGCTGTCACTCTCTAGGTAAGAAAGTGGATAAACTCCAATATATGCACAAGGCGAACAACAGAGAAACCTCCAAATGGGCTGGGAAGAACTGTGCATTGCTACCGCAATGGGACCAAGCTTCAAGAGCAGCTGGAAGACGCATTCTCATGGGGGCTATTGAATTCATGTGTGACGTGGATCTAAACAAGTTTAAATGTCACTTGCACTAGCTCTCTGTGCTGTGGAAAATATATATAGTCCTGCCGCATTGGTTAGCAAGGACATTCAGCTGTGCTATGTTGCATTAAGTGGCTCAAAGCATTGGTAAATGTTACGATCCATTTTCTTTTTTAAAAATTTATATAGTGCCAGATATCATAGTGCCAGACTATCCCCAAGGAACAGCCTGGGCTAAGCATCACCACAGCCCATGCAACAGACTCCGGACTGAGGTAAAGCAGGCTGTCATATTTCACGGCCCGCTCACACTTACCCAGTCTGGGTAAATGGTGCTTGCAGGCAGCCATGGAAGCCTTGTAGGTCACTGTGGGTGCTCGTCGAGGTGTGTGTGTTGCTCTGAGCAGCATGGGGCTGTGCAGATGCTCATCTGTGCATCGCCCTGCCCTCTCCCCACCTACTCCCCAGCTGGGCCGCCATCACGTTTTTTCGACAGCTGGGCCAAATTCTTCTCGGAGTGAGGGCTCTCACTCAGACCGGGATTAAATCTTGGCAGCACTCAACACTGTCATGTGTGAAAACACCCTTAGACAATCATGAATTAGAGACAGATGCTGCCCTGAAAAGCTTACAGTTTAGGGTGGACAAGAGAGGGGAGACGATGGAGTGGGGAACAGAGAAAGAGAGGGAAGGAGTTCATGAAGTTGAGAGGTTGCAGGTGCACATGCTCAGCTTAGTTACAGGAGGTGGGGACAGCAGAGAGAGTATCCGTGAGGAGTGGGGTGGTGTGGAGTTGGGGAAGGCATGACAGGAGAGGTAGGATTTTTAGAAGGATTAGAAGGGCAGGAGGGAGCGAACAGTGTGTATATGTTTGGAAAGGGAATTTCAAGTGTAGGGGACAGAATGGGAAAAGAGGCAGAGACAATGGGTGATTTCAAACGAGCAAGCGGATGTGTGTGTGTGTGTGTGCCCATGGCTGCAGTGTGGCTCTGCCATGGTGCACCCATGCAGGTGGAGTGCATGGGGAGCAATTCAAACGGGCGGCTCCCAGCGTGGCTACTGCAGCCACGGAAGCAGCCACCATACATTTGGCTCATGGGAGTGTGTATCCGACTGCTCCACCTTCAGACGGGCGGTCGGATCCGTGGCTTCTGGGTGGCCGTGTGGGGTAGCATCTCATCTGAAAGCACCCAGAGTGGAGCTTGTGAAGGTGGCTTTCTTTCTTTCTCATCTTGCCTTGCTTTATGTAACAGATACCTGAGGTAGATTTAGGATACAATCGTGAAGTTGCTTGGCATGGTGCAGCCCTTGTGCCAATTAGAGTCCTACTGAAGTGAATAGGAATTGGGTCAATGCAAAGACTGAGCACCAGCACCAAACATCTTCAGGATCTCTCTCTGTGTGTGTAGAAAGGAGTATGTCGTGTCGTCCCAAGTCTATACTAGTCAAACCTTCGGCAGGCCTGCGTGGGCTCCATGGCTAGCCAGATACTGGACACTTATTCTTTAGCAAACAAGTTTTCTATATTTTCTTTCAGCTGGGGCACTGATATCAAAATTCAGATCTTCCAGCAGGACAGTCTCTGGGTGAGCTGATCCTGCCACTCTCCCAGCACATTGTGACTGTAGCCAAGGGAGAAGAGTGGCTGACTGTGGTTAGTTGGAGTTGGAGGGGTCCAGCTGACTCCAGCTCACGCTAAGCTGCAACAGGAAGACCAGCAGGGAATTTGGAAGAAGAGTGTCTCCAGGCAGAGATGCCTGAATAGAACCTGGTCTATCACAGGCTGTTTAGGAGACAGTGGGTAGACTGACTGAGTTTGGCCATATTTTTAGAGCCAGGGTCATCACAGGCAGTGCCAGATCCAGGAAACCTGGGACCTTGTGAAAAATGGTTACGTGAGCTCTTCCTAACACAGGAATGTTTGATGGACACGCAGTGACTCCCCCATTAGAAAATGAAAAATGCATGCCCTGAGGGCTTTACATGTGATACACATGATGTTATTTCTAGTTTATTCATGAGATCCATGTGTCGGGGAACCCTCTTGAATCACTGTGGGCCCTCCATAGGCCATGTCTTCTTAGGTTTGAGGCCCATGTTTTACAACAGTGCTTCTCACACTCATGCTGTCATTTCAAGTTTATTCATGGATCCTCCCACCTGCATTACCTTTGGCTTTGGGAAATTTGGGGGGAGATGTAGAACCTGAGAGGCAGACCCTCAAAACCGCCATGGCTCTATGACCTAGGGAATTAAGTCTGTCCCGGTGTTGAGCCACCACCTCTTGACTATCCCCTTCAGCACAAGGGACAGCTCTCAATGTGTGACTGCCTGCCTTGTCAAGCATCCTACCACTCTCTCAGTCCAAAGACTTCTAACCCCTGAAGGGGGCAGTGTTAAGACTGATGGGCAGGCAAACCTTAAAAAGCCAGTGTCTGCTTGATCACATTGGTAAGTGGAAGGGAGGGGAAGGGAGGCGAGGGGAAGCATGCTTATATTCACTGTCCAATGACAGCAGACATGCTAGAGAGTCAATCATGTAAGCCTTAATGCTGGAACAAAAGCAGCTGGGTAATGTAGCAATCTAAATTGTGCCTAATTCTGCTTGACTGTACATTATTTAAAGAGCCTTATGATATCGGCCTGCTGCTCTGTAATCATAATCCAGAGTGACCTATTTAATTTGAGTTTTCCAATCCCTAATTAGAACTTCCCCCTTGGGACTAGACATTCCTCATGCACCTCTGGCAGTAAGCAAGCCTTGGGGCTCTCTCCACAAGCACTTTAAATTCACAACAGAATGGATGCCGGTTGATTTTTAATTTTGGATAATGAAAATTAGAGTGATATTTGCATTACTAATCAGAGCGGAGATGCTTTGAGAGCATCTGGGCCTGGCACTAGGGACTCATCTTGAAGAGCTAAAGCTGAGTTGCAGGGCTAAGGGGACAATCAACAGCTCTTTGTCTAGCAAGGGATCGACAGAACTGGAATGATATTAGGAATTATGTCATCAGCTTAGACAGATCAGACTTAGACCCTGACAATGAGAAAGAGGGGAGAACAGAGGTAAAGAGGTAAACAGAGGCCTTCTCATTCTTCTCCATGAAGTTCCATGTCACCATTGCTTTGCACTCTGGAGGAACATGGTCAGGACCTCTGGCTGGATGGACCACTTGGATGAGCCACCCTACAGGTTTAACCTGAAGTATCTGCATTTTAATCCATCATCGCCTGGCTCCAGGTGAAGCCCAAACTCTCTGGGCTACCAAGGGGTACTTTTAAAATCCAAAGAAATCAGGGGTTCTGTGGTTGGAGCCATATCAGAAAGGACAGGGTGAACAGATTGTCCTGTCCCTTATTTGACATGACCCCAACCTACGTGGAACATTTTGATTCCATCTTGAATCCTCTTGCCCCGCCTCCTGCTGAAAACCCTGAGACTCAGGGTCAAACCCAGATTGGTTGTAACCCTAAATGTTGTGCTCCTAGTGGCAGCTGAGGCTGTAGTTCAACTTTTGACTTCCTCCTTCCCCAAGCCTCAAGCTCACTGACTGACAGGGGTCACAGATGGATCTTGAGGTGTGTGTGGGGGGAGGGGACACATGTTCTGTGAGTTGCCCACCACCAAACTAGTCCTGTACTTCCTGAGTATAAAACACCCCCTTCGTTAGGAAGGGACCGGCTCTTTCTTGGGTAGACAACATTGTCACGGAGGAACATAGGGTCACACACATGTAACACGGGTCCACATGTAGACTGCAGGCCTGGTAGATATGTAAACAAAAGGTTCCACATGTATGTAATGTTACAACTGAGAACTGTAAAACCCAGATCAGAGCTGTGACATGTGACCAAGCTCCAGGAAATGCAAAGAGATAAAAATAATGTGTATTTGGGAACCCTGGCCCAGACAAGGTGGCCAGAGACATTTATATGCTAATGCAGGCAGCCATTACCTATGTGCAGAGATGGAGAAAGCTGATAACAATAACAAAGGGAATTCTAGAAGCCTTGAGAGGATACGAGGCGTTTCCTCCTGGGGATATAAGGAGTTGTACCCCAGAGGGGGAGAGACTATCAGGAACTCACTCACCATCTTGCAGCCAGCAAGGCTGGAAAGACATGAACTGAGAGACAGGTCTTTGCTCTCTAGCAACTCTAAGTCTGGAGACCCAGTCGCTTACCTCAAGGGCTGAGAAGAACTTATGGACGTTTGTAGGGTAAGATGCTTATTTAGGAACTCAACCAGTATAGATCAGGAATGCGTTATATTTACCTTTGATTTCTAGTAACCACTCTGTATCAACAATCTTGCTTACAATACACTTACTTCTTATCTTTATGAAGAAGTGTCTGTGTCTAACATTGGAACACAGGTGAGCAACAAGAGCCCTCAAGCTCTTGCGAACCCAGAGAGTAAAGAGTCTGTAAACGGGAAGGATCGGGCCCTTGAGTGACAAAGGAGTTGTCCCTGTGGCAGACTTGAATTAGCCAGAGAGAGAAACTAATTCAAGTGGGCTATGCACGAGGGAAACCGAGTCACTCAAACCCGGTAAAGTGGGGGTGCGGACCTCCAACCCATGACAGTTGACAACATAGCAAAGCCAAGGCAGATAAACTGCACCAAAATGGACTTGTCTCCATTTCTGTGGATTTTCTGTGTCTCTTTCATTTTATGCACAAGTCTCTATAGGCCAAGACTGCTAAAAATTTGAATTGCTTCACTTTGCCTGCCAGGAACTAAAGAAACATTCATCATTGGTGACTCACTCAATTTTTCCTCGCGCTAGTAGTACAACCTGTGATTCTGATGGCCACTCTTCTCTGGCCTTCTTGGGGTGGTGGTGGAGGGAGGGGAGGGGGTAAAGACTGGCTCAGTCAGTATTATATGTGCTTCCCTTCCACTTTACTAGATTGGGCATAAAAGAGCTTGAGTGATACAACTTGGAGCACGAATAGCTTCATGCTGATGAGAAATGGTCGGCACTGTTTAATTCCTTCCCTTCACATTGTTGCCTGCATGAAACCAATACAAAAAATGCTAATGTTGCTTTTTAGAAAAGCCTGAAGTAATGCCAATCATGGTGGGAGAGAAAGGAGACAGGAGTAGGAAAGCAAATACCATAAAATAAAGTTACCAAAGCCAGGCAGTGCAATTGCTACCACAGGAGTCAGCAACTCCCTGACACTGCATGCAAATGTTAGGCTAGATCCAAAACTCATTGGAGCTAATGAAAACATGCAGTGACTTGTATAGGCGTTGGATTATTAGACCCTGTTGATGTGAATGTGAATCTGTGGAGCTCTGTGGAGCACTCTGAGGATGGAACATTGTGAAGCACTCGGATCTGTGGAGCCCTCTGTCCATTCCCGTGTGTATGATGGATGGATGGCCACTTGCAGGCAATGGGGAAAACGCAGTGAACATGTGGGTATAGGACAGGGGGTTGGTCTGAAAGAACCCCTGGGTATAGGACAGGGGGTTGGTCTGAAAGACCCATGAGGTCCCTTCCAACTCTACAGATGTATGACTGTGTATCGATGAGTGACACAGGTTAACGAAAGTGCCAAACAACAAAGAACCAAAGTGCTGAAGTAATGAATTTGGCAAATTCTGAAGGATGGAGAAATTTCAGATTGGGTGTTAGTTTTGGTAAACAAATACGCAAATTCAATTTTCAAATTCAAATTTACAAATGTGTTTTGACTCTATTTAGTACCTAGAATGTACGTACGGATACTTGATTGTGCACTCGTCATGAATGTATCCCCCTTTCTCTCTACGTGCCCCTCCCCTTCTTCATTCTAGATTGTAAGTCCCTTGAAGCAGGGAACTGTCTCTCAAATCATGACTGTTCGCCCCAGGCAGTTTACTGGGGCTATATAATATAAATGAGTGAGAATAACAGACTCGTCAGTTAACTTCATTGTGCCTCAGTTCCCACACCTGTAGACAGGGGATATTCATATTGCTCTGCAGAACAGGTTAGCCAGGAGGTTAAACTCAGCATGAGTACTTCAGGGTAAGTGGAAGGATGTGCAACTTTGTTTTATTCACTTATAAAAATGAAGACGCTGCTGCTGCTGGGGCTGTTTTGGAAAAGGGCACACATGCGGAGAATGGTCCAAACAGCCATTTGTGCAGCAATTTTAATTTAAAAAAAATGTTTTAATTAAAAAATTAAATGTTCCAAAAACGAATGAATAAGCAAATGACATAAGTTTGCTTTAATTCATTAAAACCATTTTTGTTTAATTTAATTAAAAATAAACCAATAAAATAAATCATTGTGCATGTGCGAAATGGTTGCTGGGACCAATCTGAGCCTGTGCAGCCCTTTCCCAAAATGACACCGATGCTGCTGGTGCCATTTTGGAAAGGGGAATGCATGCGTAGAATGGTCCAGGGGGCACATGCACAGTGATTTTTAATGTTTTTTTAAAAATGTAATGAATTAAAAAAATAATTAAATGACTGCGCATGCACAAAATGGCTACCAGACCAGTCTGTGAATGCGCTCCTTTTCCCCAAATGGTGCTGGCAGCATCGGCGCCATTTGGAAAAAGAGCCATGACATTTCTGCACATGTGCAGTGATTTATTTTTTTATTTTTTTAAAACCAAAGTCATATGTTTTGGGTTTTTTTTTACAACCCCCCTGAAAATGGATAGGTTTTTAACCCGGAAAATGATACAGGAAATGACAATGCATGAGGTAAATGCTGCACAGCCCTAGATAAGATGTTAGGAGATTGGAGCCATTGTTTGGCACTAATGTGATCAGGCTCTATAAGCATCCAGGTAGATGAATGTCAACAGTTGCCTGATGGTAAGTTTTCGTGTCACGTGGAAGGCGGTGAATGGTCGTGTCAATTCCTAGTTTCATACATAAACCTAAGAGGCAAATCTTTCCTCCTCCTCCCCCACCCCCCGCTCTATGTTCCTGGCCGCTCTGTTGCTACTGGTTTTTAGCTTACCTCACCTTGTTAGAACAAGATTAGGGCTCCATCTAGCCTTAGAGGAGCTAATTAATGGGAAGTGTTCCATAAGCAGGCCACTGGAAACAAATATTTATTCTTAATTCTGTCAAAGGAGGAAAGTTTTCTTTCATCCTGTGGGTGGAGGGGGAGAAAATTGGTCCAACACTGATGTCATGCGTCTCTTAATTAGGTTACTTAATTAGCATGCTTTTGATCTGAACATTATTGTTCCATATCAGAGTCTATAGGGATTCATCAGGCTAACCTTCTATGGATAACCAGCAGCGTTTGCTTTGAGGCTTGCAGAGAAGGATGAGCTCTAAAAACTACCTGGAAGATTCCCAGAAGGGCTGTCTGGCAACAAGAGAAACAGGCAGGCCCGCAGATTTCCAGCCTATTTGAACTGTTTAACCCACCATTCACTGGATTTGAGAATAACCCCTTTCTGCTCAGCAAATGCTTTCCGTGACGGTGTGCTTTAAAACTAACTCGCCTTCACAGGGGCTTTTCCTTTTACTCTCTTTTCCAGACCTGTCGGATGTTCAAGCTCATAAGTCCATAGGGACTTATCTGTGTTGTGGCTGCTTGTGAGAATTGTGCTGGGAAAAGACCGAGCTAATAAAATGCAACTACCTCATTCATCATTTTAATAGCATTTAGCTTGCCTCGTAAAGAAAGGCACTACCTTTTATTGCTTAGCAGAGTACATATGCCATTGCTAAAGGAGGAGACCTTAGCTATTTTCCAACACTGACTGCAGACAGAGTGGGGAAAACCCAACGTTCTGTATTCTGTTTACCACTTTCTTTATGCCGCATAAATATGATTAATGAAACAAACTGAGTTATGTCATTTAAAATAGGATGATCACAAAAAAGCATTATGCATAAATAACACTTTGTTGCTCAGCAAATCTGGTTCATGGACACATGATTTTTGAGTAAAACTCTGCCTAGCTGGGAATAAATATCAGGGAGCGGAATTGGATCACTCCATTTTTATGCATTGTGTACATCTCTGAAGTGACCAATAGGGATGGGCGAACAGAACGCCATTCGGATGTTCGGTCGTTCGGTTCGAAACCCGAGTTTGGCTTCGGCTGTTCGGTTTGGCGGAGTTCGGTTTGACCGAATTTGACCGAACATTCAAAAAAGTGCTATCGGTACTGAAAACGAAAACGATTTTTTTTCGGTATTAGTATTTTTGACCCTGAAACCACCCCTGGTGTCCACCCCTGGTGCCAGGAAGTCTGCTCCTCAGCTGCCTCCCCCTTCCAGTCATGTTTTTCCCGCCCAAAGTCATGTTTTTCCCACCCCTGAACTCATCCGAACTTTTCCGATCTGTTCGGAAGTTTGAGCATTCGGTTCAGAAGTTCGGTTCAGTCGTACAAACAGGCCGGGTTCGGGCCGAACTCCGAACTTCCGAACTGCAGTCGTCCATCCCTAGTGACCAAAGATGGCCACTGTTAATTGGTCTGACCCAGTAATGGCACTTCTTATGTCTGCTAAAATGATTTTATTGATTGGGTTGGTCACAAGCAGTGTTTTCCATTCCATGATGTTCCACCCTAATCAGGACAAATCTTTCATATTTTGAAACTGAAATTCTGAAATTACAAAATACCAGTTGTATTCATGTGCTTATAGAAAGAAGGAGGCTGAGACAGGGTTACAGTGCAGTCATCTTTGTGTGGCTACTCTATTGTTCTGCCACAGCAACAGGAAAAGGAAGTAGAGCTCCAAACATTTTAAAGGGACAGTAGAGTACATCACATATTCCAAATAGAAAATTTCAGCTTGGTAAACTAAAGAATTTTGTTTTGATTGATCAAATTTCCCCCCTCAACTTTTCATTGAAGAAAATCAGAAGCAGTAAAATTATAGTCCTTTGGTTGTTTTTTTTCTTTAAAAAAAAATGAAAACAGCATGGATGGATCTATGGCAAAGATCCATGATCTGGACCTCCTCTTCCTGTCTCTATCCTGAGCACAACCATCCCCAATTCCTATCCAATCTGCAGAGCTTTTATTAATTTTCAGAGTGGCCTATGGAAGGAAGAAATATCTCCACCATGGCAAATTTACCTCCATTAAGCATCCACATACCTGTATTATACTAGAGAGCATTTGAATGGTGCAATAGATGTGATTATACAAAGCTTATGGCACTGGGTGTCTTTCTTCTTGAGTAGAGAGAGCGTGGTTGCCGTGTTGGTCCCAAATATAGACAGTAGAAAAACAATAATGTGGAGATATCTCTTATTGGACCAACTGAAGTTGGTGGAGGTGCACATGCTTAAGGACCCTGTGAGGTCCGAACATTTGTGCACCACCAACAACTTGAGTTCAGATTGTTACGGGTGAACTGCAGTTTCAACTCCTGACCTGCCTGACGAAGGACCCTGTGAGGTCTGAAAGCTTGTGCTCCTCAAGTTGAGTTGGTCCAATAAAAGATATTTCCACACTTTTGTTTCTTCTTAGGAGAAGACTGAATGGGACAGCACAGCAATATTCAGATACATGAAAGGTTGTTGTGAAGAGGACAGAAGTATTCTCCCTGGCCACTGAGGGACAAGAGGCAATGACTTTATGTTGCAAAAAGGTAGATGTAAAATAAGTATTAGAAAAAATTGTCTAACCTTCTAGGAAAAGCTGGGCAATGGAACAAAATAGACTAGATATAAACATCGGTCAGGATGGCCTGGGTTTAATTAATGCTATCTCAGTGGCAGAGGTGGACTAGACAACTTCTCGAGATATCTTTCAGCTCTGAGGTTCTATGATTTCTGGGGTTCTAGGCTCTGGTCCTAACAGACAGGAGGGTGCACATTAGCCTGGATCCACCCTTATCCGGAAGATGCATCTGGTAGCAGCTGGCTGCCCACCCCGAGGAGGAAGTGGGAGAACATCTGGTGGCCATGGAACCGATGAGCAGGTGGCTCCCAGGCTACTGCAGGCTACTGTCTCATTGGTTTTCACCCTTGGTGAAAAAAACTCAAATAAAATTGGCTAGCTACTGGGAGTTTTTCTCTCGTAAATGAAGTAGAACAAATGTATTCAGGGAGGGAGTTCCAGGTATGAGGGGCAGCAAGGGAGAAGGGGCAAATGTGGTTTGAGGAGCAAGGGAGTCATGAGCAGGCAAGGGTGGGGCCAGAGGAAGAGCAAAGGAATGTGGCAGGAAACAAGTGTAGCGAGAGATGTGGGAGCAAGACCATAAAGAGCCTCGAAGGTGAAGACAAGGAGTTTGTGCTGAATATGTTCAGGAAGAGGGAGCCAGGGTAGGGCAGAAAGGAGGGGATGAACAGGTCAAAGCGACGGGCAAGGCGGATAACTTTGGCAGCAGAGTGTTGAACAGAAGTGAGGGGGGCAAGATCAGAGCAGGGGAGACTCAGTGTAGATCCACATAAAAGCTTTGGGTGTCTTACTGGAATTAATTGTGTGCTTCTCTCGCACAGGGCATATAAGGATATCAATGTGCAAACTGGGTGATTTCTCTGTTTAGTTTTGTATCAGGAAGGGCCTGGGGAAAGTAATTCAACCAGTGAATCTTAAAATATGCTCCACAGTCACGCTCTTTCCTTAAGGAGAATTTAATCACAAGGCTGAACAACTGAAGGGTTTTAATATCTGGTGAGCACAAACAACTGAGCAATTTCTGGCCAACTATCATTAACGAACACAACGCAATATTCAGGGTTGTGCATATTTATTATTATTATTTATTATTTTCATTTTTACCCTGCCCCTCTCGCTAACAGTGACTTGAGGTGGCTTATAATAGATACAAAATATAAAAATATAAAACAATGAAACAATAAAAACATCCATATAAAACATCCATCATAACCAGTTCTGTGCAAAACAATAAAATCCCACCCACCAAGTAACCCATTCCCTCCTCCACTCCCCACCCCCATGCCACCAAATGCCTGACAGGAAAGCCAATTCACAATTTGTGGCCCGAACAGACCCCTGCACATCCATCGCATCGGCAGGTGTCGCCAATTGGAAATCATCCCACAAATTCTGACCAGACAAGGCATTCCTAACCTCTTTGTCCACCATTGCCTCTAAAAGGGTAGAGTTGAAATGCTCAATGCAAGCAATTTTATCCACAAAGTACGCTAAAAACATGTCACAGTAGGCTTTGGATGAATCCAGTTCCAGACGGAGACAGGCTGGACTGACCAGACCCCTCACCAGCTGGAACAGCTCTGCTGGATGAGCACAAATGCTATAAGGGCAGCAAAGAACCGCTTCTTCACTGCCTGAACAGCCATGGCATAGGTCCTCAAAAATGCTCTGTGCTACCATCAATCATATTGGGCACGAGAGTGGTGCCACCATCACTCCAACCGCCTACCCTCGCACTTCAACCACCCCAGGTCCTCCATAAACCTTGCCAACTTTGCAGAGTACCATTGTCCCCATTTTCAAAAAGGGGGAAATGACTGACGTCACTGCCTACCGTCCCATAAGCCTCTTGGCAGTGACAGGCAAATTGTACGCAAAAGTGCTGTTTAAATATTTGGAGCATTGGGCTGAAGAAGGGGGCATCATCCCGAGGGAGCAATTCGGATTTAGGAAGGGCAAGTCAACTATTGACTGCTGTTATATCTTATAGCATGTGGTATTTAAATACTGGAAGGTCATAAGAGGTAGGCTCTTTCTGGCCTTCCTTGATTTGACCAAGGCGTTTGACACAGTCCCAAGGAATAGACTCTGGTCTAAATTGAGGGCTATGGGAATTGAGCCTAAGTTATTGACATCAATTTCCCAGCTCCATTTGAATAATGAAGCCCGGGTCAAAACATCCTTGGGGCATGGTAGGCCTATTCCTATTAGGAGAGGAGTCCGTCAGGGCTGTGTACTGGCACCTCTTCTCTTTAATTTATACCTATCTGATTTAGCATCCACCATTAGTTTAGCTGATACCCATCCACCAAAAGTGGTGGGGGAGCGCCTCCCTTTCCTGCAATTTGCAGATGATGTGGTTTTGATTTCGCAGACCGAGATTGGCTTGTGGCGGGCCATAAATGGGTTTTCTCAATATTGTGTTACAAATGGCTTAGAGATAAATGCCCTTAAGTCCAAGATCATGGTTTATGGTAAGCGATCTTATCCACGTAGGTGGAAGACGGAGGCTGGAGAACTTGAGGCGGTTGCTTCCTTCAATTATTTAGGAGTAATCTTTAGTACTAAAGGCACATGGAATCTTCACTGTCAGGCCAGGGCCAATAAAGCCCATTGGGCGGCCCATGCCTTGAACAGGGCTATAAATCTATCCAAAGGGATTGCAGTGTTGGATTTCTTAAAGGTATATTGTGCCAAAATCCCTCCGTCCGCCTTATTTGGCTTGGAAATTATACCAAATCCCAACATGGTAGTACTGGAAAGGGTGCAAAATACCTTTCTCCGTGAGTATTAAAAGTCGGGTCCAGCACCCCGGGGGTGGGGGTGGGGGGTGGGGTAGTTCGAGCGGAATTGGGAATCCATTCATTGGAAATGATCTCCAAAACTAGATATGTGGGATATTGGCTTAGACTTCTGGCACATCACGATACTAATCTTGCCCTTCAGTGCTTAAGGGAGGAACTATGTGAGTCAGGGGCTAGGGGCTACCCATGGTTGTTATACTTGGGCAAATTGGTCAATGATTGGGGATTTTCAATGGAATACCTTATTGGTCATAACCTTTCTGCTATAAGGGCTGAAATTCTTTTAAGGGCAAGGGACGTGGCTCAACAGGAAGACCTGTCAATTGTGGCCCATTGGAAAGTGGCCCCTATGTTGGCAACTATTAAAAAATCAGTTGAATTCGAGCCATATCTCGACTCACTTACCTGCCCTAAACTCCGCCGATGGTACACATTATTCTGTCTTCAACTTGTACCATCAGCAGTAGTGGAAGGCAGATTTAAGCAGCTACCGCTCCATTTAGGATTGTGTCCCTGTAGACTTCGGGAGGTGGAATCAGTAGGGCACGTTTTATTATGTTGTCCCTATTATTACTGGCTAAGGTCAACGTGGCTGGGATCCCTGTTGCACTGCCGCATGGATTTTCACTCGGAGGCCAGTTATTTGCACTTAATGTCTCTAAACAGACAGGAGGAAATATTGGCTTTGGCAACCTTCACTTGTTTGGCAGGCAAACGAAGGAAGCTAATGGCTAAAAGACTGAAGGTGGGTGGATCTGCCTAATTACGATTGGAGTGTATGGGCATCTGTTTCTGGATTATTTTCAGGTTTACGTATCTTGTTCCTTAGGTGTCATCTGATTGCTTAATTGCTAATTGCTTACCGATTATGGCCATGGGTATGGGTATGTTAGGAAGAGATTTTGGTGTGCCTCCTGGGTATTGTTGGATTAGGCCATTATATGCAGTATTTTTGTTGCAATTATTGAGATGTTGTAATTATATATTTCATATTTTTCTTATATATTTATTTTATGTTGTACTGTTTATATGTGTATTATTAGATTGGACGTCTCACTATGCTGAATTTTGTGCGTATCCTCGGGTACTGTATTATGTTGTTTGTTGTTTTATTGTGTTTTTGGAGTACAGCGACAGCTAAGCTCCTAATAAAAGTATTAAGTACCTTGGCGACCTGTGGTGGTGAAACATTGGAAGTAGATGCTGGGAGCCACCCAATCAATGGCCTCCATTAGCCAACCATCCCAGAAAGCCATGAGGTCATTGATGAAGTGGTCATCGAGGTCAACAGAAATATCCCCCAGAGAGCATTCCGGAACCCATCCAGTTCCGTAAGTCTCTGGGGGTGGACCATCCTAATCGGTCCCTCGCCCCCACGGTCAGATAGGCACGCTGGAATGCAAGCCCACAGTAGGTAGTAATCTGACCATGGGAAGGGTGTACAAGCAACACCCCCAATCAACAGACCTCCCCCCCACCCCCGCCTCAAGGTCGGTGCAGAACAACAAATCCAGAGTATCCCCCCCCCTTGATTGTTGGGCCAATCACAGTTCCATGGTGGCCATGAATTCCTGCTTTACCCCATGCAATCTGGTCTCAGCATGGATATTGAAGTCCCCAAGACAATAAGCCTAGGGGCCGCAAGACCAAGTCTGAGACCAGAGCAGCTAGAGACTGGGCTGGTGTTGGACAGAGTACCCGGCCAGAATGAGGTCAGCCAAAATTGTCCCTGACAACTCGTCCAGCCAGGTCTCTGTCACACACATGAGGCCGGCTGCCCACTCCAAGATGGAATAATGGATTGTGAGCAATGATTTTCTAAGGGGTGGTGCACGGCCATGGACCTGTCCCCCGTGCCCACTGAGCCATCCCTTAGGGGAGCTGTGGCTGGCCACCCACCTGGCCGGGGCAGATGCAGTCTGCAGGTAATGTTCCCTCCACCGCCCCTGCGCCCCACCTCAGGGAAGCCCTCAGCATCGGGGCATCTCTCCCTACTGGCTCTAGTCCTCCAACTGTCCAGTTCATAGCCAACTCACTGCCCACCTCACCGCTATGGCAACTTGAAATAGCTGCCGTGCCACACAGAAAATGTGGCCTCCCAGGTGCCAGGACCTCCTGGCGCATGGCATCATGGGACACATAATCCACAGACTCAGGGGCAGACACAACCAGAGAGCACTGGGTGAACTACAGCTACCAAGATGTCTTGTGGCTGCTAGTCTGTGTTCTCTCTGTAGGTTACACCAGTCCATAACAGGCAATGCTGCTCTGTTGTTGACTAGGTAGATGGGGGGTGGCGATAAGTTGGAGTTTGGGGATTTTTCCCCCTCCTTCCCCCCTTCTCCTTCCTCCCATCCTACTCGGAACAATTCCCCAGAGATTGTTTCTAATGGCAACCCTGCTTGCGGTGGTGGTGTCTTTGCAAACCCAGTGATTCCTGGTGTGGATAGTTTTACCCAGTGCTGCAGAGAGAGGGATGCTGCTCCTCTCCTGGAAGGGCAAGCCCCAAACTGTCCCAGCAGCTGGGGCAGAACAAAACACTCAGCAAAGAATTCCAGAGCTTAATATCTAGAGCAGAGTGCCAAGGCAATCTGGTATAGTTCCGAGACTTTGCCAATCACAAGGGAATACAATGTTTACACAGTGGCATCAGCAATAATTTTGGGGAGGGAGGGAGCATTAACAAAAGTGATGAGAAGGTTGCTGTCTTTGTTCCTTTGGATCTGGGGCTCTTAGGAAAAGGACATGCACTCTGGCCAGCCAGGGGAAGAGAGTTCATCTCCCGTTTTTAGCCCCAAGCTAAAAACTTTGTCTTGAAAATAAACTGCTGGAGGAAGGGAAGCTCCAAGGATCCCAATCAAAATAATACAATAGGACAATGCAGAGAATTTACTACTACTAACAAGAAGCAGCTTTCTTGAGAGAGTTGTTTATAAATCACCATCCTTTAGCTAGTGCGCACACACAGCCTTGGGAAGGTGATTTGTCTGGCAAATCCCCTCTCTGGGTAGGGGCTGCTGCTGCACACAAACATATATAAAGAGACAGCCTAAACGAGGATCCCCAGCCATAGGAAGCAGGGGACCCGACTTCCCAGTCCTTGGTCAGGAGGTGTCACTACCCGAGCTGGAGAGGTGCAAGCAGGCGCTGGGACGGGAGCTGGAGGTGCTGTGCCACCAGCCTGAGCCCTCCTGTCTGCAGCACCTCTTCCAACAGGAGAGCCACAGTGGGAACTGGGGTGCAGCGGAACTGGAGACTGGTGCGCAGAGGGACACGCTGCCGCCTGGACTCAGAGCCTGGGCTTCGTTGTGGTGGCAGCGGCGGTGTGTGTGTGTTGGTCTGGATGGGCCCCCTGATAGTTTAAGGGGGGCAGCGCCCCACGCTCAGATTCTAGGGAGGCACGTGTCCCCCCTTGTCCTTAAGCTCCGCCGCCAGTGTGGATGATTTATTAGCTACCGACCTCACATTAAACAGCACCAGCGACAGGTCAGGGTCACCTGGGACAATGAACGTCCGGTTATCTGAACTGGGGAGGGCCGAGCGGTCCTGGGCCATAGCGGGTGACAGTGAACCAACATCACCTCTGTTAACACCCAGCAGAACTACTTTGTTTATGGTGTCTCATAATAGGGCTGGTCCAAGCTATAGGAACATAAATCGGGTCTCATCGAAACTGATGGTAAAACTAAAGGGATAGAATTGGGCCCCAGGATAATAACAGTTCTGCTGGTATGAGTCCAATCAGCTCTCTTCTTTCTTTCTTTCTTTCTTTCTTTCTTTCTTTCTTTCTTTCAGTCAAGTGTGCACATATTTCTGTTCCTTATGCACCAGAGCATGGAGAGTCTATTTAGCAAGAACAGTTTTAGCAGGATTGTTCAGCCTATTTTTATGTCTGCATGCTACAATTGAAGCTGTAGCTTTTCCAATTACTTCTGTTTCTCCTCCCCACTTTTCAGCACCCACCTTTCCATAGGGAATTCTCCTCCCCCCTTCAGAGATGTGTGTCTTCCAGTTCTATTTATTTGTTGTCATTCCCTTTCCCTGGGCAGCATGAATCAAATATTCAGCCATTATTTTTCTTTTTTGAGAATGCACAAATTCTGCTATTTCATGGAGGGAGACATTCCGCCTTGACTGTGCTGCATTATGCATGAGGGGAGCATCTATTTGTTGATTTCACTGAATTTAACAGGGTTCAGACATTGTTTTTTTAAAATAATAATAATATAAATTGCCGCAAAAAGGTGCACAATAGCGGATGAGTTTTCTAAGCTCCAGTGACCAACTAAGGGCTTGTCCACACTTTACACACGTTACGGTCAGGGGCACCACGTAGTAAGGCAATCACTGGGTGGGTGTACCCTGCTCTCTGACTATATGAATACTCACCCGGCTACCACACACTTCCTGTTCCCCCATCTGCAGAGCTGCTATCTTTTACAACCATTCACACATTAGATTAGCCCATCCCTCCATAGTTAGTTATCATGCTGGTAGTTATCACAAACGTTACCACTCATATAATGTATAAATACTACATGCTTGGAGATTTCTCTTCAGATCCTCATGATTGCATGTACCACTAAAGCAATGTGGTACTCCCTGTACTCCCTTAAAGAGACACACCCGGGGCTCTGTGGATTCTGTTCTGCTACAAGCACAGTAGGTTTTGCAGAATTTGGTTCCGATAGAACAGAATTACAGGCCTTGGAGGGAGGAGCTTTATAAGCTAGCCAATGGGATGCCTGTACTATTAGGGATGCCTGCGGCATATATTCCGGAACCATGGGGCAACCTGTGAAAGCTACCGAAAAGGAGCTCCCACCCTCCAATAAAATACCTCATAGACCTGTGGAGATGCCTGTTTTGTAATTTGTGGAAGTTTTCAAATGCCAGATGTTCAAAAGTGATAGAATGGCATGATGGGAACCTCATTTTCATTCAGAGTGTTGCATAATGTGCACAATTTAATTTGCATAATTTATATTCTGTTTTCAGAATTTGGTTTTCTTGGTAGCGTTGAGATTCTTCTTCCAGAATACATGGGGCCCTAGCTAAGCTGAGTCAGACTATTGTTTCATCTAGACCAGGTGTGTCAGAGAAAATGTTGAAGAATTCATAAGTGAGCCTTCCCCTATCATTTGTTCTGGCACTCAGGCTCCTTTTATACGAGGCGCTTGAAGTGCCTCCAGAGCCCCGCATTCAAGAAGAAAGCCATGCGGGGAGTGTTTACACGCTGTCTGTGCTACTGGAAGTGACGTGCCGCCCGTTCTCGGCAGCGGTGGCTGGAGTCGTGGGGCTTTGAGAAGAGGCGAGTTCTGAAAGCCTGCAAAGTGAGGCTTCAGAACGCACCTCTTCAAAACCCTGCATCTCTAACTGCCACCGCTGCCAAGAATGAGCGGCATGTCACTTCCAGTAGCGCAGAGAGCGTGTAAACACTCCCCGCATAGATTTTCTCTGAAGGCACAGCTTCAGAGGAGCTTCTTTTGTGCCTCGTGTAAAAGTGGCCTTAGAGGTTGAGAGATGTACTGAGCATTAGGCTGCTTTCCCTGATGCTGGCTAATAGCCACTGATGGTCCTATGCTCCATGAATTTGTATAATGTGTTTCTAATCATTCTCCATCTCAGACTCTGAAGCACTAAAGCAATATTGAAATGGGCTGATCTGAAACAACGCTGGAAGCTACTTTTATTCTAAAGCACTTTTCTCATTTTAAAAATCCTGTGAATTAATATCATATTATGCAGTCCCCACCCCCAAGTTAAAAATAACAATTTAAATGTTTAAAGTACAGTGGGCTGCATGGGAGACTAATGTCAAGCAGGAACTTAAGAACAGCATTGAGGTAACACAAAGGACCAGGTCAATGGACTCTCCATGAAACCTTTTTCTTTTCAGAGGAGCTACAATTTTTTTTTCTAGTGAGATAAGACTTTACGCTGTGATTTATCTTACAATAGCAATAATTCCTATATCACAGAACATGGGATACTGAGCAAGCTATTTCACCCATTACATGACCACTTACATTCCACATTCTGTGTTCCCAATCAATTTGGTTTCACTTTCATGGCAGGATAAATGGATCTTTTATGACAATGCAACAAATTGAAACAAATTTCAATTAGAAAAACAAACTTTTTTTAAAACCTTGATTGTTATGGAAAAAAGGCTTATACAATCATTTGGGGTGTGTGTGTGTATGTGTGTGTGCATGCGTGCGTGTGCCCTTAATAACTTTTGATCCCATAGGTTGATTCTAACCAAATTTGCTAGATGGGAAGAAGACTCAAGGATAGAAACCCAAAATCTTGTAGTAATAGGTGCACCTGGAGTGGAGATATGGCCACTTTTGAAGCTAAAACAAATCCCACTGACTTATACTGAGACTTGTTTCTCCCTTAGGAATCCGGACTTCAGTAGATCAGGTGTTTGCTGCACAGAATGGCTTGCATAAAGTCAAATGAGGTTCGTGCATGTACACACTGATGTCAATAGGCGTTTCACCCAAGTCGAGCACTCTGGTACTGGTCAATGTTGTATAGGGTTGACCAAGTTCAAAAGTGATCTCAGCATTTGAAAGGCCGGCGTTTTAACCCACTGGGACCTATTGTAGTCTAGGGGTAGAATCCTGCCATCATTACTCAAAGCAAAACTCCCATTGAAGTCACATCCAAGTGAGAAGGAGCTGTCAGCTTAAATTTAACTGAAAGGGTCTTTTAAAAAGCACACCACTAAACCCCAATCACACTCAAATTAATTGGAATGAATTTAATTAGGATCTCCATTTTATGGGAATGTCTCTCGGGGAACTAATTTAGCTTAATAAGAATGGATTCCAGCGATTGCTGATTAGCAGAGAGAGTATGAGCATACACTTATCTTAATGGGGATAAGGTTTGGCCAGCATGAAAGTCAATGTGAGTTTTGATTTGACTTGACTGAAAGACTTGGCCCCAGATTAGTAATTTTGTTTAAAAAAAACAAAAAAAAACAAAAAGGAGTTTGAGTTGGGAGTGACTACTGCCTGTGTTAAATTCTACTCAGCCTCCAGCTTTCACCAGTACATTCCCCAGTTGAAATGTCCTAAAACCAAATGTTTGCCTTAAATCAAGCCATCTGTCCTTTTCTGAGAAACCTCATTAGAGCCATCCACAGAGTGCACAGAGCAGAGGGAATCAAAAAGATGGTACTGTCATCTGCAGCCGCTTGCAGGATTGACAGATATCTGTATTATTTTAATTCTTTTATTTTAATTTTATTACGATATTTTCATCCTGCTTCTCCAACATCCAGTAGCTCGAGATGGCTTACAAGTATATATATTTTTAAAAACATACAAAAAAACTATAAAACAAATAAATAATCAAACAAATAGCAAATGGGGTGCCACAAAAAAACAGAAAAAACCCATCTCCCCACTCTACCCATCACTCTTGCCAAAGGCCCGGCACAACAGCCAAGTCTTACAATAATGGTGAAAGGAGGTTCAGTTCGGGGCCACCCGGGCCTCTACCGGAAGGGAGTTCCACAGCCTAGGTGCAAACATTCCTACAGAATTATGATGAGGCTTCCTCCCCCCTCTCCTGCCTGTGGTGGATCATGAAGTGTTGATTCAATATTTTGATTACTTCTAGACTTGGCTATTGCTTGAATCATTTGGATATATTTGTGCATATTTTGCCAAATTAACTCCATGCCATTGCAAAAACCACTAACATTGGCGTACAGTGGTCCCTCCCTGTTCCCTGTCTTGGGCACACCATCATTTAGTGTATGGGAGGCTCTCTTACTTTTTTATCTAAGGGTTTGGGATTGTACACAGGAACAGGACTGTCGTATACAGGTAGTCAGATTTAGATGACCTGGTGGTCCAGTTTGACCTTGGACTCTATGGGAGTAAACTTCCTAATTTGACGAACTTCCTAGTTGAGTTCCAGCCAGACTGCATCTTGTACAAGAGTTGTTCTGAGAGTTGCAAGCAATACTAAGCATTTCAAAGGTATTTCTCCAGCCACTGTTGCTGCATTGACTTTTTAAAAAGTAGTTCCACTGGGCAACTTTTTAAAAAGTAGTTCCACTGGGCAATAAATAGAAAAGAAAAAAAAAGGTTCATCTACTTTAAATTCTCTGTATCTACAAATTTGGCATTGAACAGAATTGATTAAGCTTTATACAGTGCAATGAGCCACGCCTTAATGTCTCATGATGTTGACCTTCAGTAATCCTTAATCTGGTGCAAGTCTTGCAGGACAAGAGCAGGTTTCAGTTTTTAAGTCATCTCTGTTTAACTTGGCGCATGATGGTACCACTGAACCTTAAAATATCTTGGAATACCCTGCATGCAAGCACTCTAGTAATGTAATACAAAATGATTGCTTTGGCTACTGAAAAAGCTGCCAAACTTTAATTTTTATATTTCTAAACACTGATGTTTTAGATGAAGTTGTCAAATAACCTGACTATGATCGCATTAAATAATCCTGGCTTCTGCAGCACAATCACATTGAAAATCATCTGCAGTAATTAAAGAAATGAAAACAAAGTGACTTTTTGGGGTGGGTGGAACAAAGGGAAGCAGTTGCCTTGCCTGGGGCTTCTCATACGTAGGGTTCCACAGCATGCTGAATGGTTCCCACGGCTGAGTCCTTCAAGTTTGTGATTGGAGAACTGAGTCCAGTCTCTTAGTCATCTGTTATTGCTGGCTCTCAGTCATGGGCAAAAGGTGACTAAGGGCGCTTTTAAACGATACAAAAAAGGCAGCTGATCCTTTAATCGCCTTTCTTTGTGCTCGTTTAAATGTTTGGCCCAGTTTGATGCTGGATCTTTCCCGCATCAAACCGGCCGAGGATTCCTGCCCCCTCACTTGCGTCCCTGGGAACTGCCGCATTCCCTGGTTTGCAAGCAGGGGGAGGGGGGGAGGCGGGGGAAAGCCAGCGAACACTGCCTCCTCTAGGCAGCGCTGACAAACCCCCTCCCCCCTTTCCCCTTTAAAACCCCCAGCCAGTGATTAAATTTAATCACTGGCTGGGGTAGAGAAGACGGCTTCTCCCAATCCCGGCTTTCTCCCAAACCTGCTTTGGAGCCGTCTTCTCCAAAACGCGCTTGGGAGAGCGCACGTTTAAAAACGCCCTAATGGACTCATCTTCCCCAACCTAATCTTGTTTGTGAACTGCCTTGAGCCTTTGGAAAGGGCAGCATATACATTTAAATAAATAGATTGGTACTCTTGAAGGAGGCACTTGAGGAATCTGATTACCCACCCACTCCTTCTATTCTGGGAGAACAATAGGATTGCCACCTATGCACATTTTTTAAGGAATACTTATGAAAAAATACATGTTCCAGGCCCTGCATTGGCGCCTAGGGCCTAAATTTGCATAGGCGGCAACCCTAGGGAACAAGCTCTCCGAGCCAGAAAGGAGACACCTGCTGCCAGGGGAACCACCCAGAGGGCATGAAAGAGCAGGAGGGCTGAATAGGGACAAGGAGGGACCATGGCTAGTGCAGAAACACACACACTGGAAGGGGCTCCTTGTAGAAACTTCCATCCTCTGTTCTCCTTCCTCCAGGGTTTCCCAGAGTAGGGATAGACCCATATGACTCTAAAGGAACCCATTAGGTTTTGCTAGGCAAGCTCTACTAGTTCTCCACTTCTACTCAGTCACTTTTAAACCATTCAGTCCTACCAAAGCACTGCACAGCCGAAGTCTTGGGGGGGTCAGATCGGGGCTGGGGAGCTTGTGCGGGGACGGGAGGTAGGAATTGGAGCTGTGGGGGGTTGGGTTGGGGTTGGGGATCTTGTTTTGGGGGGTGGGAGGTAGGAGCAAGAGCTGGGGGTTCGGGTCGAGGGAACTTGTGTGGGGCCAGGAGGTAAGAGTGGCGGGCTAGGGGGTCAAGTCGTGGCTGGGGATATTGTGCAGGGGACAGGAGGTAGGAGCGGGGGCTGGGGGGTCAGGCCAGGGATGTTTGGGGGGGGGGCACTGGGTCCAGCTCTCTTCACTGCTTCCCTCCAGCTCAGGCAGCTCCACAGTTCCAGGTGACCTGGAGTCAAGCCGCTGCCTAGAGGCTGCCCCAGGCTTCCCCCTGCTCTGCTCCAGCAAAGACGCATCCCTGGGTTGGGAGGCTCATTGGTGCGGAGAGAGTCTGCCTGTCGTCCATGACACATGGCTGTGAGCTGCTGCTTCCCACCTGGCTGACCTGCCTAGCTAAGGGGGCTGGCAGCCCCAGGGGACCTGGTTGCAGACAGCTGGGCAGAGGCACCACAGCCAGAATGCAGGCAGCAGTGATGGGGCTGTGGCTGGGCCCAAAGAATGCTCCTTGCTCCCATCCCTTTGATGGAGAGTGACAGAGTCATGGTAAGGGCTTGCAGCTAAGGCACCGGCAGTGGCGGGGCCACCGGCAGAGCCTGAAAGCAGCAGAGCAAGTGGGAGGGAGGTGGCAGCACCCCCCCTCCCTTTTCATTATTCAAGCTGTTCAAGCTCCCTGCTGGGCTTGCCCCTCTGCCAGCAGAAGCTTGGCCACTATTGCACATGTGCACGTCAGCAGAACGGATTTTTTAATCTTTAATAACGCTGTTTTGGATGCACCAAAGACTCTCGGACTCCAGCAGCACACTCAGACTCCACTCAGACCCACACTACACCCATCTCCACCCATCACCCACACACGGAGCAATGGGCTTCAATGCCGGTTGCTTGGTGGGTGGAGATGGGTGTGCGCCCATGGGAACGGGCACCCACCCATCCTCCCACCCACCGTGGCTGCACTGCACCTCCCCCCCACCACAGCCCATTTGAAAAGGGCCTGTGTGTGTTTTGAGTGTGTGTGTGTGTGTGTGTGTTTTGTGCATGTATGTGTGTGAATGTGTGTGTCTGTTAAAGAACCAGCAGCAGCAGTAGCACCCTCCACAAACTCCTACAATTCACAGACACAAAATGAAGGGCACTGTCTTTATATGCAAAGTAGGGGTGGGGCAGGAGGGAATGAAAAGTGATTGGCTAAAGCAGAGAAACTATGCAACAGACAGGAACCTGGGAAAAATAACCCAGAAACAATAACATGGTCTGCAGCAAATATTGGTATGTCAGTAACTTTCTGCATATAGGTAACTTCTGGTATATCGGTAACTTGGAAATTGGGTCAGGCAATTGGGTGCTGATCAGTAATAAGGCAATTGATCTTGGTATTGCCCAAAATGTTGGTAACTGGATGCCTGGTTGGCCTTGGGTACTGAGTGCTTGAAATTGTGGATATTGCTCGTGAGTAGCAAATGTGCTACCCACAGCAGCCCTAGCCCAATCCCCTGCCATTAAGCAGGATCCACAGGAAGCTTGTAGAGACGCCCCAAAAGTAGTTGGCCCAATAAAATGTATCGTTAATGGCTTTGTCTCTTGTCTCTCTCAGTGAACAGCAGCATGCTATTGGGGGAAAGTCTTTTTAATTTTATACAGCTCCTGGTTTGCTCTTGCTTGCATACCCGATGAGTATAAAAAGTATATTATAGGAAGAGGCGACACAATTTTCTTCTTTTGTGTAATCTGGTGCCCACTCTGACTACTTTAATTTTTAGGTGGTTTGAATTAATTGATCTCAAAGCTTTCCGAGCTGAACTACAGTTCTTACAAGTGAGTGAAATAAAATGACAAAGAATATTTTTTTGCCCATTTCTCGAAAGCTGTTTTCTTCTTTTCTTTTAAAATCAGTAATACATGGATACTAAGGTGATGAGAATGAGAAAACCCAATATGAATGAGGAAATTTTGTGATAAAATCTTGACTCCACAGAATTCAGTGGCAATCCCACTTTCAACATGGGATGGATTTGCATGTGTTTATTGTTACATTTGGTAACACCCTATGTATGTCTTGCGCAAAGAACACACAATATTTAACCATGATGACTAAACCCAACTTCCCTTACTTCGCAGACACTGTTAGACTGAGTCTGACAGAAAGCACTATAATATAAATATATATTATATTAATTTTCTGTCAGACTCAGTCTAACAAGGTCTGCAAAGTAAGGGAAGTTGGGTTTATTTGCATGACCTAATGCTACAGCTAGGTCATGCAAAAAGAGCTTAGTTCTTCCATTCAGCCTCTTGTTAACTGTGTCAGACGTGCCTTTATTCCTTTAAAGCTATTTTCTTTGTGTCTGTTACCATCTTTCAGTGCATTTAACTCCTGTACTTGGAATCATTTGAATGTTCCACGACTTTCAGATTTTCACTTGCTTGGGCAAGCTTCTAAGAAACAGATCCACATCTCGCAATATTCACTGACCTCTCTGCTCATCTCTCAAATGCGAACTCATTCTTTGTTTCTGCACATGCTAACTATTCGATCCCAAAAACTCTCATATATTTTTTTTTTTATCCTGAGGGATTTTGTAATTTGTCTAGTTTTGTGGCTTCTCTGTAATGGGACATTCCACCACAAACACGGATCATGAGTAGTCAGGTTTCACACAGCTTCCATGTAGATAAGGGGATGGAGCATGACCTTTGGAGGCCACAAAGTAGCAGAGGAGATGTTTGGCTAATGCAGTCCTCGAGCTGCAGTAATATCTGCAACACCAGTGCCCATCTTACAGGATAGAATGCAGACAACATTTCCCTCTGGTCACCTCTCTCAGGAGCCTTGAGCAGGGAGTCCTGGTGGAGCTGGTTTCCTTGGAGTGCATAAGATACAAAATCCCTGAGTAGTAACCTCTAACCTGTTCTCCAGTCCTGTGTGACAAAACTGCAGTAGTTCCGCTACAGTTGGGACCCTACAGATATTGTCAGTTAATACTGACACCAAGCTCTTGTATGGCAGGACAAAGGAAGTCAATCAGTATTATCATCTTGCTTTTATTGAGAGGGAAAATAAGGCACAGAGAGATTATGTAATTTAGCCAACCAAGTCACAGACAGAGCTGGGAATAACACCCAGATCTCTTAAGTCCCAGTTCATTTTACTGGGCAAGTCCATGTTCCCCACAAATGAGGGGATTTACACCATTACAATTTACCCCACTGCCCACCCACCTCCATTTTCCTTTTTAACTAGCAACGGAGATCAGTCATTTCAACCTCCAGGGTTGCAGATGCACATCTCTTGTGTCATTGCCAATGAAGCTGTTCAAAGAGAGGCTCGATACCATCTTTTTCTTTTGGAGAAAGCAGACCTGGGTTTGTAATCTGGTTTGAGTCACTTCAGTGAAGAGGCTGGTAATGTACCCAGTTCCCCTTATTTCTGTTCTCTCCATCCTTATAATTGTACTAAATCAGCTCAAAACAGGAATAATTATAGTAATGCCATATGAGGATGAAATGCCACTTGTGGAAACAGCTGGCACATCTGCCTCCCTTTGCACTCTCTTTCAGAAGGGTCGAGAGTTCCTTCCTTTCCCACTTAGAGCATTTCCTAGTTCTTTATGTTCCATCTCTGCCTGGTCACACACAGGAACAGATTCTCAGAAGCTGGCAAAATCAAGAGGCAGGAGCAAGGCCCTGTGGTGAAGGGTTCCATCAAAATCTCATTTGAAGAGATAAAGCCAATTGCTTCTGTCACCATGGGGTAAAATGAATCTCATTCAAATTAATATCCTCCCCATGATGTTGTATTTACTGCACTTCCATCTCATTGTTAACTGGGATTCCTGAGCAAAAGTTATAGGGACCTGAGAAACTGCCTAAAATTTTACTTTCCATTGTTAAGTGAATAGTGTGGGAATGGTGTGAGGAAAACTGTCAGTAGGGGAGTCTCTGATAGGTGGACACCTCTCCACTGGATGGAGATGAATGGGAAAGGAATAGTGAGCGGAGCTGGATTAACTCTGCAGTGTGGGCCATGGCTCACGTGTTTGAGTCATCTGGATAGATTTTACAAATTTGCTCCTTTTTATTTCAGGCATTGGCGCATCCAGCTTACTCTTGAATTCTGCGTATGATGGTTTTTATACTAGGCCCTATTCTTCTGTTGGTGGATTCACATCTTAGGTATGGTGAATCTGCCTCCATGTGGGAGGTTGGACTAGATGAACCTTGAGGTCCCTTCCCACTGTATCATTCTATGTAGCATGTAGGAGCTACCCCAGGAGCCTCTGAAGTGGTGGCAGGTCACCAGACCAGAGATACTGCTCTCAAGATTTCTTCTGGGAGGCCTGCTGTTGCTGACACCACTTGGGGACTTCAGGAGTGGAGGTGTCCTGTGGAGCATTAAGACAGGTTTTCTGTTCAGGAGTAGGGGGCGGGGGCTCTGAAAGCTGGTTGGTGGGGACGTAGGGCATAGTCCCCCATGAGTAGGACTAGCCCTGTTTAGTGTGGGACCCTCACACTCTCCAATCCAGGTCAGATGGTAAGACTCATTGGCCCAAGTGGCTCTGTCGCAAAGTGCCTCAGTTTCCCCAAACGGAAAAGTATTTAGTGGTCCAAACCAAACATAGGGTAATTTCAGACGTTATGAGATCACAGTCAACCATGGTGAACCACACTCAACCCCGTGGTGGGGCCAAAGAGCCCTGAACATCTGATCGGCGCTCGCCAGATGTTCACCACAGACAATCACCAGTAGGGGACAAAGCCAACCACCCTTCCAGAGGTCGGAACCGGACCATCTCCAGAAGGGTGGTCAAAGCAATTCCCACCGGGAAACTGCAAAAAGTAATGACTGAACGGCAACCACCAGCCGGAAGCAAACAAAATGATCCCCAGCCGGGGTGAAAGCACGCAGCGTTGCTATCAGGCAACGAGCAACACACAGACCGGGGAGGGAGATTTAAAGGGCACACAGCAGCAGGGGAACGTGGCGGGATGGAGCAGGCAGAAGGGCGAGGAGAGCGGAGGGTGAGCAAGCAAGGGAGGAGGAGGAGGTGGTGCTGGAGATGGAGGCAGTGGTGGAGGAGCAGCAGCAGCCAGGGCAGGCCGCCCCAGAGGGGACAACCAGCCAGGGGACGGAGGCACCTGGAAACGGGTAAGGAGAGCAAGGAGGGGCAAGCACAGGAGCACGGAGGGGGGGGCGCCTGGCAGGAGGGTGGAAGGGAGGCGGGCCGCGTGGCCACCGGACCCAGGCAACTAACACCCCATGTTACGACCCACAGACCCGGAAACGGGCCTGGGAGCCGGAGCCCCCTGAGGAGACAGGTGGAGGGCAAGTGGAGGAGGAGCAGGAGGGCACACGTGGGAGGCAGCCATACCATCGAGGGGGACAATGGGGCCAGAAAGAGACCCAGGACTTTATACGGATACATCTCCTGAGCCACATAGGTTTAGCATTAACTATAAACCCTGTGCTGGGAAGCCCATGTAAGGTAGCAAATCACACAAAAGAAGTTTTGAAACAATAGTTTTGCTAATAACAAGTATTAAAAACATCAAAAATTCATCCCAGTACATGACAGTTCCGAGCCTTTTGGCAACATTGGCTGCAACCCCAAACAGGATCCGCATGGGATCTGTGTGAGACTTGCGCAGGGCAGTTTGCACGCAAGTGTGCATGCGCAGGATGTGTGCATGCACAGGATGCGCACAGTGTGCATGGGGCATGGGATCGCCCCCAATGCCCCTCTTCTGGCAGCAGTGGCAGAGTATGCCCCTCCTCACCTGCCTCCCAAATGACACATGCAGGTAGTATGCTAGGCTAAAGGATACAAAGCTATTTCCCAATTCCCTATGTCATTTTCAGTCATGGGGCCGTTGGCGAGAAGGGAGGGGTAAAAACTAAAATAATAAATAAAAATAATAAAACTATTTCCTAACCTCTTTGAACCACTCGTGGGAGGTACGCCAGTCAGTCAGTACTGCAGCCCATACACTGGATTAGTGCCTGGCTTTGCTCATTGATTTTTCCTCTCCCGCTTACTCTGAACTTGACCACTTACACTTTACTCAAGTTAGATAGTATAGAAGCAAACATCATCTTGAAGCATTTCTTATGGAAATCCTTTTCTGTGCCACAGACCAGCCCTAAGGAGACTATCCTGATATGCAGGTTGATCTGGAATCCTTTTACCTGCTGCTGTGAGTCTCCAGGCTGCTAGAACTTTAGTACGTGTGAGGTAATATATGCAAGTTCTGCCTCTTAATGTTCATCACAGCTTTAAATCTCCATTTCTTTCCCTTCCTGATTAACATTCCAGGGCAACTTTCCATTGTTGAGAGAGGATATATCTTGTCGCTCTGCTTTTGGTGTGATGAATGGTGGCTTTTTGTCCTTGCAACAATTGAATCTTAAATGAGCCGTTGATATTTTCGCAGTTAAATTCTAGCTGGAGAACTTCCATTGCAGCTGTTAGAGGTCTGGCTAGAAAGCTCCATGGGACTAATTACGGAGTTTAAAGGGATGGAACTCTTGGAGCTGTCTTTCCCATTATGTATGTTGAGCATGGTAAGCCAGGTGGTGTTAGTCAGTAGTTTGGTGCAGCTGAAGTTCCTACTAAACAATTCCTGTGAAATTTTATCTCCCTCATGGTTCATACCACGGTGTTTCCAAATTCCTCCTGAACCCCTGCAGTGGGACAAGATTCAAGCTGAAAAGATCTTCTAGATCTAATGGGATGGATGGAGGCTGAGTCAGTTGAGCTTCTTAATTTTGTTCTGCCAGAGCAGGAAAAAATGAGGAAAGAATCAGCTGCTCTCCAGGGGTGCAGCCAGATAAGCCTGGCCAGGACTGATCCCCGCACGCACACCCTGGAATGGGCAATGTCAGCTGCCATACTGTGGGGCCAGCATGGAGAGCAGGGCAGATGGTCTGCCCCCTATGGGGAAATCAGGCGAGCTGCTGTCGGATGTCCCGCCATGCCCTGGGGCGGGCCGAGGTGATGGTCAGTGTCACACATGTGGGTGCCCAGCTCTGCCCCACCCTCTCTCCCCCCGATCTGCCCACTATCCCACCCTGACTGTAATATAGCTGTGTGGGGCTGGCAACAGCACCCAGTGCTCAAAGCCCCTCAGTGGCCCTTGCTGTGGGCCGAGGAAGACAGGGACCGGGACTGTGAGCGATGGTGGTGCACTACCGCAAGTCGGGCAGTCTTACCCCACTTTGGGTACGGCTGTCATGCCCTGCAGCCTCAACTTTTTTTCTGAGAACACAGGGTGTAGCAGCCAGCTTGCTGCCCCACTCCGGGGTGGGGTGAAGGGAACATCTGGCAACTGGCAGGCACACGAGGCACCGCATCTCATGGCAATGTTGCCCAACTTGGGGTAAGGCTACTCAGTTTGTGGTAACATCTTGTGTAGCTTCACCCCAGATCTGGGCTAGGAAGGGAAGCTACTTGCAAGCTCTGTGACTTGTCCCCAACACTACAGGTTCTGATACTTCAGACACATAGCCTGTTCCCTGACCTTTTCTTCTCCTGCAAGTTCAGATATAGTCACTGATATTAGCTCTTCAATTCTTTCTTCAGACAAGGCTATTTCTTCCCTCATCCCTGACACAAGGTCCTTTTTACATGAGATGTTCCCATGCATGGACACCCATCGTCCACACAGGGGAGCATCCTGTTAAATATGGGATGCGTGGGTGGTTGTGTGCTCTTGCGACCCACGCATCCTCCCCCACAGAGCAGCTGGCAACAACACAGGTTGCTCTGTGTGGGGGGGATGGTTTTGTGCCCGTGTGCACCCACCCCCTGCACTACCGCCGCAGCGGCGCACCCACGGACCGCCCTCCAGTCGCGGCCTGTTCAAAAAGAGCCACAGTCTCTGTTACTGGTCTCTTTGCCCAGGTAAATCTTCCTCTTTCTCTTTTTTTCCTTTTCATGTCCTAGTCCTTCCTTTCTTGGAACCCATTCCCAGTTTGGAATACACCTTGGTACTGACCCCTGTCTGCTAACCTGAATCATACATTAATTCGGGCTTGTGAGGGTCAGAACATCATCTGAACTCACTGAATTCTTTGGTGGCTATCAGGGTGGCCATGGAATAGGCAAGGCCCAAGGTGAGGGGACAGAACTGGGCTGATGAATTTGGTTGATTTGAATCATTTGTGACAAAACTGCCTTCTGTTGGGGATGGGTCGCCGAGAGCACGTTACACCAGTGTTCCGGTGTCTGCACTGGCTGCCAATAGTTTTCTGAGAACAATCCAAGGTGCTGGTTTTAACCTAGAAAGCCCTAAACGGCCTGGGCCCCAGGTATCTGAGAGACCGTCTCTTCCCCTATGGACCGTCGCGGCCACGGAGGTCGGCTGGGGACACACTCCTGCGAGTGCAAACTGCCCGTGAAGCAGGGGGGAGTTCTCAGTTGCTGCCCCACAATTATGGAACTCCCTGCCCTTGGGGGTCCACCTAAGCCTGAGCCTGTTCATCTTCCGGAGAAGATGTAGGACCTTTTTGTTTGGCCAGGCATTTGGCAGGCAGGAATAGGGCTGGGTGGGTTTGGGGAGGAGGATTGGTGGGTGGTAGGTGGAGATAAAGGGTGGGGTGGGTGACTGGGATGGTGTGGAGTTTAAGGGTGTGAAATATATTTAACTGGGTTTTATAATTTTTATTCTATAAGCTGCCCTGAGTCCTGAAGGGAAAGGTAGAAATATAAATAATAAATAAATAATAAAAAAAGCACCCCAGCTACAAAGTGCTATTTATTTCTTATCTGTTTTGTATAGTTCATTTCAGATACTGATGTTCCCCCCGTCTATCTGCTACGTGATGTGTCCTCGGAAAATGGCTGAGGACACATTGTGTAGCAGCCTTACCCACAGCGGGATAAGGCTGCCCAAAGAGGGTTAAAGGGCCTGCCTCCCATGTGGTCAGACTGTGTAGCCCTGCCACGAGGCAGGGTCTGTGGATCTGACCCAGAGGAGCGTGGTCCTCCCCCTGCCTAACAGCTGATTGCAGGGGAGAGGAGCCTGGAAAGAGTGCACATCCTCTTCCCTGCTGCCTAACAGCTGATCGTGGGAAGGGGAGCCTGTGAGGAGCTTGCATGCTCTTCCCAGGTTCCCCTCCCTGCGTGAACAGCTGTCAGGTGGGTGGATTAGGGGAGAGGGGAGCCTGCTCTCTTCCCAGGCTCCCCTCCTCTCCCCGGATCCACCTGACTGACAGGTGATCATGGGGGGAGCTGAGAAAGGGGCGTGCACTCACTCATCTCAGGTTCCCTTTCCCCCATCTATCAGGCAAGGGGGGAGGAGCACACCCCCTCCTCTGTCTCCCCAACAGCTTCCTAGTGGCAGCGCATCCAATCCGACCCCTCAGCAGGAGTCGGAGCCTCCAGCCCCAGCTGTCTGGCTCCTATGCCTGCCCCATGGTGTTGCAGAGCTGGTGATGGCAGCAGGGGAGTGGACTGTGTGTCCCTTTTCCCCACTGGCCCAAGTGTGGAGGCTGGAATTGCTCGCCATGGGGCAAAAGGGGGTTCAGGCCCACCATAGCTCGTGTGGACCCTTTGTGAATAATATTCACAAATACAGAAGTGTTCCGGCTTCAGCTCAGATCAAGCCATGATGAATTGTGCTTGGCACAGAAGCCAATTGTGTGAAGCAAGGAGAGACACAAAGGCGGAATCTGCTCCTGATTGTCAAGAGTAGATTTAACCTCCAGCAACATTTAAAGCAACCCAGAGTCTAATGGCCACTTGCAATAACTTCAGGGGCTGGCTGTGGCATGTGGGATTAGTCCAGATGCTGCTTCTGACACAACCCATTCTGATCACATCCTCATGCCTCCAAGGTCACGAGTGTGTGGTGCTAGGGCCATATAAAGATTCCCTTGCTGCCCAGCCTCACAATGTTACCATTTCAGCTGGCATTAAGAAAGCTGCTCAGCTACAGATGCAAAACAGACTTGTTGAGATCAGAATTTAGTCAGTTCCTTTCACTATAGAAAACTGAACAAAGTTGAAGTCCCCCTCCTCTGCTCATTAGGAATTTGGATGTGAGACTGAATGGACATCCCTGGTAGAAGAAATTTAATGTACATTTATTTGATAACTTGACACATTTTATAGTGCTTGATCTGCTTTTCATACATCATGTATAGGAATAAAATATTTACTTTATTTGATGTCTTTTATTTATATATGCTGAGCCCTCTTTGATATTTCCCTATATTCTCCTTTTATGAATTTGAAGTGATGTCACTAAAATATTTAAACAAAAAATTATGCAAATGTTTCTAAAAGGGAAATATTTAAATCTTGGAGTTATTTGTCATCCTTGTCGAGAACAACAGGTGGCTGCATTGTACCATGTTGCAGTAAGCTCTGAGGCAAAATATAATCAGATATTGCTAGTTAGACCACCCAATACAAGAACAAATGTAATTTAGTTGTCTTGATCAAATACAAGAGATAATTCAATGCATTAAGCTTAAAACTTTCATTGAAAAACCTGGGCTAATTGTGTTAGAGGGGTCTTCATTTTGATTGTCTGTTGAGTACTTTGATAGCCAAGAAAGAGCTTTTTCTTTAGTTTGAAGCTGACACGATTGATGGACTCGAATGCGTTTAGATTCAATAATCAGCTCCTACCTAATTGAGCTGTACTTAATGACAGAGCACATAATTAAATAAAGCCTTTTTTGGTACCTCTCATACCAGAGCAGGCTGGGGTAAGTTTGGAAATATAGTATTGAAAGTATCAATTTCTTCTACCTTAGATAAAGCTCAGTCATTGGAAATCAACCCCATGAATGAGCTCTTACTGCAAACAGGATGAATTTGCAATGGATATTGTGTGTTTGCTTGAGCTCGGATATTCTTTCTGAATAAAACTGTTGAACGTCTGGGATCTGATCACTTAGTTATCGAAAGAGAGGGAACATGTTCACTTGGGCAAGTCCTGTAATTATTAGAAGATTACAGGAATGCAGGATTGAACTGAGAAAATGAGACTCTGTAATTATCCAGCTTCTTGAGAAATCTTGATGATGGCAGAAATAGACAAGCAAATATTAGCAACTTTAAAAGTATGTAATTCAAGAAATTGAGTTTAGTGGAGAAAGCAGAGTCCCTTCCCCCCGCCCCCTTGATGTTAGAGGTATTAACCACCATATTTCTGAATGCACTCAGTCCTAAGTGCCCAGAATAATTAGTTCTACAGTCTTGGAACCCTGTACTTGCAAGGAGTTCCAACTGAACTCAGTAGGACTATTGGGGAGCAAGTGGCTTTTCAGGACTGTAGTGTAAAGATGCAATTATAGCCCAATTGAAACTTATGGGATTTTCCCAATTGACTTCAGCGTAGTTAGGATTGTACCCTATGTCATTAAGAATGAGAAACAAATTGCTTAGTAGACTGATCTCACATGAACAATGACAACTGCAGTTTAATAAGAAATTGCTAGGGCTTTCAACAGAGCATAATGCGGACGGCTGTCTTATAAAGTTCTGTATGTGACATGGATGCCACTGAAAGTGAACAAATCTGCACAAGGGAATAAATCTACTTTAGAACATCAAAATCAAGTGAGCACACCTGTGTACCTTTGAAAATGTTGTCATGTCAGAACACTTTATAGAAGCATGAAATTTATGAATTACTTGTCCAAGCATAGATGTCTTCAAGCTCTGAAGTTTGACTCCTGATTCAAACTTCTCCAAAAGATGAACAGTTCTTGTCTAATATGGGTTCAATCTTATTGTCATCTTGCTCCCCACTATCTTTCCACACTTGTTTCCCAACACATTCCCACCTGAAGCTTTGCTCCTCCTCCACCACCTCCCTCACCTGCCTCAAATTTCCTGCTCCTCCATATTTACCCCTTCTTTCATGCTGCTCCCCAACCCCCATGATTGGAACACCCTCTCTGAACGCATTTTCTCTCTGCTCCCACCCTCCCAGCCTTCAAATCATTCCTGAAACCTAGCTCTTCTGTCAAGTCTTCCCTAGCTCCTCTGCCCCACACACTGATCACAGATGCTTCTTCTTCCATTCAGGACCCCCCCTTCTCCCCTGTAATTACTCTAAGCACTTGGGCCTTCTCAGCTTCATAAATGTTTCCATGTCTCTTCCTTTTGTTCCCATCTCTCATGCCTCCCCGTCCTTGTCTCTCCTAGATTGTAAGCCTGTTGGGATGGGAAATCTATTTTTAATTAATGACTGTACAGTGCCAGATGCATCGCTGGCAAAATAAATAATAATAATAATAATAATAATAATAATGGGGGCATCTAAGGGTCTGAGTGGAGTAAATCTTAAAGTATAAAATTTCTTACATGCACAGTGTCTGTATCCCTAACACATAGGGTGTCTTTAGACATAATGTAAACAGGTGTCTGAATGTGTGTTTTAACCTTGATATGAATGAACACTGGTTTGATCCTGTGTTTGTTCACCATGTGGCAGTGCTTACTTAGACACACAGCCCATCTTGAGGAAAACTGGTCTTTTGCTCTCCACCCAATCACAGCATGCAATGCAAGCACTACCGCCTCGTTCTCTGTGTTGTACCTGCTGACATGCCATGCAATATCATTAGACACAATGTTGGCCATGTATTTAGCTGAAAGACGCAAATTGTCCTTGTGATGCACATCGTGTGTTCAACAGGTGGCCAAATTGGTGTTGGGATTATTATGGTGTTTACACACAACGGACGAACATGTGCTTAGGGGTTTTGACACCAGATCTCTGTTATGTCTAAAGACACTCTTCATCTAAATCTATTTTGGAATACAGAAGTTTGAAAATAAACATCAATCCCTTATCTTTAATAAGAAAGATAATGCTTAATGGTTGAATATCCTGGCCCAATCTAATGGTGTCTTCACAGGAGAATTAAAAAATACCCGTTGCTTATTTAATGGAACACTGATAACTAATAACTACCCCAGGGCACAATCTGATTTCTACTCTCTATTATCCAGACAGCACAGTGGTATTATTATTATTATTATTATTATTAATTACTATTTATGAATTATGAAAAAACTAAGGTCATGTTATTTGCAAAAAAGCAATCTGTTCACAAATGGACTCTTGAGTCTGTTTGCATAGAACAAGTCAAAAGCTATAGATATTTGGGGTGTAGCTTTTCCTCCTCTGGTAGTTGGCAGGAGCAAATTGAACATGATAAAACTGAAGATGTCCCAATCGGCAAATGGGACAGTAAAATTTTGGAGGACTGCTGGGAGGGAGGTTGGTATTCCCAGCCCTAAAGCGTTTAGAGCCAAAGTTGTGCCTGTAGGCACTGTATGGTGCAGAGATTTGGGGATATTCTGCACTGGCAGAATTAGAGGCCTTTCAGAATAGGTTCCTTAGATCCATTTTAGGTGTGCCTAAAAGCACTCCATCATGTAGGGTCAGGGTGGAGACAGGTGTGCTCCCTGTGGAAATGAAGGCACGTCTATGCATGTTCTCTTATTGGCTGAATTTATCATGTTTGATGATCCCTTGCCTAGACTTTGCTGGACTGAGCAATTAAAACTCGACTTTAGTTCAGTATGGAAGAACAGACTGGACAAAATGCTTAGGACAGCTGGCTTTTCTATTGAATTTTTTCAGTTTCCCTAAGGATGAGGCTAAAGTCATGATCAGAACCCAATTAAGAGATATTTACATGGAAATTGACTGGTTGCACTGCCTCTAGTTAAATTTTGAATTCAAGTTCAGTAATTCGGACTAAAGTGTTCACACGAACACCTTAATTTGAATTAAGAGCTGCTTAATTCAGATTACTGCATGTGTAAAAACACTCCTTTTGTCTTTGCATCTAAATGTGGTAGAGGTGTCAGACTCATGTGTCTTCCCAGAGGGCACAACCTTGCTGCTAAGAAGTCAGTGGGAGTTTTGCCATAAACTTCAAATAGAAGCAGGATCTAGCTAGTCCAAATAGTTCAGTTGAGTAGGAGGGAAATACACTTAACCTTGAGAACATTATGAGCTTGATTCTCATTGAGTGTAAATAGCAGCTCCGCTATGAATAGCAGCTCTGCTTTTGCTCACGTCTTCCTGCTTCACCCCTGGGTTGACCTGTCTGTTTAAGAGTGCCCACTAGAGGTGCAAAGTGGAGCAGGCAAGCCCCACACGCAGTGCTCTCGAATATCCTAGGGCATGGCTTGCAGATCAGCTGACCAAACCCAAGGCAACAGGCAAATATGGAATATCTGTCCATCTAAATGGGCCTGGGAACCCCTGCCAAACATGGCCCTGCCCAGAACATAGATGCTGGTCACCAAACGAGCCTGACCATCTTAGCTACCCTACTCTGCTCCCACCCCAGCTCTTAAAGGAACAAGCAGAAAATCAAAACATGCATTGGCCACACAGCCAGATGGTGCAGGGAGAAGGGAGGCCGGTGCACCAGCACAGAAAGGGGAATGGGAGAGCTGCCGCAACAGAGTCCATGGACAGGAAGACCAGGAGCCAGTCCAGCCAATTGGGGGAGGGAGAGGTCCAGCAGCCAAGGGAAGGCCACTAAGGGTATCTATCCCTCCTGTAGCAAGAGTATCCCAAAGGCAAGCACCAGCACCACAACCACTGCAGCAACCTTGCAGGACCCATCCCAGCACAGAAGGACAGGCTCCCCAACTGGCCAGCAGAAGAGTATATACCCTGATCCAAGTAGGTCACCAGGCACTCATAGTCCTTGGGGTGGGGGGGTATGAGACCCCCCCCCTTGGAAGTCAAGTACATAGCGATTGTTTTTGGTGTGACACCATATGCCACAGGCCAACCCTCCCATCAGACAATCACTCAGCTATCAAAATGGGTGCCCTATGTGTAGGGACCAGTTGCCCTAGGCTTCAACATTCACGTTGACACGCCTTCCGCCCCCTCTGTTTCCCGCTTTCTCTCTCTCGCTTCCTCCTTTAATCTCCGACTCTGGACCGACTCCCCCACTCATACTGACGGCCA
>QEPC01002847.1:604601-629647 GCA_003113815.1 Sphenodon punctatus | reverse complement strand
TAATAATAATAATAATAATAATAGGCTTATAGCAGGGGTATTGGCCAGCCTCCTGCATTAGGCCTGTCATTCGCCACTCCCCAAGTAGGGGCATCACTGTATGCCAGGGGTGGAAACCCGTCCCCTTCTGGGGTCCACCTGAAAGGTTTGTGCACAGTCTGATTGGCCGCTTAGTATTCAGGGTTAGAGGTGCTCTAGGGGTGCAGTCATGGAACCAATCCGCCTCTTGGATTGGTGCCATGGATCAGGTGCCTATCCTTGTGTGCATGCCCTCGTCTCTTCCTCCATTCCCCTCTGCCCTTTCACTCCCAACCCCTTTTGTTTTCCTTCCTCCAGATATGAAACAGACAGGCTGGGTGTGGGCAGTGCTGAAGTGGTAAGGGACGAGAGGGGAGGTGGAAGTCGTCACATCCTGTGATCATACCAGGTATCATGCACCACCCCAGTTGTAAACAGTGAGCTCCTCCTCCATTTACATCCCCAGTGGAGGATTGATGGCTACAGCTTCTCTTTAGGATTGCCAGGGAGCTGGTGAGTACCACCTTCCTCCTCCTGGGTTCTGCCTGCCTGGACCTGAGGAGCATAGCTAAGTCAGCCATCGATTCATGCAAAACCACAGACTACCCTAACCTTATTGCATCAACAGAGGTAACTTCACTGAAGGTGACAAAGGAACGATGGCCGACCCACGGCCATACCCCTTTCCATTAACTTCTCCGTACTCCGTTTCTATTCTAGTCACCAAGACCCGCATTATGGGGTACTGATTAATCAGTAATGGTCCTTGCACATACAACATGTATCCTGCTCATTGGCACCGTCCTCCCACCCAGGGTGGGGTGAGGACGTGGGCCTCATGTGTGAGGCCCTGCTCAACTGCCCCCATTCCACCCACAGAAAAGGGCATGGACAGAGGTGGACACAACCATGTGATGGAGGTGGGCCAGCACGACAGTGTCCCCAGTGCGGAATCTTGCTGCCCACATCAGCTCCCCGAGTGGGGCCGCCAGTGCAGGGAGACCTGCTGCCACAGGAGGGCAGCCTGTTGGTGGTGGATCACCTTGAACCTGGCCTCCAGCGTGCTGCCAGCAGCTAGGCAGGTGACAGCATGGAGGAGCAGGTAGTACTGCAGCTCCAACTCCAGCACCCTGTTCTCGCAGGTGGCATTGATGGCTAGTTGACTGGCCTTGATGGTGATGTTGAGGACCTCCAGCAGCGGCACAACGTGGTTAGGGTCCATGGCTCCCTGATGATCACCTTCCATACACATGGTGACATCTTTGTACCACTCTTTTATAACCCTGCATAGGGTTTCAGGCCTGGGATTTGCAGCACAGGGCCTTTGCCTGTCCCCCTCCCCCCCACCCTCTGGTTTGCCATGTGGCATCAGCTGACTGTGGGTATTGGTTGGGATGGTCTGTGCATTTGCCTGGGTCTGTGCCTTATCCTGGAATAAGGCTCTGTGGTGCTACCCCCACCTGATGAACAACATGATCCTGTGTGCGGCTGGATACCAAGATTACCATGGGGGCTGCCATGCCTAGGGGCCCCATTGGGGTGCTGCTGCCACCAGGGGGCTGATGGTTTTCACTGAGGTGTGAAGTGACCCAGAGTTTGCAGGCCCCTCAATGGGTGGATATGTGCTTGATGCCCGCCCTCCGGGATGGCAGGGGGTGAGAGCGATGGGGTCCCGGGGCCGTGTGTTTGAGTGGGGACCATGTGCAGGGTTCTTCATGTCTGTTTGCTGCTTCTGGTCTGTGCACCTTGGGTTATGCTGTCTGGGGCGATGGTGGCTCCTGCAGTCTCTCACCTTGAACTGCCTGCTCCATGGGCCTTTCCCTCCTCCCTTCCCATTCCTCTGTTCATTCTGGGCACTTAACAATGTCTATCTTTTGCCCCTGGGCATGGGCATTATGTGTGTGTCACAGGGTCTCCGGGGCTGGCCGTGTACTGGTGTTTGTATGCCCTGCTCTGCCACCCTGGGGGTGTGAGGCTGGGCTGGGCCTGCTCCTGGGGGTGTGGATGGTAAGGGATTAATGGTGGTTGCTACATCCTGTTGCCATGGTCCTCAGAGCTGGGCTCCTGGTTAGAGGCATGCTCCTGGGTGGGCAGTGGGGTTGTGAGTGTCGTGAACCCCTGCACCTGGGGTCCATGTGTTCCCAACGTGGGCCATTCCTGGAGCAGGAGGAATGCGTGTTTGTTGCCTGTGGGCTCAGTTTCCCCACCCGACAGGCTGTCTGTCTGTCTGAACGCAGCCGAATCTGTGGGTGTGTGCAGCTAGGGTCTGGGTCATTCATGCGCCTGCTCCAGGGCTCCGGACTGCTTCCTGTCCATCTACAAACACCCATTGGCACAAGACCCCTTTGCACCACCCTGACCTATCTGCTCTCTATAGGTCTCTGTCAGAGAAATCTAAATTAGAACTGAGCCTCCAGATTTGGTTTGTAGCATCCTAGAAAATGTTCCTTTTCTCCGGTAATTGCGTCAGCCCTCTGCGCAGGACTAATTCTCTCCAAGCCGACGCCTGCTTCAGCTTTTTTGTTTATAACTGGATATAATTAGGTAATTGCCTTGTATTGCCCCTAGAATGGCTGCCTAGATGAAGATGCTGTGTGAGGCTTTAGCTGACATCACCTTCTTCCCTTTCCTTGAGCTATTACTTTGCCTGAAGAAAGCCACCCTAATTTTGCACTTTTGTGTATGATTCTGCAGGTCACCCTCCGGCACTGGGCTACTAATGTTTGCATTTATATGAAATTAAGACTATCTTCTGCAAATCTCCACACAAATCAGTGATTTTACACATTGGCAATCAGCATCATGGAATAGGAGGAGGGTAGAGCAGTGCTGGGTAATAATGTACTAAATGCATTTTAGCTGGAGGGAGAGAGATGTGCTGATTCACGGGGAGTTCTTTTAACTCATGCTAATGGTATCTTCAGAGAGGGTGTAACAATGGCAATAGCTCAACCCAAAGTAACATTTGCTTCTTGGAAGAGGTTAATGATTAAAACAGTAAGTAACTAGGGATGTAGCTGGAAGTCTAGTGTAACTGTAATAATGCCACCGATTGCTGATGTCATACCGTTAATGATCCCATATACTCTAAACATAAACACTATTCTGTGAGTGTGGAGGGCTCATTTATTAAAGAGCCAATATCCAAGCCAACCTTTTCACCACACAAATTGCGATCCTTTTCCTACCTTGATTAATTTCACATTCTTTCCAAACCAAATTGCTTTGAAGTCTCGGGCTGTTTATTTGCACAGGCAGGATGGATCCCCCCTGTTTAATAAAGAGTTTGGAAACAATGAGTAGGCACCACTTAAGAGATGCAGGGCCTTGGGCTAGATGGATCTATGGTCTTTCATGCACCTTTCCCCCCTGTTTTTATATTTAACACAACCATATGCACAGGAGTAAAATGAGTTAAGGCACCAGTTCACATAAATTAGTATTCCCATAATTAGGATACTTGGCCAGTATCCTAAACCCTACTCTAAAAGAACTACAGTGGCCTAGATAGGGCATGGACTGGGACTAAGGAGTCTGGCTTCTGTTCCTTTATCATTGACTGTGGATGGGCAAGTCCCTTGACTGCTCTGTGCCTCACTTTTTCCATCTGTGTAATGGGGATGTATCACAGCGTGATCCTTGGGATGGGTAGGTTCCCATAGGACCAGGACCAAGATGCCAGCTGACACAGGGTGTTTTTACACGCACATTTCTCCTGCATGTTTGCTGTTACATCCTGAACTTTCTGTGTGTCTAAATCACTCACCCAGATCTTAAACATCTGACTCTTTGAATTTCTGCATAGAACTTCTCCCAGAACTTTTGTGTGTAAAAAGTTCTCCTGGTAAACTGCTTTGCTCCAGGCAGCTGTGGTCACTTGGTTTCCATGGCAGCCCCTCATGTCTACAGCTGTGGCTACTTTAGGCTGCTTCGGGGCAGTGTTTGTGTGAAGAATGCATCCAGAACTTACTTGTGGACTTGTAAACCCAGAAGATTGAAAAATCTGGAACTTTACGGTGTGTGTAAAAATGCCCACTGCACACAAGTTTCTCCAGGTCAGGTTCCACCACCACCACGTAATGTTTATTTATTATGTGTTATTATATACAGTCCTTTAGGGTACCTGAGGCTGCAGGGCCCAGTACATCCACAGTACCTTCACACAGCCTGAAATTCCTTTATGTTCCCCAGACCTTGATGGAAAGACATGCAATTCAGGGCACCTGAGACTGCAGGCCCCTGTATCTACCCAGCCCCCATGGCCAGCCTTAGAATTAGTGGGGCCCAGGGTGAAAATAAAATGTGGTGCTGCCATGGCCCCATTCATAATTGGCAGTCTGGTGTTTATTACAGCAGATTGCTGTGGGGGAAGGGCCCCACAGGAAGCACATGCCCAGAGGGTCAAGTTCTGCCGGTGGAAAGAGAAGTGGTGCTCCACACCCTCAGTCTTGCCACGCCCTTCCTGCTATTAAGGCTTCTGCCCCAGGGCCCTATCACTGGCCCAAAGAGTCTCAGCACCAGCGGTCCGGCATGATTCCAGGGAAGGGGCAGATGGTGGTGCTATGTCTGTGCATGATGTTCAGCCCAGGGGACCACTGCTTCCTGAAACACTGTGCTCCCCCCATCTCAGTGGGTGTGGTGGTCCCCACTCCCTCACCCCAGAGGGTGAGGTAGGCCTCGGAGGGAGCAACCACTTGGGGGCTGAGAGTCACAGGTGGGGAGAGGGCCCTGAAGAACTCCCGGTGCTTCAAGAGAGCTGGCCCTGAGACTGCCAAGACTGGCCTCAATATAAGGCCTCCTCTGACCATCGGGCCTGAGCCATGGTTGCTACTGGCCCTGCTTAAAGCCGGCCCTGCTCACAAAACCCTAAATGGCCTGGGCCCCTTGTATCTGAAAGACTGCCTTTTCTGCTGTGTTCCATCACAATCCCTGCAGTCAGCTGGGAGCACGCTCTTGCAGGTACTGCCTGTCCACCAGGTTCATAGTGTGAGGGTACACAGAGAGAAATTCTCAGCTGTTGTCCCAGTATTGTGGAAGTCCCTTCCCCTATAGGTTTGTCAGAGCCTGAGCATTTTCCATAGGGAATGTAAGACCTTTCTTTTGACCAAGCATTTGACAGGTGGGGATATGGGTTGGGCAAGAGTTTTTTTAGGGGATGTTATATATGTACTTTATACGGTTTTTATTTTGTAAGCTTCCCTGAGTCTTAGGGAAATGGTGGGGTATAAGTCTGAATAAATAAACAAGTAAAATTATCATCACAGCGCTAGCCAGCCTAGCGGGTCCTGCTGGACTCATTACTACTAATACATGCTCATAGAGAAAAAACAGATGAAGGCTGGGATTTCCAAAGGAGTTTAATTCCAGTAGGACTTGGGCATCTTACCCTGTTGAGCCCTACTAAGCCCCTGAAGTCACATTCCTCTCATCCCATGTTGGTTCAGTTGTGAACCTAGAACTGCAGCAAGTACCCACAAAATTGGGTATCTCTGTTAAATTTCTGGCACTTGATAGACTCAAAAAGTTTGGGTATGAATCAGTACCCGATTTTGACTTGATTTGGGTACCAGATGTTCCAGAAGGTCCTGAAATGTCAACTTCCAGTCCTGGAATTTTGACTTCCAATCCCAAATTTTTGGTTTTCTGTCCTGATTTACTCATCGGTAACAGGAAATTAAAAAAAACAACTTACCGGAAATTACTGATTTTTCAGGTAATTCTGGTACCCGACCAGTGATCAGGTAGTCCATCAAATACCTGACACGGTACTTGAAAATGTGGGAATTACCTGCAGGAGATACCAAATCAGGCACTTGTTTCAGCTCTAAGTCAGCCCCTTTTCTATGAGATACAAACCAGAGACAAATGGCTGGAAATTCAGTAAATGTGGAGACCTATCCAAGTGTGTTAAATTTCCTCAGAGTCTACATCACTCCAGGAAAGATGGAATAGTCTTATTGTTGCTATCTGGAAGCAGAGACAGTCCAGCACAAGCACAAAATCAGTAAGAATCTGTGGTGATAAGCTGTTAATAAAAGTCACTGTAAGCAATGGAGGATAAGCAGTAGTAAGGGGTACACTAGTAATCAAACTGATTGTTATCAGTTTGACATGTCACGTGGGGTCCTACGTCAGTGGAAGTCCTGCCCTCCTGGGGCCGGAAGTCCTGCCTTGGGAGAGAAGTGACGTGGGTAGGCGGAAGTGACGCAGAAGCCGGAAAGTCCTTACGCTTGACTTTGGGGGGGGGGGCTCTGCTTGTGGGTCAGGGTGGCTGAAACCAAAGGTTCCCTGAACCCACAAGGTCCTTCAAAGAGGGCCATGTAATGCCTCTATGAACTCAGGAGGGTGAGATGGACCAGTAGGTATGGGGTTTGTGAGGATCGGAGCAACTTTATGGTGCGGGGTTCGGGGTAGGANTACTTTAGGCTGCTTCGGGGCAGTGTTTGTGTGAAGAATGCATCCAGAACTTACTTGTGGACTTGTAAACCCAGAAGATTGAAAAATCTGGAACTTTACGGTGTGTGTAAAAATGCCCACTGCACACAAGTTTCTCCAGGTCAGGTTCCACCACCACCACGTAATGTTTATTTATTATGTGTTATTATATACAGTCCTTTAGGGTACCTGAGGCTGCAGGGCCCAGTACATCCACAGTACCTTCACACAGCCTGAAATTCCTTTATGTTCCCCAGACCTTGATGGAAAGACATGCAATTCAGGGCACCTGAGACTGCAGGCCCCTGTATCTACCCAGCCCCCATGGCCAGCCTTAGAATTAGTGGGGCCCAGGGTGAAAATAAAATGTGGTGCTGCCATGGCCCCATTCATAATTGGCAGTCTGGTGTTTATTACAGCAGATTGCTGTGGGGGAAGGGCCCCACAGGAAGCACATGCCCAGAGGGTCAAGTTCTGCCGGTGGAAAGAGAAGTGGTGCTCCACACCCTCAGTCTTGCCACGCCCTTCCTGCTATTAAGGCTTCTGCCCCAGGGCCCTATCACTGGCCCAAAGAGTCTCAGCACCAGCGGTCCGGCATGATTCCAGGGAAGGGGCAGATGGTGGTGCTATGTCTGTGCATGATGTTCAGCCCAGGGGACCACTGCTTCCTGAAACACTGTGCTCCCCCCATCTCAGTGGGTGTGGTGGTCCCCACTCCCTCACCCCAGAGGGTGAGGTAGGCCTCGGAGGGAGCAACCACTTGGGGGCTGAGAGTCACAGGTGGGGAGAGGGCCCTGAAGAACTCCCGGTGCTTCAAGAGAGCTGGCCCTGAGACTGCCAAGACTGGCCTCAATATAAGGCCTCCTCTGACCATCGGGCCTGAGCCATGGTTGCTACTGGCCCTGCTTAAAGCCGGCCCTGCTCACAAAACCCTAAATGGCCTGGGCCCCTTGTATCTGAAAGACTGCCTTTTCTGCTGTGTTCCATCACAATCCCTGCAGTCAGCTGGGAGCACGCTCTTGCAGGTACTGCCTGTCCACCAGGTTCATAGTGTGAGGGTACACAGAGAGAAATTCTCAGCTGTTGTCCCAGTATTGTGGAAGTCCCTTCCCCTATAGGTTTGTCAGAGCCTGAGCATTTTCCATAGGGAATGTAAGACCTTTCTTTTGACCAAGCATTTGACAGGTGGGGATATGGGTTGGGCAAGAGTTTTTTTAGGGGATGTTATATATGTACTTTATACGGTTTTTATTTTGTAAGCTTCCCTGAGTCTTAGGGAAATGGTGGGGTATAAGTCTGAATAAAGTCTCAAACCGCTCACCACGCCACCCGTGACCAATCAGAAAGGTTTGTGGAGCTGTAGTTCTGCCCCTAGGGGTACGAAAGAGGGGGCGCCATTTTCTGAGCACTCTATAGAGCAGAGAGCCGATCGCTACCACTTACACGGAAAAACTGAAATGGCTTTCCATGTTGATACAACGCCTGTGAGGCCTATGGAGTTGACTAACCCTCCAGAGGTAGTGAGACGGTTATACAGAAAATGTTACATTTCAAATTCAGAGGATGAGGATGTTGAGTGTGAACCTGTGGCCAAGGTTCTTTTTAGCAATCCAGTTTATGATGAAGAAACCCGAATGGGACTTCCCAGCCCTGCCGAGTCTTTGGTTTTTCCAGAGGTGACAGAAGAAACGATACCCCCCATTAACACAGCCACCCCAGCTCAAAATTCTGAGGTAAGAAAGATTTTTTCAGGGTGATTAAAAGGGGCTTTGTGTGTCTAGAGGTGTAATGTCACAAAACATTGCTTTGTAAATAGGGGTTTTTTTTGTTTAAAAAAAAAATTCTTTTAGGAAATGTTTGAAAGGCCTCCAGAGTTTGAGGATGAAAACAAAGTGGAAGGCCCTACATGCCATTGCCCTGAGAGGAAAGATGAGGATACACAACCAAATATTACACTGCAGAGACAATTGGGTCTGGAACTGAATGAGACAGACCATGTTCAGACCACGAAACAAAAATCAGCCATGAGATCCATAGCGAGTGCGTGTGTCTATGGAATTCTAAAACATTGGTTTAGAGAAAAACTATTTTCTGATTGTATGGGGTGTGTTTTTAACGCTCTAGGCCAAGAGGCCCACGATTGTCTGACATGGACTTCTGAGGACAGGAACAGAAAACTTAAATTCATATGTGATAACCTGTGCTTACAATCTATCTTCCACGTTCAAATGATGCTAGCCTATTCTTTAAACTGTCTTTGTATGACACAGGACACTTTTAACCTGACTCTATTGCTGTTTTGTAAAGTTGAATCCTCTCAGGATCCAGAAAACATGGTGGAAGGGCTCATGAAACAGGGCAATAAATGCATATTAGAATTTGTGCAGACCATAATTCAAAAATGTCATTATAAATGTTTTTTTAAAAACAGCTGTCTGTAATCCTAAAGTTACAAGAATCTGTAAATAAAGCTAAAAGTAGTTTAACTCTCTGGTATAACATAATTTTGTCAATTAAAAAACCCCCCACATGTTGAAAATCTATCTGTGTTCAGGCTGCGTGTGTGTGTGTGTGTGTTTCTTTCCTGCAGCACTTTCTCAAAACAGGGGGTGAAACCAGGCAGACAGATGTCGCAATGGCTGCTAAGGACTCTCTATTTTGTCAGTAAATTGAAAGTCAAAGTGGGAGAATAGGATTTCCCCATCTTCCCATGGACCTCAAATCTACATAGATGTAACTAGAATTTGCATTGGGAATGGGAGCTCACACCCCATTGGATAAACGGAGATGGGGTAGGCAGAATGAACCCGCCTATGCCTCCCTGCTAGCGTTCACCATTGGTTAGTCGGAGAAGGTATGGGTCAACTTCCACTGAATGAAATCTGCATTAGAGATGGGCAACTGTCCTCACACCCATTGGTTAGTTGGAGAAGGGGTAAACTGCCGCATCCCACAAGAAGTGTATATAAAGGAAGCCAGAACCCAGCATGTCTGTAGGTCAGAACTGAATTTCACTAGCATTGGCTGTGAGGTTCGTGGTCTAATCTTCTTCTCCATTAGTAATCTCAAGGCTTCTACCCCAGTGAAATCAAGGAAATCTCTGCAGCAGGGCCCAGCCATCTGCCCCAACCCCCCTGGACAGGTAAGAAACTCTGCTGATCTCTTTAAGGGATGGGGACTAGCATTAGCTCAGTGGGTTTGTGGTGGCAGCCTGAGTTTGAGATGGTTCACCCCATGGGGGTAGTTCCATTTGGGGGCAGCAGGTTTATGAGTTGGCGCTCAGGGCGCTTTCCATTTAGTTTGCTGTCCCCCTTACGAGTTCCACCCCCATAGAGGCTTCATGCTGTTGGGGTAGTTCCATCTCCGCTGACAGTAAGAGTATCTGGGCAGGGGGCGGTCTGTAAGGGTACAGCTTGTTTAAAAATACTCATTCAAAAGGACTAGTCCTATTTCAGGGGTCCCCCTTCTGCCATGTGTGTGTTTTATGAAAACCTATAAAGAGACACAATTGAAAAGTGTTGTGTACTCTGTTCTGTTAACAAACGAAGCTATGATCCTGGAGTGTTGTTAATCCGGCCCACTATAAGGGTCAGGGAACTCAGGCTAAAGGAAGCAGCTACACAGTGCTGTCTTTCCTGGGCACCAACCCCTGGGAACAGAAATATGTATGAATGTGTATGCCAGTACCCAATGCCCACCCTGAGGTCTAGGAAGATTAGTTCCAAAACGCAGTCTGCAGAAAGAGCACACAACCACGTTGTCACATAAATATCCACAATAGCAAAGAGAATTAAAAAAAATAATGAGGTTTTTCACTGAGTATTTAACATGCTTGATAAGAAAAGTATTTAGGAAAAAACAGGGTTTTCCACAAAGAAAGGGATTGATTCAATGACTATTGAAAAATAAATGGGGAAATACTTTTGCTTTTAAAAACTTTTTTTCCTTTGGTTTTTTCCCCTTACTGCTTGTGCTCGCTATTCTATTTCTTTCTTCATAGCTCTGCATGAAAGGGGATTAAATGCATTATTTTTGAGAGAGGTAGGCCTGTCCCAGGGGATATGGGAGTGTATGTTATTTTTTTAATTATCAAATATTTGGGGTTGTAGTGTTTTAAGCTGTAAGCTCTTTGGGGGTGGGTGGAAGTATGATAGGGCTTCTGGCATGAGGCTAGGGCTGCCCCTTTAGAGGTGGGTGGGTGGGCGGAGGGGCTTGCATAGCATGGCCTTATTCTACATTTGGTGGGGTTTCACTTCCATCTTGCATGCTTTGTCCTAAGCACCTTTGGTTAAGGAATGTTGTTTATCTTAAGATTTTAAAAAAATGTTAGAGGGGTACTGTGTGGGCTGCCTATTTTAAAATTTTGATAGTTAGGGGTCGGGTTTCTTTAGCTAGTGTGATCTGTGGTTAGTAGCGGCGGGACCTCGGTGAAATTACCGGATACCGGATTTACCGGTTTCCGGTTCCCAAAAAAACGGATTCCCGGATTAAATCCGGTATAAAGGTACCGGATTTATTCCATTGATTTCAATGGGGCACTGTGTCCCCATTGAAATCAATGGAATAAAATTCCTCCCCCCTCCCCCTCCCAGGCTGTGCGGGTGGAAGGGGGGACACCCCCCACCCACCCTGCCCAGCCTGGATTTAAAAAAAAATATTCCCCTCCGGCGGACAAGTTCAAGAGCCCTCCCCAGCACCAGCGGCCGCGGCGTCCCAGCAGCAACTGGTAAGTATAGACCTGATCCCTGGGGGGGGGTGTTTAACACCCCCCCCCCCCCCCAGGGATCAGGTCTATACTTACCGGCTGCTGCTGGGACGCCGCGGCCGCTGGTGCTGGGGGGGGGCTCTAGGTTGAAAAATCCAGGCTGGGCAGGGTGGGTGGGGGGGTGTCCCCCCTTCCACCTGTGCAGACTGGACTCGGGGAGGTTTTTTTACTTTCTTGGTGGGTTTTTTACATTGCAGCCATTCATTTAAATGGCTGCAATGTAAAAAAAATCCGGTAACTGGACCGGATTTACCGGGTTGAATCCAATAATGCCGGTACGCCCAGTACCGGCATTATCGGATACTGGAAATGCCGGTGATCCCGCCGCTAGTGGTTCGGACTAGGAGTGCGAGTTAGTTTCAAGGCCTGGCTTTATTTTTAAACAAACAAACAAAACATGCCCAGACCGGTTTGTCCTTCTCATTTTTCTCCCCATTTGCATGGCTAGCAACTACCAAGAGTGCTAGCTAGATGGCAGAACAGACATCACCACGACTGCAAGAGGGTAAGTGTTTTATTCTAGTCTTTGGGGGGTGGGGGGCCTGGGGAGAGTAGGGCAAATAAGTGAGAGCCCATTTTTTCCCCCAGATCAACAGTCAGCTTCTGGGGGAATTATCAACTTAACCCTCAGAGAGGTGTTTGGAGATAGCAATAGTGATGATAGGTATCTTTTTTCTCTTATCAAGCAGGGATTTTTCTACGCAATGTGGGACGGGTATTAACTGCTCTCATATTTTGTTTTGGTTTTTTTTGCAGATGAGCCAATGCCGGCAAAACCCTCACCACCTAAAAGATTGTCTGCTGTTCTTAAAAATAAAGGCAAAGGCTATAATGCTGGTGGTGAGTAAAAAAATAAATAAAAATGAACGGGGCAAGTGTATGTGTGTTTAAAAGATCCATTAATCATCTCTCTGTTTTAAATGCAGATATGGCCTGGGGCAGAATAGTCTCACTGTTACTAGAATCCGATCATGCGGAACCCTCCGGCATATCCCCAGCGCTACCACATCAGCCCGAGCCTCCGCGCATACCCGCCGCAGCAGGTGCAGATGCAGAGCAACCAATGTCGTGCTAACACCCCTCCAGCTCCTCGCAGATCTGGTAAAAAAACAAAAAACCCATGCCAGCTAGATGACAACAGCTCACAGAAGTCTGATAATAGCAACCTGTTGCAAATAACCGAAGAAGGATCCCGGCCGTATCAACTAATGTTAATTTTGGCAATGTCAAACATGCTTTTGATTTCTGTGCAAGGGTGTGGAAGTTAAAGAGGGATGTAAGCAATAAGGAGCAGGAGGTTATTTTACTGGAGCAGAAGGCTAAAAAGGAATGGGCTTTGCTTGATCTGCAGAAAGAAAAATGTGAAAAACTCATGTACCATGTTTTTAAGAACAGCCGACAATCTTTTAGGCAGTGAGGGTTTTGCCAGCATTGCCTCTTCTGCAACCCCTCCCCCCCAAATATGAGAGTGATTAATACCCCTGTCCCACATTGCACAGAAAAATCCCTGCTTGATAAGAGCTTTAATAGAGAAGTTGTTTTTAGTTTTAGTCTTACGTTTTTTACTTCTATTTTTGTATTATAGGTTAACACAGTTGTTTGATGTTTATCTTGTTAACCGTTTTTATGATGTGTATATTGTTGCGATGGCTAGAACGAAAGCTTTGTTGAATAAATTTGACTTGACTTTTTACAAAGCAATGTTTTGTGACATTACACCTCTAGACACACAAAGTCCCTTTTAATCACCCTGAAAAAAATCTTTCTTACCTCAAAATTTTGAGCTGGGGTGGCTGTGTTAACGGAGGGTATCGCTTCTTCTGTCACCTCTGGAAAAACCAAAGACTCGGCAGGGCTGGGTAGTCCCATTCGGGTTTCTTCATCATAAACAGGATTGCTAAAAAGAACCTTGGCCACAGGTTCACACTCAACATCCTCATCCTCTGAACTTGAAATGTAACATTTTCTGTATAACTGTCTCACTACCTCTGGAGGGTTAGTCAACTCCATAGGCCTCACAGGCGTTGTATCAACATGGAAAGCCATTTCAGTTTTTCCGTGTAAGTGGTAGCGATCGGCTCTCTGCTCTATAGAGTGCTCAGAAAATGTCGGCCCCTCTTTCGTACCCCTAGGGGCAGAACTACAGCTCCACAAACCTTTCTGATTGGTCACGGGTGGTGTGGTGAGCGGTTTGAGACCTCACATGACCCCCTTCGGCCAATTCGACTGTGCACTCCCCCCTTTCACACCCTAGGTCAGATCTCACCAACGGGGCGGGTTAAAACAATGAAACCTTTGCTGATGGTTCAACTCACACTCCTGAGTTGTTTGAGCCCTTACATGACCCGCTTTCTGCGACTCATCCTACTCTGGAAACCCCACCTCATTAAACATAAGTTTCTCCAAGACGGAGTGGACTAGGATGACAAAACCTACACTGAATGGTTCAGCTCAGTCAGCTGAGCTCGTAGAGGGGTCACATGACACAATAGCTGCAATTCACCCTACCCCGAACCTCGCACCATAAAGTTGCTCCGATCCTCACAAACCCCATACCTACTGGTCCATCTCACTCTCCTGAGTTCATAGAGGCATTACATGGCCCTCTTCAAAGGACCTTGTGGGTTCAGGGAGGCTAGAACCTTTGGTTCCAGCCACCCTGACCCACAAGCAGAGCCCTCCCAAAGTCAAATGTAAGAACCTTCTGGGTTCAGGAGGGCGGGAACTAAAGGTGCCCGCCTCCCTGACCTGGAAGCATTACCCCCTTCTGCATCACTTCCGCCTACCCATGTCACTTCCCTCCCAAGGCGAGACTTCCGGCCCCAGGAAGGCAGGACTTCCACTGACGTAGGACCCCACGTGACCTGTCAAATGGATAACCATCAGTTAGATGACTAGTGTACCCCTTACTACTATCAGCTTTGTAGACAACGGCACAGAAATTGAAAGAGAGATGTGTTCAACACCAACACGCAAAACTGAAACATGAAAGAGGCTGCCCGCTGAATATCTCTTCAACTCAGGGAGAAAGAGAAGAGGCTGCAGACAAACACAGTCTCTCATTAGATGACATTCAGCCACTGACTCGGAATCTGTATTGCAGTCCAAAGTGGACAAACCCACTGACTCAATTTCTAACGGGAAGTTTGCTTTTCAGCACCGAGATCTGTAAGTAACTGAACGCCTTGGATAATCCTTGTGGGTCCCTTCCAACCCTGAAATTCTCTTATTCTGTGATTCAGTGGCAGATGCTTGCCCCCCACATGGAAGAAACCTGATGCATATGCACAAGTGGATTTGTGCATGGACAGACACACATGCAGCATCGACTGGTGCATGCAGCCGCCTGGGCTTGTGTAAGTCATGCAGGCACGAGAGGCTACTTCAAATTTTGTGCGTTTGTTTTGGCAACATTTCTGCACCTGGTCACACTGAAAAGGCCACTGGCATTGAATTAGAGAAAGAGAGAAAGGTGTGGTGAAAGCACAGGCGGGGGGGGGGAGATGGGGGGACAAGCCAAATTTTGCTAAGGGGGTGGCTGATGTCTTGACCTCCACGAGGTCTGGTCCCTCTCTCCCCCTGGCCTTCAATTCCCAAGCATGGACAGGACTAGGGACTGACTTTGCCCCCAAATTCTGCTCCGGTTAGGTGCTAAGGTGGAGGGCAGCAGAAGCAAGGCGAGGGGAGACCCGCTATGCTTTCACTCCCTTTCTCCCCTGGTTCTGGCCAGGCCTACTTCTTTAGCCTCTCCCCTCATCTTGCCATGCTGCTCCTGCTCCTGCAGTTTTTCCCAGTGGAGCGGGAGACTAAGAGAAGCAGGGAAGTGGGGACACAGCCAGGAGAGTCGAACAGTTCCCAACCGTGATTCCATTCCCTCTCACTCCTGTTACTGGATGCTGCCTTGTGCTCAATGGGGTATTGGGGGAAGGAGAGACAGAGAGAGGCAGCACTTCCTTCTGCCCCTTTGTTTTTTTACCCCTCAAGTGAGCAAAAAACAGAACCACTAGCAAAGCGAAGAAAGGGAAAGTAAGCACAAGATTACGCTGCAGGCAGGGTGGGGCCTCCGGGTGTGTCTTTGCCTAATAGGGGGCAGGCTCTTGAACCCACCACTCTTTGGCTCCACCCAGAGAGAGAGAGAGAGAGAGAGAGACCGAGGTAAATAAAAGGATCAATATATAGAAAAAGCTAAGGGAACCCAACTCTCTTCTGCTTTATGCAGTTGTAGGTCTGGAGTTGTTTACAGGGGAGACAGTCTGGATTTACACTTGGGTATCCCAGAATAAATTCTGGCTCAGGGATGAGAGGCATCTAGGAAGCATTTTTAAAAAACTGACATTTTCCTAAATGTCTAGTTTTGGTAGCATTCAGAAAAACACCCCCTCCTTCCTGTCCAAAAGAACACATTTACAGACTATCCTCTTGACTCCAGGAAACAGGAAGCATCTCTGGACACTGCTGTGACTAACAAGCCCATCTGAATGTCTCTGGAAAGTCACAGCTGCCATCAATGAATGTGAGAAAACCAGCCTGTAAGGGGGAACTCACACTAAAAAACTCCATTTGTGTTTTGGGTTGCACATCCTTTTATGTATATTAGGTTATCTCCATTTAACTTTCTTGGGACAGAGAGAAAGGATAAAACAAGAAGACTGATGCTTCTCAGAAAAGGAAAAGAAGAGAATTGCTTTCAATCAGTCTGACTATTCAAAGTCACCTTCACAGTCACCATCCCTTCACATCAGGAACCAAAACACTTGCTGGCCTTCCACACTCCTTAGGGTATATGTCAGAAATAGCCTGACCTCTTTCCTTCTCTTCATCTCTCACCTCTTCTAAATAATACTAATGACCGACTGGCAGCTGTCACAGGAACATCAAGACACAGGCTAATCAAAGGTATGAGCTAATGCTATTTAAAGCTGTTTTGGATTCACTAGTTCTGCTGATAAAGGGGAGAACTGAAGGGTCACGACTGCTCGCACCCTCTGGAATTACGATGTCTCCCAAGCATTTCCTCTTCATTTGAGAGTGTGAAGAAATTGCCTCTCTTGTCATCCATTTTGCCCACTGCTTCCAGTATCCTAGCTATGGGCCTGAGTTTGACCCACTTGACTGACATTTTAGGTGTTTTTAAACAAGCAAGACTGGTGTGTGTGTGTGTCTTTGGTCACTGATTGGCACTGCTGCGGGGCATCCACTCAGGTGGAGTGTGTGGGGCAGGATCCCCTGCCATGGACCATGGAGGAGGGGGAAGCATGACAGGCTGGCCTTTGAAATTGATATGTCCTGGCATGAGTGCTGCAGAATCTGGGCCCCCCAGAGCTTATGGCCAGTTTCTGTGATGTGCAAAGGCCATGTCCCCTGCTCACGGTGCCTATGAGCGGTGGACTGGTCTGCTGGTGTGGCTGAATGCCCCAGTTCCTACGGGCAGGGGATGCATGGCTGCTGGTTGTCATGCATCTTTTTGGCTTGCTCCGTATGGCACACTCCAGATTCCTCAGCAGTGCTCTGTGAGTGGGCAAAAGTGAGTGCTGCGTGGCTCATGAGAGCGTGCATTCGCTAGCATCACCTTCAAATGGGTGGTCGGATGTGTGGCAGAAGCTGCTAGGAGCAACCCTGCCTTTCCATGTGACCTTCACTGACACTCTGGCTTCCAGGTTGACTAGGCCTGGTTTCGCAACCGGCCGCATGGCAGGATTTCGCAATACCGGGGGAAGGGGCCTACAGTCAGCATGACTGGGGGGATCTTTCTCTGATTGGAGTAGGTACAGCCAGGTAACCCCCCAAGGACCAATCACGAAAGAGGGATAGGGGGCTTTTAAAAAGACCAAAGCCACGCCTTTTGAGGAGACTTCCACTTTTTACTTCTGTTTGCTCTGATATACTGACCTTTTCGCTATGGAGCTAAGGGAATGGCTCCTGGCCTGTTTGGACTAAACTGAACCTAAGGACTGAACCCCTTTGCTGCAAGGCAAAGGCGCACCTAAAGTTGTGAGTAATTGAATGTTACATCTGAGGGACCAGTTTAGGCTAGATGCTACAAAAAGGGCCCACGAGCCTAACTTGATCTGATCAGTTGCTTATGCTCAAGGATTCAAAGTACCTCACATGGTTGTAGCCTGTGATGCTTGGTTTAAAATACCATTCAAGTAATATTCCTTTTTCTGATCTAAAAGATCTGTGTGCGTGTGTTAGCGAATACGTCTCTGTACGCTCCGACGGCAGTAATTGGGAACTGAATTATTCTGGCTTGTGGGCCTGTCTGTTTACAGAAAAGGTAGAGTTCTCATCTTCCCTAGAGGGATGGAACTCACGGCCTACAATCTCTAGGGTGGTGGCAGCGGAAAAGTACCAGATAATAGGTGGGTAACGGGGTGCCGGGAGGTTGGGGTAAATCCCCAGTGGGCTCCTTTATGCCACAGGATGAATGACTCCTGGGTGGCCATGGGAGGTAGTATCTTGTTTAAAAACACCCCATGATTGAAAAGATGCGAAAGGAGTATGGGCCAGGAGGGAAGCCCCCCCCCTTCAAATTTGATGCTGTCACCACTACAGCACTCAACATCTTCTTCCTCTTCTCCACACTCAGGCAAGAGTGGTGCAGAGGCTAAGCCAGCGCAGTGGCAGCAAGGAGGTCTGTTCAGGCAGTATCTGGCAGTGAATGGAAGTGGGGGAAGAGAGATAGGGACTTCCCCTTCCACTGTCCCCCAAATCCTGGTTACTCTATTCTTTGCATCTACAAATTGGTTTTTCCCATCCAGCTTTTCCTTGCTTTGCTGGACTTTTCAGCTATTTCCCCTCTCATCTTTAGTAAGCTCTAGGGCTGGACGTTAGTGTTTATTTCTATTTAGTATTTACTTCTGTTTCATTTTTGTTTACTTTAGTATTTGTTCTGCTTTGTTTCTGTTTAGTTTTCCATTGGAAAAAGATTCACAGAGTTTCTAAAACTGGTCAAGTGTCTACTAAAGTCAAGTATAGCGTACTTGTCTGGCACTGGTTTGGGGAATAGTGTGGATGGCACTGGGTTTGGGGGGGGCAAATGCCAGGGGCTAGAGCTTTTAGTGGGTGGAGAGTGATTTGGAGGTGGTTGTGAGCTCAGGGGGTGCCTTGTGGCTCCAGGCTGGGGTGTTGTGGACTCAAAGGGAGCTGGATCTGCCTAGGTGAGGGGCAAGGGTTAAGGGGGAGCTGCACTGGGGGTTGGGGGTGGCACTGGGTTTTGGGGGCAAGTGCCAGGGTCTGGGGACTCTTAGTGGGTGGGGCTGCTTTGTGTTTGCATGGCAATTAGCTCTCTAACCCCCTTTGTTTGCCTCCCCCCTGGGGTGGCCAGATATGCAATTTTTAGTGGACATTTATGAGAAATACAGATTTCAGGGCTGCATTGGCTATACTGTAGCCCTGCAACCTGTATTTCTCATAAGTGTCCTCAAAATTTGCATATCTGGCCACCCTACTCCCCTCCTGCCCCACAGTTGCCTCCTCTCACCTGCACTGCATCCTGGGATCAACTTTGCTTTCTACTTGTCCCCATCCACAGCTGAAGGGGGCAGCTGGGGTCAAGCAGAAAGGAAAGTTGATTTCAGGATGCAGCACAGGTGAGACGCGGCAGCTTCAGGGTGGTTGGTGGGCCTGAGACCAGCCAGGGAGGGCCAGCAGTAATCCGGGCTGGAGAGCAAAGCTGGGAGACGGAGCAGAATGGGAGAACAGTAGCACTGCCAGAGCCCAGGTGAAACTGACCAGTCTGCAATGAGCAACTGGGGAAAGATGCAGAGCAGCGGAGAGCAAGCTGAACAGAGCCCAGCAGATGGCAAATGGCAAAGTCGCCTTTTTCAAATTTAAATACTAAACAGAATTTTAGTATATTATTATTTATTTACTTATTTATTATTTTATTTATTTTATTATCAGGCGGCATATAATATAAAAGCATAAAAAAAGCATATACCTTAAAACAAACAATAAAACCATCAATTCCCCCCCCCCCAACCCTATCCCATCCTTCCCCCTACCCATCTCTCTCACCAAACACCTGGCGGAACAGCCAAGTCTTACACTAATGCCTGAAGGAGGGAAGGTCCTGGGCCAGATGAACCTCTGCTGGGAGGGAGTTCCACAACCGAGGGGTAGCGACCGAGGACACCTTCTCCAGTGTGGCCTCTGGCCGAACACGGGGAACCTTCAAAAGGGAGCCCCGCCCGCCCGCAACCTTTCCAGAACCCGGGGAGTGAGGCGGTCCTGCAGGTAGATGTTGCTCGCTTTAGTATTTTTAGTAGTAATTCTAAAATGCCAGTTAGTGCACTTTAGTAGTAATACTAGTAAATTAGTATTCCCATGCCTAGTAAGCTCCTTTCCTTTCCAGGGAGGGACATTCCAATGTTAAGGGCTCATCTTCTCAAACTCTCCTGGCCAATGTTCTGCATTTTGGGGTTTCCCCAGCTATAGATCCCAGAGAAGGGATAGTTATTAATCTGTATTAAGCTAACTAAATAGAGCTGCTTATCCCATATCAAGTTCCCCCTCCATGCTGTGTGGATAGTTTTTCTCTGGTGGAGAGTGGCTTTTCTGGAACGAGCTTCACTTTTTCCCCTGAGGTAGCGTACCTGTTTTGGGGGGAAAGTATCCACACTGAGAAAGGGTTAACTGTCCCATATTGCTTACACTTGTTTAAATCACTTTGTAAAGAGCCCTGTGTAAATAAGCTGTCAGACTGCAGCTATGCCATGTGACAAGGTGAGCTAGCATGCCCTTGTGGCAGATGGAGCCTTATGGCACGAATATTCTGGGGCTCAGCTGTTCCGAGAGGGCTCCCTGCCAGAGGCTTGGGACATGGCAGCTACAGCGCTCACTACCGCAAAACCTGCCCAGCAGTCAGGGACCTCGCTGTTAGGAGTTCAGTGTGGCAGTTAGAGAGTTCACTGCCAGAGAATCTACATGGCAGTTGATGGCCTCAAGACTAGCTGTCCTATCCTAGTTGTGCTATCCTACTGTCTGGTTAATAAGACATTATTTATGGGTTATTTGTTGTTGTTGTTTGTTTTGTTTTGTGTTTTTTGTTATAACAATATGATTACTGTTGTGTTTGTTTGTTGTGTGTTATATTAATTATTATTATTATTATTATTCATTATAGTATCAGTAATGTGTGCCTGCTACTGAGCACTCATCCCCTCTCCGAGGGGCTTACAATCTAGGAGGGACAAGGGAAGGGAGACAATGGAGAACCCTTAGGGGGAGAGAGGGATATATACATGAGGATAAGAAGTTGCAGGTGCTTAGCTTAATTACAAGGGGAGGAGAGGGATCTTGAAGGATGAGATGGTCTAAGGTGAAGTATAAATGTGCTATCTTTGAAGGTGAAGAGCTAAGGAAAACCTGGTGGAAGAAGTCGTTTTTTTAGGAGAGATTTGAAGGTAGGTGTGGCATGAGCGGAGCATATGTGCTCAGGGAGGGAGTTCCACATGTAGGGGGTAGGATGGGAGAAGGGTGGTGATGGTTTTGGGGCAGAAGGTTATGGGGCAGGTGGTGGTGTTGGCAGAAGAGGAGCAGTATGGACACTGAGTGTACTGGACCCATTTGCTCATTTTTTTTTGTTCTCCATTTGTTTGTATTTTCTGTGTAACTACGTTGGATAATTCCTTGTAAAGAGAGGAAGACCGAAAAGCTTTTTCATTTCCCCCTAAAATTGCCACCTATGAGTGAATTTTAAGAGAGAATCCCATCACTTGAGTTGTCCTTTGTGACTCCAGAATATGTAAGATTTTGATAAATCAGCTGCAGGAGCCCTCAGAGCATTCAAGATTTCCTTTCTTTTCTATAGGCTATTTATTTATTTATTTATTTATTTACTTACGGCAATTAGCTCTCGCCATAGCTGAAGTCAGTACGAACAGTGGAATCTTAAAACCATAACAAACAAGTAAAAAGTAAACAAATACATAACATCATACTGTGTTCATCAAATCACATTAAATAACCACCCTTTTCCTCCCCACCAAAGGGAAGGAGATAAGAGGAGGCATAATAAAACCATAGCATAATTTAAAACTCTCAGCGACTGCTTCCCAATCTAGCTAGCTTGCCAGTTCCATAGCCACAAGTTCGCCCTGTCTGGTTTTAATTTGATTTCTTCTTTTGATTGCCAGCCTAACAAAAATCGCGATAGCCAACATCGCATCCCTATCCACCATCCTTAGCAATACTTCGTAAGTATCTCCCTGGTTAGTCCCGCTATTATCTGCTAGCAACGGGGTCAGCCAAGTTGCCCTTAGTGCAGTAAGCTGCGGGCAGCACAGCAAAAAATGGTCAATGGTATCCACCTCATGCAAACTACACGAGCAAAGGCGTTGGTCATAGGAAATATGTCCACGCCTACCCTCTACAATAGCAGAACTCACCAGGTGGAATCATAAATTCAAGTAGCACTGGCGCAGCTCCCGGTTAGCAAGAAGATCCAGGTATTTCTCAAAACCGAAGGAAAATTTGACTTGTTTCAGCCCTGCCACCACTTTCCACAGGGGAATCCTGCCTAGGTCCTCCTGCCGGGCCATGTCCTGAATTCTCTGGGTAACTTCAGATTCGATAGTTTGGAGCCCCCTCCCCTGGAAGAACTCGAACAAAAACCCCAGTTCCCTAAGTAAACGCCAAAGGTAGAGCACCCAGGGATAGGAGCAGGACCCCAAAGATGATAATTCCTCCCACAGACATTGTACCAGGAAGGTTGCCTCCTGCTTAGCCAGCAAGCGCAGCCAGAATCTAACGTAGGCCTGCTTAGCCCTCGCCCCCAGGGAAACAACACCCACTTCTGCTCTCAGAATTGCTCCTGGGACCCCAGGGGCAGCCCTGAGGAGACGTCGGATAAAGCAGTTCTGAGTCCTTTCCAGGGTCCACTCGTCAGGATTAGGAATAAACTCCATCCCAAAAGTTACCATAGGTGGTACCTTTTCACAATAGACCCCCCCAAAAGTTGACAGGGGAACCCCTTTGGACAAGCTAGCCACTCTGGCAATAAGCCTTATTGGATCTTGCCTGAAGGTGAGCGGCCCAGGATCCCCTGGTGGAAAAAACCACACCCAGGTAGATAAAAGATTTTACCACCTGGAATTTTCCTGCCGCAGTTCTTCAAAGGGGATGGGGTTTCTTCTGGCCCACTATCATAACCTTGGATTTCCCTGGATTGATAGTGAGGCCATTTGTCACACAGTAATCATGGAATACTCTAATAACCTGGTGCAGTCCAACCTCTGTCTGGACCATAAGGACCAGATCATCGGCGAACTGGATAAACCCCAGCTGGGTATCGCCAATCTTAGGAGGGTGGAAATCCGCTGACCTAATATAGTCTGGTAGGTCAGCTAAATAAAGATTAAATAGGAGGGGGGCCAAGACACAACCCTGCCGGACCTCCCTCTTGATTGAAAACCCAACAGCGCTGCCTCCTCCCCCCCCCCTCCCGACCTCACCCGGGCACTGTTGTTAGAATAGAGGTGGACTATAGGGAGTAGTAACTTGTCATCTAGGCCCATCCTAGTTAGTTTGGCCCACAGTCTGTTCTGAGGAACGGTATCGAAGGCTAGGGCTGAAGTGGCAGCAGCTTTTACCATGCTGCAATTCCATTCCGCCATTTCGGAATTGCCCACACCACACCGCGGCTTTTCTGCCAACATTCCGCTAATTCTGCCGGCATTCTGCAAATTCGGAAACTATTGGAAAAATTGCGGAATTGTCGGAAACTGTCGGAAAACAGCTGTTCCATTATTTTGTGGTGCTGGCGGAATGGCGGAAATAGCAAAAATGGCATCTTTCCGCTATTTGTGAAGCCTGTGGAAGTAGCAGAATGAAATTAGCGGGACTGTGGAAGTAGCGGAATGAAACTAGCGGAATGAAAGCCTCTGCCACGCTGTACCACTAATTGCAGAAATGCTGTTTCCAGCGGAAATAGCTACCGCTGCGACTTTCCGCTACAGCCCTATCAAAGGCCTTGGTCAGGTCTAGGAAGGCCACATAGAACTTGCATTTCTTGATCTTACGGTACTTACATATAAGATGCTGCAAAATAAAGCAGCAATCTGTAGTTGATCTGGTCTTCCTAAACCCGAACTGCTCATCGGGAATTATAGCCCTTTCCTCTACCCAGGTGGTCAGCTGTTCAAGGAGGAACTTGGCGTATACTTTACCTACAATAGATAACAGGCTGATTGGCCTATAACATGAAGGGTCCCAACGCTGGCCCTTCTTGTAAATAGGAACTATATAACTAGAAGACCAAGATGGGGTGACAAAGCCCGTGTTAGCTAGTGTAGTAAATAATATAGACAGAAGATGGGCCCACCGGTTAGGGGTGGCTTGGAGGACCTCAGCTGTGACCCCATCAGGCCCCGTCGCCTTACCCACCTTTAAAGTCATGATGGCATTGGCAATAGTGGGCTCGGAAAACTTGTCTTTCCGCCAATGGCCACCTCCCCACACCTTCGCATACTGGCCAGGTCATCTAACCCCAGCTCCCGATCTTCATACAAATAGGCAAAAAAGGATTCCCACTGGAGGGGAGAATTTCCTTGACTACCCACTCCACTCTTCGGCTTTATAATGGCGTTCAAGGTGGTCCAAAACCTGCTTGGATTCCCCGTCGCTAAGTCCATTGCCATTTTTGCCCACAGCCTAGTATGATACTCGGCCTGCGTGGCACTCAGCAATTTAGAGTAGGCTAGCCGGGCTGCTTTGCAGAAGGGGTTTAATACAAATCCATTAAATAAATAAATAAATAGCCTAAAATTTCTAAATTCTTCCCATTGTCTTGCATCCTGCCCCCCGACCCATAGTCGCTTAAGCCTTGCTAAATGGACCTTCATTTCTCTACATTCCATATCATACCAACTACCTACATCCTTGCATGGGGCGACTTTGGGTCCGGGTTTCAAGGAATCTGTAAGGGACCTTAAAATACCCTCATAGTGCCTTATTTGCCGACAGGGATCCCTGCACCTTTCTCCCTCACCTGAGTAAAGTATTTCAGCATAGTTGTTTGAATCAGGTGGTTTGCTTGGCCTTGGCTACTGGACAAGCTGGAAATTATTTGGCTCATCTTGGGGGAAAGGCCCTGTCTCACCAGTAGCCCAGCAGAGCCCCACCTGATTATCAAGCACACTAGGATTTACGCCATTCACACTATTTTTTTTTTTGGGGGGGCTCCTCCTTTTGGTGGCCACTGGCTTCCCTGGGCTACTCCTTCCTTGTTCGTGCGGACAACCAGCTACTGGAGGCGCCAGGGGCGGCTGGTGGGTTTTGAGGTTAGAGGGGCAGTAAGGCCGGGCTGGCGGATGGTGGTGGACGGAGGCAGGGCAACGGTGGGCAGAGCCAAGGCAACGGTGGGCAACATAACCCAGCAGCAAGGAGTTCTGAGGGTTAATGTTGGACGGACATTACATTACTTAATCCAGCAATTTCAGTTAGGTTAGGCAGGTTATAATCACCTCCTCTGCCAGGTTTAAAAGCAGACAGACAACCTTAAACCTCACTTACAAGCAGTTTTAGCAAAGACACACACAGCAGAGGTTAAGAATGCTGCTTCAGAAAGAAGGGACTTGCTGCATGTATGTTGGAGGGACCCCAATCCCTCCTTCAGAAGTCCCTTCTGAAGCAGTACTCTTGCCCTCTGCTGTGTGTGTGTGTGTGTGTGTTGGGGGAGGGGAATTTCAAGGCCCATGAATCACCAGACTCACAGTTACATCACATTTCCAGCATTGTGAACACCCCTAATTTCCTAAGATTACCAGACTGTCAATTTACATCTCAGGATTTCCAAAGCACCAAATTTCCAGCATTGTGAACACAC
>QEPC01002847.1:560862-603572 GCA_003113815.1 Sphenodon punctatus | reverse complement strand
CTGGGCTGGCGGCGTGATGTTGGAGAGCTGAGCTCTCCAACAGTGCGCCGGCAGCCATGTTGAGCATGTGAGGCAGGGAGTAGCGTGAATGCACGCTGCACCCTGCTTCAGTCCCCCAACCCTAGGGGTCTCGCCAGGGCTGTTTCATCAAATGCCCTGGTGAGATCTTCCATTGAGCCCATAGGATCCACTCCTTAGGAGTGGATCCCGGAAGGGAGAACTGACAGTGCTGCAGCAGCCTCTGAAGCAAAATCAGAGGCTGCAGCAGCACTGTCAGAAGCTGCAGCCGCGGTGCATTTTTTTTGGGGGGGGGCAGGGCTTAGCCTTTTTTTCCCCTTGCGGGACTCACTCCTCAGGAGTGGATCCAGGAAGGGAGAACTAACAGCGCCACAGCAGCCTCTGAAGCAAAGTCAGAGGCTGCTGCAGCGCTGTCAGAAGCTGCAGCCGTGGTGCGTTTTTTTTTTTTTAAAGTGGCGGCTGGCCCTCGGCAGCACTTGGGGGGCAGTGCCCCAAATATCCTGGGTGGCCAGCCACCACTGGGAGGCACTGGGCAGTGGCTTCCCTGAGAAAGGACTCCATAAGAGGGAGGGGTCTTACTATTAAAGTCCGGTGCCAAAAAAACAGCCCTCTTACCTCCAGGGAAACATTATTTTGCCGGAAAGGGCTCCCCCCCCGCAGGCTAAATATACACAGTGTCAGGCACCCCATTTTAAGAAGGATGGGGACAAACTGGAGAGTGCTCAAAAGAGAGAAACCGAGACAATAAAGGCTTTTGAACGCAAGTTGTACAAGGAGGAAAGACTGAAGGATCTGTTCAATGTGGCCTGTCCATGCCACTTCAATTCCTTTGCTTTTAAGATATCCTGTACTTTGGTTTGAAATCTGTTTTAAATCTGCTGCCAGTTAATTTTATGGATTTCCCCCTTGTTCTAGTACTGTCAGAGAGGGCAAATAACTGCTCCCTATTTACATGTTCCACACCACTCATGATTTTATAAACTTATATCATAGTCCCTCTCAGTAGGGATGGGCGAATGCGGTTCAGATGTTTGGAGTTCGGACCAAACTCGGTCTGTTCAGATGTGTGAACCGAACGTCCGAACTGAACTCTCAAATGACCGAACAGTTCGGTCGTGTTTGGATGAGTTTGGGGGCAGGAAAGACATCTTTCCAGGGCCAAAAATTAGGTTTCGATTTCAATTTAGTTTTGGTTTCGTTATTTTTGAATGTTCGGTCAAGTTTGGCCAAACTGAACTTGGCTGAACCAAACCATCGAACCTAAACTCAGGTTTCGAACCGAATGACCGAACATCCGAACCGTGTTCTGTTCGCCCATCCCTACCTCTCAGTTGTCTCTTCACCAAGCTGAAGAGACCCAATCTATCAAGCCTTTCTTCATACAGGAGTCATTCCATACCCTTGATCAATTTTGTTGCCCTTCTCTGTACCATTTTTAGTTCTACTGTATTTTTTTTTACATGGGGTGACCAGAACTGCATACAGTATTCCAGGTGTGGTCATACCATAGATTTATATAGAGGCATTACAATAGTTTCAGTTTTATTCTCTATCCCTTTCTGAATGATTCCTAACATTCTGATTGCTTTTTTGACCACTGCTGCACACTGAACTGAGGATTTCAATATACTGTCCCTGGTGAGCTCGATCCCATTCCCTGCGGATCCAGTGTGCAGTGATGCACATGCATACCCGCACAGAAACCACGTATATTGCCATTGCTGGCACTTTGTGCCGTGCGGAAACTGTGCGCATGTGCACAGGCGTGGTGGGTCTGGACTGCGTCCAATGACTCTAAGATCCTTTTCCTGAGTGGTAACTCCTAATTTAGAACCCAGCATTGTATACATATGGTTTGGCCAATCACCCAGTCTTGTAAAATCCTCTTGCAATTCTTCACAGTCCACTCGGTTTTTAACTACTGTGAATAACTTTGTGTCATCTGCAGATTTGATCACCTCACTCTTTACTCCTGTCTCCAGTTCATTAATGAATATATTAAACAACACCGGTCCCAGTACAGATCCCTGGAGCACTCCACTAGTTATTTCTCTCCACTGTGAAAACTTACCATTTAGTCCTACTCTTTGCTTCTTATCTTTTAACCAGCTGCCAATCCATGATAGGATGTTGCCTCTTATCCCATGACTCTTTAATTTCCCCAAGAGTCTCTCATGAGGGACATTATCAAATACCTTCTGAAAGTCCAGATGCACTGTATCAACCAGTTCACCCGTATCCACATGCTATTTACAGTAAAAAAAATTCCAGTAGATTAGTGAGGCATGACTTCCCTTTCCTAAATCCATGTTGACTTTTCCATGTTATATCATGTTTATCAATATGCTCAGCAATTCTGTTCTAAACAACCATTTCCACCAGTTTGCCCAGCACCTATATCAGGCTCACCAGACTATAGTTCCCAGGATCACCTCTGGAGCCCTTTTAAAATATTGACATTACATTTGCTCCCCTTCAATCCCCTGGTACAGTGCCAGATTTTAGCGATAAGTTATAAATTAACAGTAGCAGGTCTGCAACTTCATAGCTGAGTTCTTGATTGAAGAACTAATCTTTGATTAGATCTCAAGGGACGGACCAAGAGACAAGCTTCCAGATGGTTGGATGAATTTGAGAAGTTTGTGGGAGCTCTATGGAAAAGGCATGCTAGACAGAAAGTTATTGGACCATCGAGACGACTCATCCAGCTGTTCATGGAGACAAGTAGGTGATGACAGTACTTGTATAACAAAGTGCACAAAGACACACACACACTTAAAGGACTTTAAGTTCCAGACCTTAAAACTGTGATATTCTAGGTACAGAAAAGTTATTTTTAGGGCTCTTTGTTAGTTTTCTTTTAGAACTCATAGTTTCCTCTGAGCCCTGTTCAGCTGGATTCATTTGTAACTAAGGCACCTGGTTTTGCAGATGGAATACAGTCATTTAAAAAAGTCCCCACAGAGTTTATAAAACTTGCCAAAACCTTTCTAACATTGCTATTCTGTAACAGATGTGGCCTATGTGGAATATATGATGGTTTAGGGCACTATAAAGTTTTTATCGGTGCCAATTTAGGATGTTCTGTCTATGCTATGTGAGTCTCTGCCATTCATGATTAACAAGGCCATGCTAAACCAACAATTTGGCTAGTCTGACTGCAGAAGAAATTAGTGAATATTGGTAGTGGCTGGAATTACAAAAGAAGAAACAATCTTTAATTAAATAGCAACTGTGACATAATCACAACCCACATTACAGTGCTTTGCATGTTCCATGACTTTTTGTGAAATAGAATATTCAGATTTATGATGCTTAATTATTTACAAAGTTCATTTATATTTTTCTCCTCTGCAAGAGGATGTCTGTAGGAGCATGCAAATCTCATCCTATTGTTGGCCGTAGTGAGAACAAATTTCTATATGTGGTTGTAGCAGAATTTGTAGTTCTTCACTTTTCAACATGAGTGTAGTTTTTGCTCTTTTACTCAGAACAAGCTCCACTTGATTTATACCTGAATAAGGATTGCCAGAGTCTTTCAGAATAAACCAAAAATCTCTTTGACCTTGCCTAAATCTTGCCTAAATGCCCCATTGTAGCAGGGTGCGGTTCCTTCGGGGTACGTCCCTGCAGGATCAGACCCCGTTAGTCTCGTTCACCAGGGAATTAGCTTTTCAGTCACTGTCTCTTTAAAGGCAACAGTGAGCAGTGTCCTTTATTCAACTGTACAAGTGTCTCAACAGCTTAGGGTTCACATACAAGCCATAGTCCCTCAATCCATCATACATGTAGGGAATTAGCAAACCACTCAATATATAAGTATTTGTCTGGATCAGTATTTAATATCCATAGTCCATATCTAACTCCAGTATCCATCTGCAGGAAGCCTTCATTGCACTCACCAACTAGGGTCTCTTTCAGCACCCTGGAGAGCATCAGAGGCTATTCTCCATAGCTCATGCACTGGGCTCTCCTTAGTTGCCCAATGCCCAGTCTGGAGAGGGATCCTCAGCAGAGCAGCTCTCCAGTAGAGAGTTCCTCTCCTCTCCACATCCAGGCACTGACTGAAGCTTCTCCTGATTGGCTTTCTCCAGGAGTGGGCATGGCTGGCCCTTTAGTCTCTCAGCCCTTAAAGGGTCAGTAGCATCCCAGGCTCACTGTGTCCTTCACTAACTCTGTTCGTGTCTCAGCTGGGCTGGCCCTGCCAAGCCTGTATGCAGCCCACAGACTGGCATACTCTGCTCGCTTAAAAGAGTAGCAGCCACATTTCACTGCTCCCCACCATGCCCATCTTTTACAATCTTCTTGTAAATCCCAGTAGGTTTTGCATATTCTAGAGAGACCCAGTTGTCCTCACCTTTTAAATAGTATATGCAACATTGCACAGCATCAGGCTCAATACTGCCTTTTAAGTTGTGTGTCAAGGAAGAAAAGTGAGTGATAGGACCAGGGGAGGAAAGGGGAGTTGGCAAAGGATGGTTACAGTGCCAAGGTATCGGGGTTAGGGCTGGGAGAAGAGTGGAAAATGTTTTGAGATTCATGTACTGAAGAAGAATTCCTTGTATCTAGAGCTAAAGTGAATACAGACACCACTTTATATTTGCAAGCAAAGAGTATTCACATATTTGGGTAAAAATATCAATATCCAAATAACTCTTCATTTGTAATGCAATGTTTGAATCTTTGTTAATCTGTATATTTTCTTTCAGAAACTTGGATGCTTCATTTACTTCCTTTTGGTATTTTGGTTACTCTGGCATTTTGGTTTCTTCAGTCAATGGTACTGTTTAGCACTATTGAGCACCATAGTGTTTCACAACTGGGTTATTGCGACAGGAAAGCGACAGTATGATGCACAATAGCGCTAAATGGTGCCTAAATTGCTTGGGTTCTATCACTCTCCCTCTGGTCAGCCAGGTGCGCCCTCTTGCAAGTTCCATCATTGCGTCAGGTTCAGACACCCCAGGCACACACACACGCATTCTGGGGGGTTGCTCCACAGCTCTGGAACTCCTTTCCCTTGGAGGTTTGCCTAAGCCTGACTCTGAGCATTTTCTGGAGGCAATGTCAGACCTTATTTGGCCAGGCTTTTAGTGGGTGGGGACAGGGCTTGGGGAGGTAGGTGGATTTAAATGAGAAGTTGTATAGTTCGATATTTTACTGGTTTTATATTTTTGTATAAATATATTTTTATGTTGCAAGCTGCCTGAGTCTTCATGGAAGGGCAGGGTATCAATCAAAGTAAATAAATAAATAGGACCACTGAAGTGAACCATGTACTGAAATAAAAAACAAAGTAACAGAATGCTGAAGTTACTGAAATACTGATGATGAAATATCCAAAACGAATATCCAGGTTTGGAAATGAAGTTGGAAGAGGATAGCACTTCATCTCCACTTCTTTAAAACAAATTCAAAGCGGCCAAATTATGTGAATTCGATCTTTGCTTCAGAGATTTGTATCAGCTCTGCTCAAAAGACAATGACTTGTATTCACGTCTGTGCATAAATCCTCTACAGCAGGGAAGGGCAAAGTTCCCAACCCCATAAACTGCACCAAAATGTTCATATTGCTGAAAACCATAAGGCACATTACATGAATCGCAGCTCCTCCTGATTCCAGGGACGGGACAATGTGGCTTCCCCCAAGTCCTCTCTCCTTCTATGCACATCAAAGCTCTGGCTCCCAGGCAATCTGGCAGGTTTGACCAGCAGCAATAATGGCCAAGGCACACACCCATGACCTCCAAGAGGCTCTGGTGGTAGAAATGGTGGCTTGGCTTCTCTTGAGCCTGAGGGGGGCCACATGGACATGCCCCCAGGCAGCCACTTCTGCGGAGAGCCACAGTGCAGGTGCCAGAGAGCTGCATCCGGCTCCTGAACCATTATTTGCCCACATCTGCTCTGTAGTATATCAATTTCTTTTAAAATGATTCTTCCAAAAAGTGCATGTTACATTCAACCAGCATTAACAAAACAAGGACAGCCAGTTCTGGGAATTCACTTTCTTATCTTTACATCTTGAAACAAACTGACTGTATGGAGGTGTGGGTTATTCATAACCTCAGAGGCCCATGATTGGAACAATAATTTCACCCTCTGAAAAGCTAACAGGCTTAAGGCAGTGACACCAACATTGTCACTGGATTTATAGACAGACTGAGATCTAAAATTAACATGCTTAGATCGATAGGAGTCACTGAACAAATGTATCAAAGAGTCAAGAGTCAAATCTTCCTGTTGGTGCATAAGGTAGCCTCCTTCAGACCTGCTCCTTAATTAAAAGATACTTATTCAAAACATATGGAAAAGGAATTGTCATTCAGAATCCTCTGTCAAGGCATGAAGAGATGGTCTGATCCTTTGCTGATTTAGATCAGCATAGCATCAGTAAGTCCCAACAGAATTGGGTTAATTTACACTGGTTGCAGATCTTGCAGACTCTGGGGCCAATGCAAGGTATGCACACACACCAAGCACACACCACGTGTGTACCAAGTGCAGAATGTGTGCACACCAAGTGCATAGTATGTGTTCACATCCTGCACTTGGTGTGCATGTGAAGCACACTTGGTGTGTGCATGCAACCTGTGCTTGATGCATACGCTTACCTTGGATTGAGTCCTGCATTCATTAAATCTCACTTCCAGTCCCAGATCCAAGGAAGTTGTGGCCCTGAGTGACAGACACACACTGACTCACCCATTAGAAAAAAGAAAATGTGACAATAATTAACGATGTTCAGTTAAATACATCATCCCCCTTAAAGGACCAGGGTTCCCTGCACTGCAGGTCCATATGTTACGCGTACATTGTTATTTCTAATTTATTTATGTAAATTTAAGAGCCATAAAACCATACTTGACATTAAAAACAACAACATTAATTTTAACAACTTACCATCCTGTATAGTTTATCTTCTAGATCTTGATTAATTCTTTGTAAGGCTAGGTAATTGTTTTGTATCCTAAAACAAAGATGATATCATGTAATTAAAGTGTCTTTGGGGATACTTTTGCACATGAGCCATGAGTGTAACTTAACTTGGGTTCCCATGGATGACAATGTCTGTTTAGTTATCACTATCTGCATAGCAGTGATTTTCTATACATTTAAAGCCAAGAGGTTTTGTAACAGGAATACTATCCACTCCCTGAGAAATCCCCTTTGTAATAATTCCTTGCAGTTTTCAGATCTAAATTCTGTCCCATAATGGGCCAAGAAGGGTTGAAAAGCAGTGGACTTGGTGCTGTTCCTGTGTGTGTGTGTGTGTGTGTGTGAGAAAGAGGGGGGGGAAGGGAGTGTACCCTATCCACCACTCTCTTCCACATTACTCGTGGTCCATGATGCTGTGGCAAGTGGTCTACAACTAGTCTGTGGAACTGGTCTCATCTGCAGCAAAGCCGACCTTGATTTCTTCTAGCTTTCCCACAGCCAATACAGGCACATTATGATTATCCCCTGGATCCCTTTGGAAAAGGCTGTGGAGGTAGTGGGGAAACCACCCACCTTGTATAGCTGTGGCCAATCTACACTGAGCGTGTACCAGGCGACAGTTATCTCCAGTAGGTGCATGATGGTCAATGAGACCTTTTGAAGTTTGGCAGTGGCCAACTGAACCAAACAGACTGAGAATCTCTGAGGTAGTTAAACTTTCCTGTTAAGGGATGGTGAAACAGATGCTACAAGAATAGTCCGAGGCTGTGGTTTGAGCCACAGGAAGAATTCCTTTCTAACAAGGCCTGAGGAACCCTCAGCTTCTCATGGCAAGGCTATTGATTTGAGCGTGGTACAGGGGACAAGATTTCAGTAGGTATGGACAGACGTTCATTGCCATTAGTATTAAGGGGCTAGCATGAGAAATAGCATTAAGGGGAACATGAGAAACAGTTAAAGTTGCTGCTGTCTGACTGGATGTCATAGGGGCCACTGAGCATGTCATATGCCTCCAGGATGTTTTGTCTTGTGCCAGAGTTGTGTTCTGAGGAAAGGCCTGAGGTGGGTGAGGTGAATTGTCCAAATTATCTTCACTCTATGTGTGAAATATACATACTCGTTTTGGTTGTTAGTTTTACTTTGGTTAGCCTGCTTACTTTGTTTATTTGATAATTCAGTACTTCAGTAACTTGGGTGTTTTCAAATGTGTCAGTGCCCGTCGCTGCCACGGAATTACCCAGGTGGTGGTAGGGTAACGTGATGGCACGCATCTGCCTGCCCCTGACCCTGTGCTGTGCACAGTGTCCTGCCCCACCCCCCAGCTGACAGGCATCCATGGCAGCCAGTGACAGCTGCCTTGGTGCCTTGAACTGTTGGGACTCTGGATTGGGTCCAAGTAAAGCCTGCTTTACTTCAGGTCTGACGGACAGATTCAAAATGTGGTGGCAGTTAGCCTGGGCTGTGACTCAGGGATTTCCTGGGCTAACCGCCACCACATCTGGAATCTGGCCGTCAGACCTGATTTCCCTGAGTCACAGCCTGGGCTAGCCACCTGCCTCCCCACAGTCAGAATCCAGCCCAATTGGCAAACATTTGGCAGGCCTCTTTCAACATGACAGTGATCCCCAGGTTAAACTGCGTGAAAGCACATTAAATTGGACCACTATCACATTTGAAAATACCCTTTGATAATACTGGCACTATTTAGTATTGAATAATACTACCAGAGTTAAGGAAAGTACTGAATAAACAAAATAACAAATAAATGAGAACATGGATAAACAAAATCATGCACCAAACAAACTGGCCAAATTAGCTGAAGTAAAATAAACTAGATAAATAAATATTCAGGGCACGTCCATCATTAAAATCAATGGCAAAACTCCCATTGACTTTAATGGTGGAGGATTGTCCTGCCTGTTTCATAACTGAAGCGGGAATAATTTGCCTTGTTAAAATGGAAACGAGCATAGTCAATTCGACAAATTGGCCATTCATTCTGAGTGTGTTTCATCGCTAGCGAGGCACCTATCAGCACCTATGATATAGACTCATCCTATGTTTTATTTAGGAGGAAATTTAATCATTGAAGAAAGTCAGATTCTTCAGCCCTTTCTGATAGTTACCTTGGTGTCAAAGCAGTCAGTCAGGCTGGCTAGGGTTTGCTCTGTGGGACCAAACAACCATCAGAACCACAGTGATGACTGCACCATATTCCCCTATATGGCAAAATAGAGGGCCTTGGTATGTGCACAGCATCCCAAACAGGAAACTTGACCTTTATGGGTAAAAACAAATGTGACGGTGGCCCGCTGTGGCCCAGGACTCACTAGCACATCTGCTTACGCATCACTAGATGTTAGCCCAGGACTGCCCCAGGGTGGGTAGGTGGCTAGCCCAGGTGGTGTCCTCGGAAAATTTCTGAGGACACAGCCCGAGCTAAGGGCCACCCACGTGGGCCAACGCAGGATAGTATGTGTGTTTGGCCCCACCATACCCACCCTGGGGCAGGGGCTTCCATGGCTGTTCACCTCGGCTGTCCATCATGGTGGGTGTCAGGGTGCTGGCTGGGAGCAGAGTGCAGGTGAGGCTGGCCACCCGCACATTTGTTTCACTTCCCGCCCTACTCAGGCCGTGCGGGTAGCAGGACGGCTCTCTGAACGTGGGTACATTTGTTCAGTGCCCCTCCCCAACTTGGGCTGTGTCAGCTGCAGTTTTCTGTCCCAGGTCGGAGAACTCCTGTGCCCCCGCACATCTGTTTTTACCTTATGTATAAGTAGGGTTGCCACTCTCATGGGTTTGACCCCGACACTCTCATAGGCTCAAATGGGAGTCTCAGGGGCAAAACCACATGAGTGAGCAACCTTATGTGTAAGGACGGAGTCACTGAAAAACTTCAAAAAGCTTCACATGAAATAACTAAATGCATCCCACACTTGGATGGGTTTAGCAACAAAGCCATGGAATAGTTTCTGTGGCTTGTTTCCCAATGTAGTGGTGTTTGGGCCTTTTCAGGCAAGGCGCTCTCCACCCACTACCCACCCACCCCTATACATGTTGCAGGGCTGCAGTGTTGCCCGATGGGTGTCCATGTATAGTGGGTAGGGAGTGTCTTGTTTGAAAAGGCCCTTTGTTAATAACAAACTTGGAGAGAATGAAATTTCATGTATAATAGAAATGGGCTTGAGCTGAGAAGCCTAGATCTGATTTCAGTTGTGAGCTTCACCAGTATGGAGGGGGTTTGGGATCCTTTTACAGATTGAAATCCAGACCCAAACTTCCCAAGGTTCAGGCCGATCTCTGACAATGAAGTACACTGGGAGTTTAGACATGTTTCTATTGTGTTGTGCTGCACAGCTTTCTTTTATGGTTGCAAAATCCTCCTCTCAGAGACACACATTGTAAGTGTGCTCACCTACAGGCACAGAATTCCCTTAGAGTCTACAAGGTAGGGAAGGTTTGAGAGGACACACATTGCCTATAGAAGAGCTGTTTTGTGGGGAGGGGGGAGAGTGGCTTCAGTGCGAGTGAAATTATCTGGGAGCCTAAGTAAATAGGATTGTCCTTGCACAGATGTTCATAATCTAAGGCCGCTTTTGGACGTGCGCGGAGGCGCCCGCGCTTGTTTTCCAAAAGACCCGGCAGTCCAGTTTACATGTGATGCCGCCGCCGCATACGCGCAGGCGATGCGCATCAATTTCCAGCCACGTATGACTGGCCTCGATCGCCGACCCGGTCAGTTTGCGGCCGGAAATGGATGCGCATCACCCGCGCATGCGCGTATTTGGCGTCGTCACGTGTAAATCGGGCTGCCGGGTCTTTTGGAAAACAAGTGCGGGCACCGCCGCACACATTTAAAAACGGCCTAAGAGGGTTTTGTGCTAATAGTGTCAGCCACGTAGCTGGCTAGAACACTTAAAGAATAACACTCTTGTCTAGCTCTGTTGGGTCAATTCCCCCAAATCACCAATTGAAATAATCAAGTCTCATCATGTTTGTGAGACATTTCTAGCTGTTTCTATCTGATTGCCCGGTTTGCTTGCATGAAGTACAGATCTCTTTATTCCTATCAAATGCAGCACTTTGTATGAAGATCCTTACAGGCAGGGGGTGCAAATCTGATTCCACTCAAGCTAATGTAATTGACTTCAGTGGAGTCAGGATTGGGACCATGGCCTCTGTCCATGTCGGTGACCATGAGGTATACCTAGGAATTTTACAGCTAGTCAACCAAAGTGAAAATGACAAAGAAAAATCAAAGGCAGTGACACCGCCTTCCCCATAAAAATAAATAAACAATGTGAAGGAAACAGGGCCTAGAGAAAGTAGCTAATAGGTGGCTTGATATTTATTTATTTATTACTTACATTTTTACCCCGCATCCTCCCGCACAATGGCGGCTCGGAGCGAATATCTGTGCTCGTATGGAGACTGCAGCTAAGCAACATGATTTAAGGTCAGCGTTAATTCCCACTTGGTTATCTGTGCTGTTAGGATGGAAGTGTGTGATACAGGGAAACCATTCCCCTGTCTGCTCCTTTTCTCTGAATTGGCACAACTTTCACCCTACAGGCCCCCTCCCGAACCTGTGGGATGCAGCAGCTTCATACCATGAGACACTCGCTGCACCTCCTATTTTGATTTTGTTTCTGACAAGTTTTGTTTTTTCTCTAACTGTGAGTGGAAAGTAGCAAACAAACCCTTGTTCTCTAAAATTTTCCTTGTCCAATTAAAAAAAAAAAGCCTTTGAGTCCCTATGCAAATGTCAACAAAAAAACAAAGAAAACAAAACTCTACATTATGTAAAGAAGCTGAGCTTCCAAAAATGTTTCTATTGAGAACTGTATGCAAAGGTAATTAAAATAAAGTAGATAAACACACACATACGCACACACACATACGCACACAAAATCCAAACTGGAAAAAATAAAAGACCCATGGGGGGGGGTCAAAAGAAGTGTCAGCAATGTGGGTGGCAGGAGGGGGAAATGAGCTCGGAAGTATATGAAAGAAAGCATCAAAAAAGGCATGAAAGCAAAAATATTATAAAGCTAAATCAAAATCTTTTGGCATTTGATTAAAAATAGAGACAAAAGGGAAAATTAGTCTGAACTAAAATGGACAAAGGGTCACAGAGCCCCGCTTGGGGAAAAATATCCACCTAGATGTTCCAAACTTGGCAGTATCCATTGCAGGTTTACATGGTAAATCTGCCAACTTGGTAAATTTCACAGATGATTGCTTTGATTAAGTTGTGAAGTTGTCTTTTTTGAAGGACATGCCGATTTGACACAAACCTGATTATTTATATCTTGGATGTCCTTCTTGGTGTCCTATGGTATTCAGAGCATATGAACTGGCGTAGAGATTTGTGTGTGCATGTGCTAGTGTATGTGTGCGTGTGCATATAAGCACATGCACACAAAATGGCACAACTCATGATGAAGTTAAGCATGTGCTTAAGTGCTTTGATGGATTAGGACTAAAAAAAGATTTATGGCTATCACTATCATTCTATATCTATGTACTGTTGGGAGCTGGGAGTCAACAGCCCCATAGTGACCTGTTGGGCACTTAAGCAACTGAGATTGGCCACTGTCGGAGACAGGATGCTGGGCTCGATGGACCATTGGTCTGACCCAGTATGGCACTACTTATGTTCTTACGGTGTATAGTACTAGATTGTACCTTTTCTGTTACTGGGTATAATTTGCCCCTGTGCAATGGGCCCATAATAGGCCTATGCAGTACTTCACTTAGGTCCTGAAAATAAGGCGTAAGTGGGAGTTATATGTTGCATATTCTCTATACTGTTAGGAATTTCACTAAGACAGCATTTCTGCTTGACATATGACTGCAAGTATGGAAACTTCTTATTGAGCAGGTTTCCCTATGTGTATGAAAGAGTTACATTTGCTCTTTGGTTCACTTGCTCTTTGGGTGGTTCTTTTTTCTTTTTCCTAAAAGCACTACAGAGACAATTAGGCTATAGGGCCCTTATTTAGGACAGCACTTGAATGTGTATTTAAATCCATCTCAGTTCAGCAAAGTGCTTACACACATGCTTAACGGATGGACCTAGATCAAGTGCTTACCCCGAGCCGGCCTAGCAGCCACATGAGATGCCTACTATGCTTTGGGCATCTTACCCCACCATGTAATGCATCGTGTGGCCAGCGGCCGCCAGATGTCCCCCCAGCTGTATGGCAGGGTGGGCAGCTGATGGCTGCGTGCTGCATCCTCAGAAAAAGACTGAGGACGCAGTGCATAGCAGCCTTACTTAAAACGTTGAAGATGGTGGGGTTGGGACAGGAATATATGACAGTAAAGCTGCCCAAGGCATGGTAGCTTGTCTGCCCAGTTGCCATCTGCTCTGCCACACAGTGAATTCTCCTGCAGGACTTTGAGTGGCAGTCACTTGCTCCAGTCCCGCGTGCCCACAGCATGGTTTGCCATGGGATAGAGGTCAGGCCGGGGGAGGGATGCAGTGCAGGGACGGGTGACTGCTTATGTGGCTGGTGCCTTGGTCAACCCCATGTGGTATCAGGAGGTCCAATAGTGGCCCACCTGGCTTCCCCATGAGGGGCTGACTGTCTTCCCTGCTCCCCCCTGGCCCTGCTGCAGAGCAGCAGTCATTCGCTCCAGTCCTGCACGGCCACGGCACGACCAGGGGTGGGATAGTGGTCAGGCTGGAGGAGGGAGTGCAGGGCCAGGCACCTGCTCATGTGGTCGGCACCTCGGCCTGCCCCATGCCGTGGCAGCAGGTCCGACAGCAGCCTTGCAGGCTTCCCTGGGGGGGTGGGGCGACCATCTGCCCTGCTCCCTGCTCTGGCCCATGGGGCTGCACAGGAATCAGGTCCTCTGCAGTGCAGCTACACCCTTTTATGTTCCTTGTGCATCTGGGCTCCAGTCCGGCACGGCTGAAATCAATGGCAGTTTTATTACTGACTTTACTGGCATTAGGCCCAGTAAAATTGTTTCCTAAGTGCCAGCTGACAACAGTGGGGTTGTGCAAGAATATCTGATGGTCTGGTTTGACCTACACATATTTTTATAACTGGTGGAAATGGAAAAGAGGGGGAAATCCACACATAAGTCTCCAAGCCCTAGTCAGGCAATCAGGACTGGATGTTGGAAAAGCATCTTAAAAACCCCACACTACCCTTTAAACTGAGATCATATGCTATAGAAGTCATTGCAAGGGAATACACATGGAATCCCATAGTGTCATTCTTTGGAAACACATTTCAAAGAAGAACAAATGTTAACAGTGGGATTTTGTATATGGCTCAGTATTCGCCTAATGCTTGCTCCTATTGAAGGTAAAAGGCTTCTTATTACCAGTGACACCAATGGGATCAGAAGTAAAGCAATGCTGACTGCTTTGGAAGCATCTCACCTCAAGAGTCTTGAGAATGATAGGGAGGTAAGCCACATATATGTACACTCTATAGACTGTGGAACTAAAAATATAGTAAACCCTCTTATTTTAGCATCATGGTAAATTAAAGATAGGGAAACCTTCACTAATGTGTTGCCTCTTCCAACTTTTAGAAAAGAACTGAATATCCTGACAATGCAAGCTTAATAATGGAAAAGTACTTTAAACTACCAGTGGGACTGTGTTGCCGTGTATATGTTACATTTTGTGCATTCACTTTTCTGGTGATTTAAAAGTGAACAATTTAGGAAATAAATTCTTGACATTATAATATTGCTCATACTACGTGATTGGCCGATCTTTACAGGATTTGGAGGGATTTCTTTTTTCCTCTTGTTGCTGACACTCTTTTTGATGCCATTTTAAAATTAAAATGTTGACTTTTTTTTTTTTTTTTCCAGTTTGGGGATTTCTAGGTGTTTATCTGTGTCTTACTATTCTCAATAGAAACAATTTTAAAGCTCACCTTGTTAAGAGTATTTTGGACTTCCCGCATGATAACTCTTCGGAGGAACGCTAACCTACCTGGAACATAATTTTTTAATATAAGTTTTCTTCAAAACACGAAACAGTCGCCACTCAGGGTAACAGAAAGCATTTGTATTGCTCTTTTAAAATTCTCCTCATTATTAATGTATTTTATAACAATTGAGCACAGTCTTCCACCATTACAGTCAATGAGAGTTTTGCCATTGACTTCAATGGGTGTGGGATTGCAGCCTTTGTGAGCCTGACTCTCTGATTCTGTGACGTGTCTGGGCAAGTCACATTGAACAGTTCATTTCATCTGTAGCTTCCATTAGCCCTGATCCAATGTTAATTGAAGTTACTAGGATTCTTTCTTTGTATTGTAATAAGCACTGGATTAGGCCCATTTATTTTAACTGAAATGGTAGTTGCTCCGCACCTCTGAAGATCAAGCTCTACCCTGCAAACATTTATAGACCTGGTACTGCATTCTTTACAGTCCCCACCCTTTGTGTTATTCCTGTCTCTTTCTGTTGGCCAAATGCAGTACTGGAGACAAGCAGATTTGGTGAAGAAAATGAATTATTTAGAACCAATGCAAGGTCCACTATGTATTTTCCTATAAGGCGTCTATGGCCTTTCCCCTATGGACAGCAGTGGATGGGTGGGTGGCTGCGATGGGTGGAGGTGGGTGTGTGCTCTTTTCCATGGGAGCACACCCATCTCCACCCACAGAGCCTCCTCCGTTTTTTCGGATGGCTCTGTGGGTGGGTGATTGGTGGAGATGGGTGCGCTCCAGGAGCGCACACCCACCACCGTGCCATTTACACGGACGCCTCCCCACTGCACACCCAGTGCGCGGGGGGGGCATCCATGCAAAAACAGCCTATGATGAAGATTTTATGCCAGAAAATTAGGTACAGCAGTCATGAACTGCAGACAGGTTGTTTCTACAGATGTTCAAAATATTGTGAATCAATGTCTTCTATAGTCCCTGAAATTCATATCAAGAAATGGTGTCTCAAATTAATTTCTAGACTGGGTCTATATTTTGTGATTAAAAATAAATAAATAATAACATGACTGAAAAGTTTGTTTTATGCTTTAAGCAGGATGTGCCTGAGATAACCAGTTATTTCAGATCCCCAAACTACCAAATGTTCCCTGTTTTGCATCTGAGCCTTACATTGACCCTGCAAAATGTACTTCTTGAGGTTAAGGAAAAGTAATTTAGTGTAAAATCAGAAGGTTGGTTAAAGTTGGACAGAACTGCAGATTTCAAGAAATCTGCACTAGGAAAGGAGTTCTGTAGAAGTACCCCAATGTAAATGGAGTTATAAGAGGTTTTTTTTTGCTTTGTTTTTATACAAAGGACTCCCAAGACAGTTAAAGAGTGTGAGCTGCCAATAACCTGCACTGTGGGGAAAACTATATATAGCAAAACTGCTAAAGTGGAATGGGCAATGCTATATTTCTGACTTAGAAACCTGAGAGAGAAAGGGTGGAAATAGATGTGACGGTTGTGCAGCGGTGGCCTGACCCAGATCAGATCAGGAAGCTGTGGCGGGTGTGGTCCAGACTGGGCCAGGCTGTGCAACAAACATGTCCATGGCTGGGCTGCCGGGGAGGGGAGGGAGATGCACAAACATGCGTCTGGCCAGCTACCATGACGGGTAGCTATGGCGGCCAGCCATGGCGGACCCAATCCGGGCTGTGTCTTCCAGGCCACAGCAGATGTGATAGCTCACTGTGGCCCGATCAGGTGGACCTTAGCCTGGGTTGTGACCTGGACATAGTCCGGGGGGTAAGTACCTGGGCTAGTTGCCGATACAGCCTGGGGCAGCCTGTGAAGGTGGGCAAAGTGGGTCAAAGAGCAGCCCAACATCATAGTCCTATAACTAACAGATGAAGACCAACTAGTTGAGACTATGGGCCTTTTCACACAGACACTCTAACACCGATAAAATGGGTGTTACATTTTATTATACATGTTAGAGGGCACCCACAGGGCAACACTGCAGCCCTGCAACATGGGCCCTTTTCACACGAGATGCCTCCACCCAGTTTCGCTGTTGGAGGCATCTGTGTGAACACCGCGGGTGGTGGGTGGGGTGCATTTTATTTTATGTTGTTTATTTATTTATTAATATTTATTGGCTGCCCCCTCATGCCTACGGCATCTTGGGGCGGCTTACAACAACTAAAACAATAATAAAAATACATAAAAAGACAGTCTAAATAATTAAAAAAAACTACCCCCCCCAAGCATTCCCCCTCCCTCCCCTCCCACCCTCCCCTCCGAAGGCCTGGGCGAACAACCAGGTCTTACAGGCTCGACGAAAAGCCACCAGACCCGGGGCCAGGCGAGCTTCCTCTGGGAGGGAGTTTTGCTGGGTGGAGATGGTGGAGGCGTCTGTGTGAACACCACGGGCGGTGGGTGTGTGCTCCCGCGCAACACCCATTTCCACACACCCCACCCACAGAGTAATGGCATGTTGCTCCATGGGTGGGGGGTGGGTGGGGCTGGGTGTTGCGCGGGAGAACGCACGCACCTACACCCACCGCCCGCAGTGTTCACACAGATGCCTCCGCCCACTTCCACCCAGTGAAACTGGGTGGAGGCATCTCGTGTGAAAAGAGTCCATGTTGCAGGGCTGCAGTGTTGCCCTGTGGGTGCCCTGTAAAATGTGTAATAAAATGTAGCACCCATTTTATCGGTGTTAGAGTGTCTGTGTAAAAAGGACCTATATTTTTTTTACTGGACCAACTTCTGTTGGTGGGAGCATGCAAATTCTTGGACCCCACAGGGCCCTTTTTCAGACTGATAACAGGTCAGAACTAAAGACTGAAGAATGCAGACAAGAATTATTTTCATGTGTAAATAGCTTGCATTGTTCAGTCTCTAGTTCTGACTTGGTATATGCCTGAGAAAGGGACCCTTTCATTCCCTCACCAACAGAAGTTAGTACAATAAAAGATATCATATGGACTACTTTTTCTCCATCTATTTGGAATCTAATTCTGAAAATCAACCCTGTCCACTTAATTGTGTGTTTAACTTTAACATCTGCTTAAGTCCTGTGGAAGAAACTCATGTTTAAGACAAGTTTACGTGCTAGAGTAAATGACTTAAAGTAGAGCCTGCTAAAATACTTTGTCATGATTTGTTATCACAATGGATTTTGCTACAATATAACTAAGAAATGTTATTCAGGATTTCTGTTTCTACTCCCTGTATTTCCCTGTATTTCATGAAAAATTAAATTATATTTTTTAAAAAAGAAAAGAATAATTTGGTTCAACGTTTTAAAAAAAGCAGCGTTTAATAATCATTTAAAAAGTTGGGGCTAGACTTGTAACTGACCTAAACTTGTAACTGATCTATACATCTGTCACCATGCAGCTTGAATTAGTTTTAGAAAGAAGATTTTAAGCAGCAGTCCTCAAACAACTTACTCCAGAAACATCCTTTTGATTTCAGTGAGATCCTCGTAGAGTAAGTGATTTGAAGATCACAATCATTGTCTCTCGTATATTTTGTGGAACTAAACGTAACAGGACGTTAAGTTTCATATACTGTATGTGAACCCTGCTTGACTTAAGAAGGTTAAAAATACCAACGTAACTTCTCCAAATTCAATGGAGCTACTAGACCTAGATTGCTTTAAGACATCACAGTTACCATCTGTGGACTCCAGCAGCAGAACTACCCCTTTACTTCTGGCTTATCCCATATGGGGTGTCATTGTTCATACTGTCTGAACAGATGTACTGTGGTACCCTTGATCTGTGGTAGAGGTGCCCATATATTTTTCATGGTTCCACTACCACCAATCACCTCTGTTACATCACATGGTATGTCTTTGCATATGTTTTGAAAAATGTTACCAGGGGGTAAAGCAGAGGCAAACTAACAGTGCTGCTGCTGGAATCTGTGACTGGTAATTGGGATGTCTGAAAGCATCCCTAATAGAAATAAATGAGAACTGAATTAAATATATGTGTATTTGGTTGGGCTTTAGGCTTATATAAATAATATTATATATTTGTCTTTGGGATGGGGAACCTCCAGCCTGTGTTTGGTTTTTATTTGGCCTCTTTCTAGTTCCTGGATCTGGCCGGTGGATCCAGCCCCTGCCCTCCAGCACTGAAAGAATAAACTCAGGGGAAGGGAGTGGAGATGAGGGCATCTACTCAAGGACAGGGGATGGATCCATGGATTAGATCCATGATCCGGACCTTTTCCATCATGAGCACAGTCCTTATGCCTACACACATTAGAGCCCACAGAGCATAGTTTCAAAGCGGCTGCAGGAAGGAAAAGGTCCCACGACCTTTGTCTGTTTAGTTGTTCACACGATTATATCGCATATACATGAAAAAGGGCTAGGTGGATTCAACATATTTCTGTAATGGACAATGAAAGCCCTAGCCCTATTTATATCAATGGCGTTTGTGGCAGGAGACTGAGGTGATACTCTACAGTGGTAGAACAGACCAGTATGATCCTCTGGGTAGATATAGCACCGGCGCAACTCCCATTGATTTCAATTGGATTTGCTCTCATTCTAAGTGCTATCTGCCCAGTGCTAGTGCTATCTGCCCAGAAGGTCACACTATACAGTAGTATGTCTGTTTATGTATATTTATTTATTTATTTTATGTACCATATACACATGTATATGCCACAGAGGGGCAAAAAAATGCCTCACCCAAAGAAAATTGAATATAATATCCCAGGAAGCCTAATTCTATATGGCTGTTTTTACATGGACACCCCCACCCACAGCTGGGTGTTCGGGTGGGTGTTTGATAGGTGGGGGCATTCGTGTAAAAGCTCTTGTGGTGGGTGGGGGAATGGGTGTCCGCCGTTTTGTGCATGGGTGCTCGTACACCCATCACCCGCTCACGGAGTCATCCAAAAAACTGGAGGAGGCTCGGTGGGTGGAGATGGGTGTGCATCCGTGTGAAAGGACACCCACCGCATGAGCACACCCATCCCCCCACCCCGTCTGTGTAAAAACAGCCTGTGTCTCTATATCCATTTGTAATGCATTTTATATTTAACAAAATACAATAGAGATGTAAACCTTTGTGCATATATAGATATACATAATTTAAGCCGAGTAGATTGCGTATTCTTCCTAATGCATCTAACTTCATAAAAGTAATTAATTAGCAACTCACCTTCTTAGCTTTTCTGTTACTTTTTCCAGTTCTTCCTGAGCACGTCTCAACTCGACTTCAAGATACTGACGTGTAGAATCAAATTCTGTTTCAAGCATTTCCAGTTTGTGAGTAGTGTAGGACAGACGCTTCCGTAATTCCCCCTTCTGTTCTTGCAAAGTACTGGAAGGACAAACACTGCAGATGTAGCATTTAACTGGTCTAGGAAGACGTTGCATCCTACAAGTGACAACATCATCCATATTTCTATAGATTATTTGTAATAAGACAGTGACCAGTACAAAAGGTACTTAGGGTGTTTTTAGACAAGCACTTTCCCACCCATTATCCACCCATTACCCAATCATGCATGTTGCAGGACTGCATAGGGCACCAATGCAGCCCTGCAACATGCATGGTGGGTAGTTGATGGGTGGGTAGGTGAGTTCTAAAAACACTCTTATATGTGGCTTTTTGTTATCACTAGAATTAAAATGATCATGCTGACAATGTATGCAACTTTCAACAGTTCCCAAGTGACATCCGTGTTCTCTTGAAGGCTGGGTGTTTTTCAAATGAGCAAGCCGATCGGGGTGGGGGTCTGTGGCCACAGTGTGGCTCTGCCACGGAGCACCCATGCAGGTGGAGTGTGTGTGGGACAATCCAAACAGATAGCTCCCAGCTTGCTACCACAGCCATGGAAGGGGCTGGCTGGCCTCACACTTGGCTGGCCACAGACAGAGCACTCTGGATTTCCCGGCATGGCTCTGTGCGTGGCTGTGAGTGAGTGCTCCGTGGCTCATGGGAGTGTGCATCTGGCTGCTCCACTTTCAGATGGGTGGTCAGATCCATGGCTCTTGGGTGGTCATGTGGGATAGCATCTCATCTGAAAACACTCGCTAATGTGAATTAACTGTGTTTCAAAATTTTATCCAGTACCGCTCCACTCATCATTTCCATGGCATCCATCACTGGTATCTGAGTGCCAGTGTAGGACATTTTGTGGATTCCTCCTTACTGAAAGCAGAATGCATTTTATTTTAACATCTATTGTTAGGCAGAAACTTTAGTTCTGAAGATATCTACACATACTGAGCCATAGGGTGAAAACAGACAGAGTTAGCTTCATGTCTGTTTTCACCCATAGATATTTGTAGTGGAGTGACTGCCCGGACAAGGCAGAACAACAATTGCTCAGGAACAGCATTCTGTATTAGCACCTATATTGTTTTCAGTGGAGGTAATGGCATGCTTTTAATGGTCCGAAGTGATCTGTAATTCCTGCTTATATGGTTACTACTGAAACTTCCATTCAGCCTCACCCAAGAAAAATTAAAAGCAGTATCCCAGGAAGTTTAGTGCTGGAGCGTGTCTCGTAGAATCCTATTGCTGGAAGGGACCTCAAGGGTCATCTCATCCAGCCACCTGCACCAAAGTACTTGGGAGAGCTGGGTTCAGTTCTAGGTGATGATGCCACAAAATGGGACTGTTCCAGCACTTGCCTGGTGATGCCATGTCAGGGGTTGATGGCAGGGCTTCATTTGCAAAGCTCAAGCCTGTTATGGAAGTCTTGTCCCCTGAGCCCACAAGCAGGCTGGGTATGCAGAGGAGTCAGTGGAGATGCCCTACAGGGATCCATCACTCCATCAGCCCCCACCCCCATCCCGATTTGGCCAGTCTCTGCTCAGAGCTGGATTAAACTTGAGAGGGACTGCTGCTAATCAGCTGGTCAGTGGCAAAACTCTCTGTGCTGAACAACAGTTGATAGCTAGCAGTAGCAGACTGCTCCCCACCCAACCACAGCAGCCTCAGCCCTATCAGGGTAGAGACTAAATGGGATTAAGGCTGATACTTTTGTGTCCAAGCAGGGCAGGGCTGGCCTTAGAATTTGTGGGGCCCAGGATGAAAATAAAACGTAGCGCTCCCATGGCCTTGCCTTCCACAACCCCACCCCTTGAACAATTGGCAGTCTGGGGTTTGCTTACAAAAACAAAGAAGTGTCATAAGTTTACACACACACTTACATACACACACACTTTCCAATGCACACAATTTCTCTCTTTCCCTTTCACTTATGCACACCTCTAGTGGGGGACCGGGGGGGGGGGGTTTCAGGAACGGTGATTTATGGGAGGCCCCTGCTGGAAGCAGCCCCCCTGGGGGCTGTGAGTTTCAAGCAGGGAGAGGACCCCTCGGAAATAGCCCATGTTGGGGCCTCAGGAGAACTTTGCGTGAGGCTACTAGGACTGGGCTCCCTGCGGGGCCCCTCTGACTGCAGCCTGACTGAGGTCCAGCCCTAGAGCAAGCAGACTGCTGCTGTTGCACCCATCAGCTATTCATCAGTGAAGGTTTTTTGCCTCTAACCTGACCAGTGGCAGCAGCCCCAGCCCTGCCTCCATCAAATTGTATCCAGCCACGTGGGCGGGGTCTTGCACAGTAGCAGGAGTGACAGAGTCTAGAAGAGGGGCCAGGGCTCTGGCATTACAAAGAGGTGCTGAGACAGAGCCCCGGCAAGCTCTGGCACAAATGAAGCGCCCCCGGAGCCTGCATGTGTGCACACTGAGCGCCAGCTCCCGTCACGACTGTTGGAGCCATTCCCTCCCATGCCAGGAGGGAGTGGCTAGCAGATTGTGAGTGTGGGGGCAGCCAGATGAGCTTTACGGGCCTGATCCATGCATGGCTCCATAGCAGCTAATCGGCCTGGCCACACTGCGGGGCCAACGCGGGGAGCCAGCCACATGAGCGTGGGGGAACCGGGTGGCTTGGTCCATCTCGGAGCCGAGGCACTGCCCACAGCATCAGCTGCCCGACCCTGCCCTGCCTCCCTTCCATCCCCACCCTCCGGCCCAGCTGAGATCTGCTCCCTGGCTGTGATGTGACCATTTAAATGTCACTCCATTTAACATAATAATCTTGGTACAGCAGGGTACAGCCAAATTGGGATCTGGCCCTTTAATGGAAGTAGCACCAGCAAGGGGAAGCTGGTGCTACTCAAGGGCCAGGCACTGAAGTGAGTGAGGGATCATGCCTGAGTGCTACACACTTGGACTTGGGCGTGGCTAGGCCAGCCAAAAGCCTGGAAGACCTGCATCTTGGATGAGCTAAAAGAGAATTTGGGAGACTGGGATGTCTCCACAGAAACCCAGGGGCTTGGAAGGTGGTCTGTAGGGTTTGGATTGGCTCGGGAGTGATCATGCCTGGCCAGGGGAACCATGAGTAGCGTGTAACTAACTATATATGAGAGAGACTGTATGGACTTTATATGGTGAAGGGACAATGTAAATAAAGAAACTGTAGAGCTAGGGTTGATTTCCTGGGACTAATATTAGGAGAACTTACACCTGAAGAAGGTCACCCTTCTACATTTGGGTTCTGTTTTCCTATCTAAAAGTTACTGTGTGGATTGGCCACTGGCACCATATTCACAACCCAAACCAGATCACAAACCTTTTGGGACTAGACACACACAACCCAGAAACTACATATAAGAACATAAGAAGTGCCATACTGGGTCAGATCCATGGCCCATCGAGCCCAGCATCCTGTCTCCGACAGTCGCCAGTTACAGATGCTCAACAGTTGTCAGTTACAAGTACAGGTCACGGAGGTGTGATCCATCTCCTGCTAACCACTCCCAATACCAGTGACCACTAGGCAGCGGTTTTAAGTCCCAACTAGTAAGCATTTATGGCTCTATCCTCTAAGAATGTATGTAGTTTCCATTTGAAGCTAGTTGTGGTGCTGGCTTTCACCGCCTCCTCTGGCAACGAGTTCCACAACTGTACTCTCTGTTGAGTGAAAAAGTACTTCCTTTTGTTTGTTTTAAAACTGCCGTCATTTAACTTCAGAGACTGTCCCCTTGTTCTCATATTGTGAGAAAGGGAAAACAATAGTTCCCTATTTACTTTTTCAACACCGCTCATGTTTTTATAAACTTTAATCATATTCCCTCTTAATCACCTCTTCTCCAAGCTTAACAGCCCTAGCCTGTTGCCTCTCCTCATATCGAAGTCGATGCATCCCTTCTATCATCCTTGTTGCCCTTCTCTCAACTTTTTCCAATTCTATCTTTCCTGAGATGGGGCAACCAGAACTGCACACAATATTCACGGTGGGGTTGTACCAAAGATTTATACAGCGGCATTATGATATTTCTCCTTTTATTTTCTATTCTTTTTGCAATAATGCCTAGCATTGGGTTTGCCTTTTTAACTGCTGCCACACACTGAGTTGATGACTTCTAGGAACTATCCATATATTTATCAGCTGGATCACCCCTATCCACATGCTTCTTAACAATCTCATAAAATTCTAATAGGTTAATGAGGCATGACTTCCTTTTGCTAAAGACATGCTGGTTTTTCATCCATCAAATCATGCTTGTCAATATCATGCTTCCACCTCGGCTGTGGAACTCCCTTCCGGAGGAGGCTTGCCTGGCCCCGGACCTGCTGATTTTTTGTCGGGTTTGTAAAACCTGGCTGTTCTGCCAGGCATTTGGTGGAGGAGACGGATGAGGGAGGGATGGGATGGGTGGGGTGGGGTTGAGGGTTAGGGTGGGTGGATTTTTGTTTTATGTTTATTTTATGGCTTCACCATGTGGTTTTATACTGGTATTTTATGTGTTTTATATTTTTGTTTTAAGTGTAAGCTCCCCGAGCTGCTTTGCAGAAGGGGTGGGGTATAAAATTGTAAAATAAATAAATAAATATGCCTACTGATTTTGTTTTTAAGTTCCTTGGATAGTTGGATTCTCGCTTCAACTTGCCTGAGGAAGGACCCTGTGAGGTCAAAAAGCTTACACATTTCCATCAACAATAGTTGGTCCAATGAAAGATCATTCAAACTACTTTGTCTCCACCTCTGTCACTCGGAAACATCATGGCAACCACACTCTGTCTGGAAAAACTATCCACAGTGACGCCAAGATCCTTCTCCTGAGTGGTTACATCCAGATCCGAACCCACCATTATGTATGTAAAGTGAGGATTATTTTTCCCTGTGTGCATCACCTTGCACTTATCAACACTGAATTTCATTTTCCATTTTATTGGCCATTCACCTAGTCATGCAAGATCCCACTGTAGTTCCTCACAGTCTGCCTGGGTCTTAACTATCTTGATTAATTTTGTGTCATCTATAAGTTTAGCCATCTCACTCTTTCCCCCTTTCCCCAGATCATTAATGAATATGTAATATGTTAAACAATGCTGGTCCTAGTACTGATCCCTTGCTCCAGCTTGAAAAATGGACATTGATTCCTGCCCTTTGTTTCCTATCTTTTAACCACCTACCAGCCCATGACAGGACTCTTCCTCTTATCCCATTATTATTTAGTTTTCTCAGGAGTCTCTGGTGAGGGACTTCGTCAAAAATGTTTTGAAAATGCAGATATGCTATATCAACTTTTTGAAAATCCAGATATACTATATCAACTTTTTAGGGAAGGTTATTGAATGGGCTGCTCCAAGAACACCTGGACCGCACCAGTTTCCTTGATCCCTCTAAGTTCAGGTTCGGCCTGGGTACGGTACGGAGATTGCATTGGTGGCCTTGGTTGACGATCTCTGTCTGGCGTTGGACCAGGGTCGTCAGACCTTACTGGTCCTGCTAGACCTTTCGGCTGCATTCGACACAGTCAATCACGAGGTGTTGGTGACTCGTCTGCAGGACCGTGCCGGGATTGGTGGGACGGTCTTGGACTGGTTTCGTTCATTCCTGGCCGGGAGAACCCACCGGGTGGTCTTGGGGGAGTGTACGTTTTCCCCCGGGACCTCACGTGTGGAGTCCCGCAGGGTGCCATTCTGTCCCCCCTCTTGTTTAACATCTATATGCAGCCGTTAGGGGAGATCGTGAGGGGGTTTCAGGGCATGCAGTGTCATCAGTATGCTGATGACACTCAGCTCTACCTCTCCTTTTCCACCGACCCAGGCCATGCAGTCTCCTTATTTTCCCAGTGCCTGTCAGCTGTGGGGGCTTGGATGAGGTTGAGCCATCTGCAACTGAATCCTGACAAGACGGAGGTGATGTTGGTGGGCGAGGGCTTGGGGAGCCTGGGGGTGGTTGAATCTCCTCTTGTTGGGGGGGTTCGCCCCCCCATGGTGTCTCAAGTGCGGAGTCTGGGTGTGCTCCTTGATTCGCGGCTCAGCTTGGAATCTCAGGTTGTGGCCGTGGCGGGGAGTGCGTTTCGGCAGTTACATCTTGTCCGGCGGCTTCGGCCGTATCTCTCAGACTCCGACCTCGCCACTGTCATCCATGCCTTCATCACCTCGAGGCTGGATTACTGCAACGCGCTCTACGTGGGGCTGCCCGAGAAGCTGGTCCGGAGGTTGCAGCTGGTGCAGAATGCCGCGGCCCGTCTCCTGACGGGGGCGGGTCGCAGGGAGCACATGACACCAGTGCTCCGGGCTCTGCACTGGCTGCCTATAAAGCACCGGGCCAGGTTCAAGGTGCTGGTTTTAACCTTTAAAGCCCTTCACGGCCTGGGCCCTGCCTATCTGCGGGATCGCCTCACTCCCCATGTGCCCGTGCGACCCCTGAGATTGTCTGTGGGGGCCTTTTTGAAGGTTCCCCAGGCAAGATGGGTGGCCACTGATGTGAGATCTTTTTCGGTGGCTGCCCCCATGCTGTGGAATTCACTCCCAGAGGAGGCTCGGTTGGCCCTCACCCTCCTGTCGTTTCAACGTTTGTGTAAGACCTGGCTGTTCTGCCAGGCTTTTGGCGAGGGTGGGGGGTAGGGTTTGGGAGGGAGGGTGAGTTTTATGATTTGTTTTAAAATGTGTTGATTGTTTTTAAGTGTTTTATTGTTAAATCTTTTATGTTGTTTGCCACCCTGAGCTGCCTTTGGGCAGGAGGGGCAGGATACAAGTTTTAAATAAATAAATAAACTGGATCACCCCTATCCACGTGCTTGTTAACAATCTCATAATATTCTAATAGCTTAGTGAGGCATGACTTCCCTTTGCTAAAGATATGCTGGTTTTTATCCATCAAATCATGCTTGTCAATATGCCTAGTAATTTTGTTTTTAACAATGGTCTCCAGCAGTTTTCCTGGTACTGATATCAGACTTATGGGTCTGTAGTTTACAAGGTCACCTCTGGAACCCTTCTTAAAAATTAGGGTTACATTTGCTAACCTCCAGTCCTTTGGCACAGAGGAGGATTTTAGCGATAAGTTACATATTACAGATAATAGTTCAGCAAACATAAAAGCATTTTAACACCCTGGTGGTTGTGGTTGCATATTTTATTTAATATGGAAGTATTTAAGTTCATCTGCTCCACAGTATTACCCTCTAGATCTCTTTCTGTTTCTTGTTACTAGAATACACTGTGCCACTAGCAATAGTGGCACACAGCAACCACACACACCTGCCTTTCCCCAAGGTCTTAGTTTAAAAACTCCTTTGCCACCTTTTTGATTTTTAGTGCCAACAGTCTGGTTCCTTTTTGGCTAAGGTGGAGCACATCCTTCCGGCATAGGTTCGCTCTTCCCCCAAAGGTTCCCCAGTTCCTAATAAATCTAAATCCCTCCTCCTTGCACCATTGTCTCATCCATGCACTGAGACTCCATATTTCAGCCTGCTTCTGGGACCCTGCCTGTGGAACAGGAAGCATTTCAGAGAATGCTATCCTGCATGTTCTGGATTTCAATCTCCTTCTTAGAAGTCTAAATTTTGCCTTCAGAACCTCTTTTCTACACCTTCCTATGTCATTGGTACCAACATGGACTATGACAACCAGCTCCTCCTCAACACTTGCTAAAATCTTGTCCAGACGTTGCGTGAGGCCTGCTAACGTTGCACCCAGCAGGCAACTGACCATGCGGTCCACACGACTGTCACAAACCCAGCTATCTCTATTCCTAATGACTGAATCACCCAGCCATCCTATTCCTGTCAGTTGGGGTCCCCTTCCCTGGAGAAGTATCCGTAGAGCACGATGATACTATGGCATCATGTGAAAGGCAGGTCTCAGTTATGAGCTTGATGCCCTCCTTCCCCAAGACCTTCATCTTCTAAAACAGCACACGGGCTGCAAGAGCAGAGGTTGGACTGACTGCTGTACTATGTTTCTGAAGGTCTCCTGTATAAACGTTTGTCTGTCTAAGCTCCTCCAGCTCAGCCACTCTAGCCTCCAGAGACTGCTCTCTTTCTCTGAGAGCCAGATGTTCTGCACATGCACACTTACAATCTCTCCCAATGTGGAAGATAATCATGCATATTATACTGGATAGCCCCTACTGTGTTCTATGAGCTTGTTAAGTCACACTGAATTACTGTATTGGAATAAACCTCATCTTGGAAGTAGACTAATGTTGTATGAATGTTATGTTCTGTTTTTATTCCATTTAGCATACTTGCAGATTTTCAAAGACTTGCTAGTTCTTCAATGACGTCAGTGGGATTTACGAGCTCATAAGCAGTTTCAAGACTGCATCTTATTTCTCTAGACTTCAACAGATTCTGGATCGGGTCCACAGCAGATGTTCCTACACACTAGCTATTATATTGTTTACAATGAAATATGGGCATCTTTAGAACTATGCACAAATTCTAATTGCTGAAAGTGTTATTACCACCTTTTAATTGTCACAAGTACAATGCAGCATTATTCCATGAATGTGTTAGGAAGAAGCAGGTGTGGGAAAGGGGGGAGGATTACAGAATGATTGCGTTAAACAGAGCAGAATTTACTCTTGACATTCTCAATTCAGTCACATATATTTAGTTTCAAACATGAGCTTTTGGCTCATTGGAGTCAGGTTTGAAGTTCTTCAGGCTTGAACACAGTTTGCAAAATGGCACTGGAATTCCTAGTGTGTTTATGTGCTCTGCTGACTTGGTGGTCTAAACGGGGATGCAGTGGCTGATATCCACTCATGGAAATCAATATCTTAGCATGAGTAACTAGTGGCATTCTTGTATATCAGCCACTCCAACTCCCTTCCCCTGGAGGTACACCCAAGCCTGAGCATCTTCAGAAGGCAATGTAAGACCTTTGGCTGGGCTTTCAGCAGTCAGGGATATGATTTGGAGAGTAGGGGTGGGGATGGTTTTAATGGGATTTTTATTTGGTTTTAACTGGTTTTTATATTTTGTATTGTAAGCCACCCCTGGGCTTCTGGGAAAGAGCAGGATCTAAATCAAAATAAATAAATGATCACTAAATATCTCATCCTGGTTGATAAGTCAGTGGTTCTGTACCAGTGTGCAATTGGTACCTGTTGTGACTGAGGTGAGAATGGAGGTAGGAATGGCTGATTGGGGTCACTGTGACTGTACAAACCATCAATAAAGCCCAGTGGCAGCATAGCGGACAGAAATGGTGTAGAGAACTACTATCCTGGGTTGCCTAGAAGGCTTCCTCTCAGGAGGAAGGAGGTAGTGAGGGTCTGAAGTATGGCTAATGAATGAAAACCTTGTTTATTAACTGGGTTGCTTACAAGCTACCTTCCAGGCTAGGAAAATTGTGTGAGTTGAACTCTGACTAAAAAGTATGAAAGTGTAACTCTGGGTGTTTTCAGACATGACGGGGAATCGGGGAGGGGNTGGGATAGCATCTCATCTGAAAACACTCGCTAATGTGAATTAACTGTGTTTCAAAATTTTATCCAGTACCGCTCCACTCATCATTTCCATGGCATCCATCACTGGTATCTGAGTGCCAGTGTAGGACATTTTGTGGATTCCTCCTTACTGAAAGCAGAATGCATTTTATTTTAACATCTATTGTTAGGCAGAAACTTTAGTTCTGAAGATATCTACACATACTGAGCCATAGGGTGAAAACAGACAGAGTTAGCTTCATGTCTGTTTTCACCCATAGATATTTGTAGTGGAGTGACTGCCCGGACAAGGCAGAACAACAATTGCTCAGGAACAGCATTCTGTATTAGCACCTATATTGTTTTCAGTGGAGGTAATGGCATGCTTTTAATGGTCCGAAGTGATCTGTAATTCCTGCTTATATGGTTACTACTGAAACTTCCATTCAGCCTCACCCAAGAAAAATTAAAAGCAGTATCCCAGGAAGTTTAGTGCTGGAGCGTGTCTCGTAGAATCCTATTGCTGGAAGGGACCTCAAGGGTCATCTCATCCAGCCACCTGCACCAAAGTACTTGGGAGAGCTGGGTTCAGTTCTAGGTGATGATGCCACAAAATGGGACTGTTCCAGCACTTGCCTGGTGATGCCATGTCAGGGGTTGATGGCAGGGCTTCATTTGCAAAGCTCAAGCCTGTTATGGAAGTCTTGTCCCCTGAGCCCACAAGCAGGCTGGGTATGCAGAGGAGTCAGTGGAGATGCCCTACAGGGATCCATCACTCCATCAGCCCCCACCCCCATCCCGATTTGGCCAGTCTCTGCTCAGAGCTGGATTAAACTTGAGAGGGACTGCTGCTAATCAGCTGGTCAGTGGCAAAACTCTCTGTGCTGAACAACAGTTGATAGCTAGCAGTAGCAGACTGCTCCCCACCCAACCACAGCAGCCTCAGCCCTATCAGGGTAGAGACTAAATGGGATTAAGGCTGACACTTTTGTGTCCAAGCAGGGCAGGGCTGGCCTTAGAATTTGTGGGGCCCAGGATGAAAATAAAACGTAGCGCTCCCATGGCCTTGCCTTCCACAACCCCACCCCTTGAACAATTGTCAGTCTGGGGTTTGCTTACAAAAACAAAGAAGTGTCATAAGTTTACACACACACTTACACACACACACACGTTCCAATGCACACAATTTCTCTCTTTCCCTTTCACTTATGCACACCTCTAGTGGGGGACCGGGGGGGGGGGATTCAGGAACGGTGATTTATGGGAGGCCCCTGCTGGAAGCAGCCCCCCTGGGGACTGTGAGTTTCAAGCAGGGAGAGGACCCCTCGGAAATAGCCCATGTTGGGGCCTCAGGAGAACTTTGCGTGAGGCTACTAGGACTGGGCTCCCTGCGGGGCCCCTCTGACTGCAGCCTGACTGAGGTCCAGCCCTAGAGCAAGCAGACTGCTGCTGTTGCACCCATCAGCTATTCATCAGTGAAGGTTTTTTGCCTCTAACCTGACCAGTGGCAGCAGCCCCAGCCCTGCCTCCATCAAATTGTATCCAGCCACGTGGGCGGGGTCTTGCACAGTAGCAGGAGTGACAGAGTCTAGAAGAGGGGCCAGGGCTCTGGCATTACAAAGAGGTGCTGAGACAGAGCCCCGGCAAGCTCTGGCACAAATGAAGCGCCCCCGGAGCCTGAATGTGTGCACACTGAGCGCCAGCTCCCGTCACGACTGTTGGAGCCATTCCCTCCCATGCCAGGAGGGAGTGGCTAGCAGATTGTGAGTGTGGGGGCAGCCAGATGAGCTTCACGGGCCTGATCCATGCACGACTCCATAGCAGCTAATCGGCCTGGCCACACTGCGGGGCCAACGCGGGGAGCCAGCCACATGAGCGTGGGGGAACCGGGTGGCTTGGTCCATCTCGGAGCCGAGGCACTGCCCACAGCATCAGCTGCCCGACCCTGCCCTGCCTCCCTTCCATCCCCACCCTCCGGCCCAGCTGAGATCTGCTCCCTGGCTGTGATGTGACCATTTAAATGTCACTCCATTTAACATAATCATCTTGGTACGGCAGGGTACAGCCAAATTGGGATCTGGCCCTTTAATGGAAGTAGCACCAGCAAGGGGAAGCTGGTGCTACTCAAGGGCCAGGCACTGAAGTGAGTGAGGGATCATGCCTGAGTGCTACACACTTGGACTTGGGCGTGGCTAGGCCAGCCAAAAGCCTGGAAGACCTGCATCTTGGATGAGCTAAAAGAGAATTTGGGAGACTGGGATGTCTCCACAGAAACCCAGGGGCTTGGAAGGTGGTCTGTAGGGTTTGGATTGGCTCGGGAGTGATCATGCCTGGCCAGGGGAACCATGAGTAGCGTGTAACTAACTATATATGAGAGAGACTGTATGGACTTTATATGGTGAAGGGACAATGTAAATAAAGAAACTGTAGAGCTAGGGTTGATTTCCTGGGACTAATATTAGGAGAACTTACACCTGAAGAAGGTCACCCTTCTACATTTGGGTTCTGTTTTCCTATCTAAAAGTTACTGTGTGGATTGGCCACTGGCACCATATTCACAACCCAAACCAGATCACAAACCTTTTGGGACTAGACACACACAACCCAGAAACTACATATAAGAACATAAGAAGTGCCATACTGGGTCAGATCCATGGCCCATCGAGCCCAGCATCCTGTCTCCGACAGTCGCCAGTTACAGATGCTCAACAGTTGTCAGTTACAAGTACAGGTCACGGAGGTGTGATCCATCTCCTGCTAACCACTCCCAATACCAGTGACCACTAGGCAGCGGTTTTAAGTCCCAACTAGTAAGCATTTATGGCTCTATCCTCTAAGAATGTATGTAGTTTCCATTTGAAGCTAGTTGTGGTGCTGGCTTTCACTGCCTCCTCTGGCAACGAGTTCCACAACTGTACTCTCTGTTGAGTGAAAAAGTACTTCCTTTTGTTTGTTTTAAAACTGCCGTCATTTAACTTCAGAGACTGTCCCCTTGTTCTCATATTGTGAGAAAGGGAAAACAATAGTTCCCTATTTACTTTTTCAACACCGCTCATGTTTTTATAAACTTTAATCATATTCCCTCTTAATCACCTCTTCTCCAAGCTTAACAGCCCTAGCCTGTTGCCTCTCCTCATATCGAAGTCGATGCATCCCTTCCATCATCCTTGTTGCCCTTCTCTCAACTTTTTCCAATTCTATCTTTCCTGAGATGGGGCAACCAGAACTGCACACAATATTCACGGTGGGGTTGTACCAAAGATTTATACAGCGGCATTATGATATTTCTCCTTTTATTTTCTATTCTTTTTGCAATAATGCCTAGCATTGGGTTTGCCTTTTTAACTGCTGCCACACACTGAGTTGATGACTTCTAGGAACTATCCATATATTTATCAGCTGGATCACCCCTATCCACATGCTTCTTAACAATCTCATAAAATTCTAATAGGTTAATGAGGCATGACTTCCTTTTGCTAAAGACATGCTGGTTTTTCATCCATCAAATCATGCTTGTCAATATCATGCTTCCACCTCGGCTGTGGAACTCCCTTCCGGAGGAGGCTTGCCTGGCCCCGGACCTGCTGATTTTTTGTCGGGTTTGTAAAACCTGGCTGTTCTGCCAGGCATTTGGTGGAGGAGACGGATGAGGGAGGGATGGGATGGGTGGGGTGGGGTTGAGGGTTAGGGTGGGTGGATTTTTGTTTTATGTTTATTTTATGGCTTCACCATGTGGTTTTATACTGGTATTTTATGTGTTTTATATTTTTGTTTTAAGTGTAAGCTCCCCGAGCTGCTTTGCAGAAGGGGTGGGGTATAAAATTGTAAAATAAATAAATAAATATGCCTACTGATTTTGTTTTTAAGTTCCTTGGATAGTTGGATTCTCGCTTCAACTTGCCTGAGGAAGGACCCTGTGAGGTCAAAAAGCTTACACATTTCCATCAACAATAGTTGGTCCAATGAAAGATCATTCAAACTACTTTGTCTCCACCTCTGTCACTCGGAAACATCATGGCAACCACACTCTGTCTGGAAAAACTATCCACAGTGACGCCAAGATCCTTCTCCTGAGTGGTTACATCCAGATCCGAACCCACCATTATGTATGTAAAGTGAGGATTATTTTTCCCTGTGTGCATCACCTTGCACTTATCAACACTGAATTTCATTTTCCATTTTATTGGCCATTCACCTAGTCATGCAAGATCCCACTGTAGTTCCTCACAGTCTGCCTGGGTCTTAACTATCTTGATTAATTTTGTGTCATCTATAAGTTTAGCCATCTCACTCTTTCCCCCTTTCCCCAGATCATTAATGAATATGTAATATGTTAAACAATGCTGGTCCTAGTACTGATCCCTTGCTCCAGCTTGAAAAATGGACATTGATTCCTGCCCTTTGTTTCCTATCTTTTAACCACCTACCAGCCCATGACAGGACTCTTCCTCTTATCCCATTATTATTTAGTTTTCTCAGGAGTCTCTGGTGAGGGACTTCGTCAAAAATGTTTTGAAAATGCAGATATGCTATATCAACTTTTTGAAAATCCAGATATACTATATCAACTTTTTAGGGAAGGTTATTGAATGGGCTGCTCCAAGAACACCTGGACCGCACCAGTTTCCTTGATCCCTCTAAGTTCAGGTTCGGCCTGGGTACGGTACGGAGATTGCATTGGTGGCCTTGGTTGACGATCTCTGTCTGGCGTTGGACCAGGGTCGTCAGACCTTACTGGTCCTGCTAGACCTTTCGGCTGCATTCGACACAGTCAATCACGAGGTGTTGGTGACTCGTCTGCAGGACCGTGCCGGGATTGGTGGGACGGTCTTGGACTGGTTTCGTTCATTCCTGGCCGGGAGAACCCACCGGGTGGTCTTGGGGGAGTGTACGTTTTCCCCCGGGACCTCACGTGTGGAGTCCCGCAGGGTGCCATTCTGTCCCCCCTCTTGTTTAACATCTATATGCAGCCGTTAGGGGAGATCGTGAGGGGGTTTCAGGGCATGCAGTGTCATCAGTATGCTGATGACACTCAGCTCTACCTCTCCTTTTCCACCGACCCAGGCCATGCAGTCTCCTTATTTTCCCAGTGCCTGTCAGCTGTGGGGGCTTGGATGAGGTTGAGCCATCTGCAACTGAATCCTGACAAGACGGAGGTGATGTTGGTGGGCGAGGGCTTGGGGAGCCTGGGGGTGGTTGAATCTCCTCTTGTTGGGGGGGTTCGCCCCCCCATGGTGTCTCAAGTGCGGAGTCTGGGTGTGCTCCTTGATTCGCGGCTCAGCTTGGAATCTCAGGTTGTGGCCGTGGCGGGGAGTGCGTTTCGGCAGTTACATCTTGTCCGGCGGCTTCGGCCGTATCTCTCAGACTCCGACCTCGCCACTGTCATCCATGCCTTCATCACCTCGAGGCTGGATTACTGCAACGCGCTCTACGTGGGGCTGCCCGAGAAGCTGGTCCGGAGGTTGCAGCTGGTGCAGAATGCCGCGGCCCGTCTCCTGACGGGGGCGGGTCGCAGGGAGCACATGACACCAGTGCTCCGGGCTCTGCACTGGCTGCCTATAAAGCACCGGGCCAGGTTCAAGGTGCTGGTTTTAACCTTTAAAGCCCTTCACGGCCTGGGCCCTGCCTATCTGCGGGATCGCCTCACTCCCCATGTGCCCGTGCGACCCCTGAGATTGTCTGTGGGGGCCTTTTTGAAGGTTCCCCAGGCAAGATGGGTGGCCACTGATGTGAGATCTTTTTCGGTGGCTGCCCCCATGCTGTGGAATTCACTCCCAGAGGAGGCTCGGTTGGCCCTCACCCTCCTGTCGTTTCAACGTTTGTGTAAGACCTGGCTGTTCTGCCAGGCTTTTGGCGAGGGTGGGGGGTAGGGTTTGGGAGGGAGGGTGAGTTTTATGATTTGTTTTAAAATGTGTTGATTGTTTTTAAGTGTTTTATTGTTAAATCTTTTATGTTGTTTGCCACCCTGAGCTGCCTTTGGGCAGGAGGGGCAGGATACAAGTTTTAAATAAATAAATAAACTGGATCACCCCTATCCACGTGCTTGTTAACAATCTCATAATATTCTAATAGCTTAGTGAGGCATGACTTCCCTTTGCTAAAGATATGCTGGTTTTTATCCATCAAATCATGCTTGTCAATATGCCTAGTAATTTTGTTTTTAACAATGGTCTCCAGCAGTTTTCCTGGTACTGATATCAGACTTATGGGTCTGTAGTTTACAAGGTCACCTCTGGAACCCTTCTTAAAAATTAGGGTTACATTTGCTAACCTCCAGTCCTTTGGCACAGAGGAGGATTTTAGCGATAAGTTACATATTACAGATAATAGTTCAGCAAACATAAAAGCATTTTAACACCCTGGTGGTTGTGGTTGCATATTTTATTTAATATGGAAGTATTTAAGTTCATCTGCTCCACAGTATTACCCTCTAGATCTCTTTCTGTTTCTTGTTACTAGAATACACTGTGCCACTAGCAATAGTGGCACACAGCAACCACACACACCTGCCTTTCCCCAAGGTCTTAGTTTAAAAACTCCTTTGCCACCTTTTTGATTTTTAGTGCCAACAGTCTGGTTCCTTTTTGGCTAAGGTGGAGCACATCCTTCCGGCATAGGTTCGCTCTTCCCCCAAAGGTTCCCCAGTTCCTAATAAATCTAAATCCCTCCTCCTTGCACCATTGTCTCATCCATGCACTGAGACTCCATATTTCAGCCTGCTTCTGGGACCCTGCCTGTGGAACAGGAAGCATTTCAGAGAATGCTATCCTGCATGTTCTGGATTTCAATCTCCTTCTTAGAAGTCTAAATTTTGCCTTCAGAACCTCTTTTCTACACCTTCCTATGTCATTGGTACCAACATGGACTATGACAACCAGCTCCTCCTCAACACTTGCTAAAATCTTGTCCAGACGTTGCGTGAGGCCTGCTAACGTTGCACCCAGCAGGCAACTGACCATGCGGTCCACACGACTGTCACAAACCCAGCTATCTCTATTCCTAATGACTGAATCACCCAGCCATCCTATTCCTGTCAGTTGGGGTCCCCTTCCCTGGAGAAGTATCCGTAGAGCACGATGATACTATGGCATCATGTGAAAGGCAGGTCTCAGTTATGAGCTTGATGCCCTCCTTCCCCAAGACCTTCATCTTCTAAAACAGCACACGGGCTGCAAGAGCAGAGGTTGGACTGACTGCTGTACTATGTTTCTGAAGGTCTCCTGTATAAACGTTTGTCTGTCTAAGCTCCTCCAGCTCAGCCACTCTAGCCTCCAGAGACTGCTCTCTTTCTCTGAGAGCCAGATGTTCTGCACATGCACACGTACAATCTCTCCCAATGTGGAAGATAATCATGCATATTATACTGGATAGCCCCTACTGTGTTCTATGAGCTTGTTAAGTCACACTGAATTACTGTATTGGAATAAACCTCATCTTGGAAGTAGACTAATGTTGTATGAATGGTATGTTCTGTTTTTATTCCATTTAGCATACTTGCAGATTTTCAAAGACTTGCTAGTTCTTCAATGACGTCAGTGGGATTTACGAGCTCATAAGCAGTTTCAAGACTGCATCTTATTTCTCTAGACTTCAACAGATTCTGGATCGGGTCCACAGCAGATGTTCCTACACACTAGCTATTATATTGTTTACAATGAAATATGGGCATCTTTAGAACTATGCACAAATTCTAATTGCTGAAAGTGTTATTACCACCTTTTAATTGTCACAAGTACAATGCAGCATTATTCCATGAATGTGTTAGGAAGAAGCAGGTGTGGGAAAGGGGGGAGGATTACAGAATGATTGCGTTAAACAGAGCAGAATTTACTCTTGACATTCTCAATTCAGTCACATATATTTAGTTTCAAACATGAGCTTTTGGCTCATTGGAGTCAGGTTTGAAGTTCTTCAGGCTTGAACACAGTTTGCAAAATGGCACTGGAATTCCTAGTGTGTTTATGTGCTCTGCTGACTTGGTGGTCTAAACGGGGATGCAGTGGCTGATATCCACTCATGGAAATCAATATCTTAGCATGAGTAACTAGTGGCATTCTTGTATATCAGCCACTCCAACTCCCTTCCCCTGGAGGTACACCCAAGCCTGAGCATCTTCAGAAGGCAATGTAAGACCTTTGGCTGGGCTTTCAGCAGTCAGGGATATGATTTGGAGAGTAGGGGTGGGGATGGTTTTAATGGGATTTTTATTTGGTTTTAACTGGTTTTTATATTTTGTATTGTAAGCCACCCCTGAGCTTCTGGGAAAGAGCAGGATCTAAATCAAAATAAATAAATGATCACTAAATATCTCATCCTGGTTGATAAGTCAGTGGTTCTGTACCAGGGTGCAATTGGTACCTGTTGTGACTGAGGTGAGAATGGAGGTAGGAATGGCTGATTGGGGTCACTGTGACTGTACAAACCATCAATAAAGCCCAGTGGCAGCATAGCGGACAGAAACGGTGTAGAGAACTACTATCCTGGGTTGCCTAGAAGGCTTCCTCTCAGGAGGAAGGAGGTAGTGAGGGTCTGAAGTATGGCTAATGAATGAAAACCTTGTTTATTAACTGGGTTGCTTACAAGCTACCTTCCAGGCTAGGAAAATTGTGTGAGTTGAACTCTGACTAAAAAGTATGAAAGTGTAACTCTGGGTGTTTTCAGACATGACGGGGAATCGGGGAGGGGTGGGGTCGCACGGTGCAATGTGCGGCCGCACGACCCCGCCCCCTCCATGCTCCGTCGCCGCCCGCCCTCTGAGGAGACGAGCGGGCGCCGCGGCCAATGCGGTCGCAGTGCCCGCCCGAAATGACCACGGGCCGGAATCCCGGCAGGAATTCCGGGTCGTGATCGCTGTCCAGACGTGATGGGCCCCTTCATCCCCACGGGGAATCTCCTTCACCATGCGATTGGCGCTGGCCCCGCGGATTCAGCCGATCGCGTGGTGAATGTGATTCCCGGCGGGGATTGAGCATGGCAAACATCTCGGGGGGAACTTCCAGTTCCCCAACAGACGTTACGGGACCATTCCCCACCACAGGGTATTGACTGTGGTTGAGCATGATCTCGTAACGTCTGAAAATACCCACTGACTCAAAAGTTACAGGATTGGGTCCTGTAATATGGGTCTGGGCTTTCTACTTATGAATCCAGAAAAGGGAGGGACTCAGTTTGTGTCAAAATAATCAACGAGTCTTAAGAGGGGACCACCAGCTCTGCCTGATGCCAGGAGAGAAACTAAACTGAAAACAGAGAAGACTGCCATCCTTGAGCAAGAGTTTTATTTTCAAGTTTTTCGAGTGGAATGTCGGAGAGTGTACATTAGCAGATGTGTGGTATACTGGATCTCCAACTGAAAAATGTTGATAGGACAGGCTAACAATTGTAGGTGTAAAAAACACATGGGAATAGACTAGTTTAAAAAATCTGGGAAATTCAGAAATAAGATTTTAGTGAAATCTTAATAGAAAAAATAGGCAACGGGAAATTCATAGGCACAAGTCACTACAGGCTTCAATGGGGCTAGTCTGGAGTAAATGGTTTGTAGATTGCAGACAATACAGGTAAGATGATACATGTTGTTGGACCAACTTCTGGTGGTGAGTGCAAAATTTCAAATTTCAGAGAGCTCTTTTTCAGTCACTGAAAGCTTGCATACATGCTCACCATCAGAAGCTGGCTCAATAAAATGCATCATCTTAACTACTTTTGTCTCTTGTCTCACATACTTGGACCAACATATCAACTATGCTCTAAACTAGAGGTGGGAAAACTTTTCCCTCCTGTGGGCCACTTTGGAAGTGAGTACAAGTGCCATGGCTTGGATAGTAGCTGGGTGTGGGGGCTGCTTAAGGGTGTGGTCAACATGGGGGAAGAAAGGGAGAGGACTCAGATGCTGGATCTATGCCATCGATCCATGCTTTCCTTGACTGCGTGCCTTTACCCCCACACCCTCCTCCTGAACTCATCCTTTAAGTGCTTGCGGGTAGGGACTGGATCCACGGGCCGGAGCTAGGAACTAGAAAGGACGTAAAGTAGTCATGGGCCAGGTTCGGTGCAGGCCGGCCACAGGTTCCCCCCACTCCAGCTCTAAACAGAATTTTAATTCTGTTTCAAACTAGGAAGGTCACGAAGGCATTCTGGTTAGAGATTTAAAATGTATCATCTTAACTACTTTGTCTCGTCTCTCACAGACTTTGGGCCGCCGACATGCCTACAGATCTCTCCTAAAACCCTACTTTTTCCAGCAGTCTTCCCCTAGCTCTTCACCCTCCTAGAACATTCATTTATGCTTCTCTTTAGAATCTTAGAATTGGAAGGTACCTCAGAGGTCATCTAGTCCAACCCCCTGCTCAGTGCAGGAAATCCGCAGCTACAGTGTCACAAAGAGATACTGGACTATAGGCCTAAAAAATATGCAAACCTAAAGGTTAAACTTCTATGTAATGTTAAAGCTGAGAACTATAAACTCACTTCATGTAATCATGTAATGTAAAACTGAGAACCGGAAACTCATGTCATGCAATGGAGAGAGACAAAGTTATGTCAATGTGTATTCACTGCAGATACTAGACAGAAGCCCCATAGAGTTGCAAATGAACCTGCACGTCTTCCTGTTTGCCTACGTGCTTGTAACCACGGCTTCTCCAAGCGGGAAAATCGAAAAAGAGATTGCAAAGGTATTTAAGGGGAGATCTTTGCTATCAAGACACAATTGGAATTCAATTCAGCCTCGAAGTCACTGAGTCGCAGATCACAGCTGGGGGGGCAGTAGCCTGCAAGCCAGTCTGTGGAAGAGATGCATTGAGAGAAGAACTTTGATTCTAACCAACTTAAGATTGGCGCCCAGCCACCTTACATCACTGGCTGAGAAAGGGACTTTTATAGGGTAAGACTTTAACTAGGGATGCACGTGGTACAGATTAGGAATGCGTTATTTTGTTTGCTTTATTAGCCACTCTGTGTCAAACTATCTTTGCTTATGTAATCAATAAACGTTCTTATTTACTAAGAAGCATCTGTTGTCTAGCACTGGGGACACAATCTGAGGATCCTGTGCTTTCAAGCACTGGCGAACCCAGAGAGACTGTGTGTAAACGGGAAGTTTCTGGGAGTTTGGGAGACGAAAGGATTATCCCCTTTGCAGGACTGAATCAGAGAGAACTGGTTCAGGTGAACTGCAAGTGAGGGAAATTGAGTCCCCCAACTCAGGAAAGTGGGGTAGTGGACCCCAAAACTGTGACATACAGCATCCCTGACAGATGGCTGTCCAGCTTCTGCTTGAAAACTTCCAGCGAAGGAGACCCCACCACTGCCCAGGAAGGTTCCACTAAACAGTCTTACCCTCTGGAATCCCCCTCCTCCCCTTGTAACTAAGTTAAGTGCCTGCACCTGCAACTCCTCAGCTTCCTCACCTTCTTGAAGGGGAACCTGAATTCCCAGTATGGGGATACAAGTAGAAACAACGTCCGATCCTAAATTGTAACAGCAGCATTGAGAATAAGGATCTGTATGTGAGTGAAGCTTCAGCCATGCTACGTACCTATTTCACATACCGTCCATCGCTTTGTTTTATGGACCACACATAGGATTTAACTTGGCTCCAGAGGTCAAGAAAAAGCATTTGAATAGGAAAGGCAAAAGAGCAAGGGACAGAAAGTACAGGAGAGAAGGGACGACGATATGTTTTAAGCAAGAAAAGGTAATGGGTCAAATTCAGAACTGGTGTAATCCAAGTTACCCAAGCTAAGAATTTATTTTCACAATTTGAAGACTACGGCTGCTTGCCAATGCTCAGAGAGGGGCGGGGAGTATCATTAGCGCAGCCATCTGAAATCCCCGCTCGTGTGCATGGGGGTTTTAGCATTATTTTTCTGTTCTCCCATTAGAGTCAATAACATGATACAGGGTTCAAAATCTAACCCTGTATCGCGTTGTTGAATTTAACGGGAGTTAAACTCACGTTAGTCCCTGCCCCTTCCTGAATGTCGGCAAGCAGCTTACTTGGCATGTTCCTCTGCATGATAGGTGAGAAAAGTCTGCTTCGTCTCTGGATCTATTTGCCCACACTTCCAGTGCAGTTCCCACAGTTCAAAGTGAAGGAGCAATCTTGCATGCTTTCTCCTCCAAGCCTGCTGGAGCTTGAGCCACCACTAGGGTTGTTTGTTACCTTCCCAGAAAGGTAGCAGGGAGTTTGCCATCCAGAAAAGGAGCAGGGCAAAGGAACTCTCCCATCCTTTTCTGGCATGGCAACATTCTCTTCAGAGCAACATAACATCATGATGCTCCAGGGGGAGGGTGGACACGTTGGAAAGCGGGAAGGCTTTGCTCTGTTCTTGGGGAAAAAAATGCTAGCTCTGCTGCTGAATAACACATGGAAATGTGGGATTCACACGGGGTGCTTTTAGATGGACAGAGCCCCGCCTCTGCTCTATCTCGCCCGCGGGTGTCCTGTCTGTCTAAAGGCAGGCCACCTGTGCCTTCTCCGGAATCTCCTGGAGCGCTGCTGGCAGATCAGGGCAGCCAAACCCAGGGTACCAGCCCGACGCAGAGCAGCCGTCCATCTGATGCGTAGACCCACACTACTGCTCCGCCTCCAACTGGCCATTGTCCTGAGTAACACCATAGCATTGCTGATGCTCTAATCTGCAACTCTATGGTGTGACTGTGAGAGGGCGCCACACAGGTGGGCTGCAGGCAGTGGAATCCACTGGGTCCATTTTAACCTGACCCAGGTGGGGCAGGAAGGGGGCGGATGCGGGGGCGCAGCTCTGGGGATGGCCAGCCCTGCGTTCATCTAAAAGTACCCACAAAGTCTGGTGATGTTATCAGAATCCAGAGACTACTAGGGAAAGAACCATTCTGGTCTTATTGCTGGCATTTTAGTTTGCTGGAAGCTGTGGGAAATGGTGACAGTGGTTTCACTGGAAAACTGAAATGTCAGCGTGGAACAAAGTAATATGAATGGGAGTCCCCTCCTTAAATTTACTCTCCTTGTAACTCCCATGGGGATGGATTGCAATTGCTGCTGCCATGGGAACCGCAGGAGGCCAAAATTAAGAGTTGGGGGAGTGACTGCCCCTGTGCCCCAAACTCAGGGAAATATGTTCCCTCTATCCCCCCAATTTTACAATCC